>OX401869.1:7607329-8207329 GCA_947859175.1 Gandaritis pyraliata | reverse complement strand
TTAAAATTAAGAACTACTATTTGCAAAAGATCACTATATTTTGTATGTCATCGCATTGAGATCTTTAATTATCTATTTATATAAATAAGCTTTTAAGCATTGTACACGAAATTGAAACCTTTGTTTTGCATATTATGCAAAATACGATCAGAATTTATAAAATCTTACCATGAAAAGGATATTATCTAAAACACCCGTCAAAAATGCGCAATCCCTTACAGATGTGTCAAGAAAATTTTGAAGAAAATTATGTTTTATGGGGACGAAACACCAGTTTTCCCTTTTTGTGGTAAGAAACAGAAACCTCAAAACAAGGGTGTTAGAAACACATTCGAGCTTTCACTGTTTCATAGGGATATACACACTAAAATAAATATTTAAAAAAAATGTAGTCATCTTCTAAAAAGTACTCCAAAGTAGAAAACTGTAGACGTAGCCTCAAATACTGGTTTTCTTTTATTTAATTCAATTTGACATCATCATAAAATTGCTTAAGCCCACGCAATATTTTGTACTAAACATAGAAAAATGGATGACCTCAGAATTTAAAGACAGCTTAACCAGTTAACGACGTCTTCATATAAACTTTAGGCATCGTTTAGTGGTAAAGCACGGATGTTTCATTAGCTTTGTGCTATTGAACTCTTTTTTAAAACGAAAATTAATTGTCACACTGTATTTTATTCTAGATATAACTTTTTATATTTGATTTTGGATCAATCCATTTTGGTTTTACACATAGACTAAGAAATCACAAAAATAGCTTCAATATATTTCATGTTTAGAATCAGTGTCGCTTCACACTATAATAATTAAAATATAATACACTGAGCTGTTCTATACGTAAATTATAGTGTTATACACGTTAATGCTAAGTAATAAAACTCATTATTTATACAAAAACATGACTGCTAAATAGTCATAAGTGTCATTTTCATAGTAGTTTAGTGTGACATGACAACTCATGACTTTTTAGTCATGTAGCAGACCACCGAGTCATGTTAAAAAAAATACTGACTACTCATGACATTCGAGTCATGTCAGATGACCAGCGCGAGACAATGTCATGCTCGCACCATGACATGACTCATGTCATGTCGATGACTACTTACCTAAACATGTCATGAGAAGCCATGACATAATGGAATGTGTATGTAACATGGGTGTTCGTTGATGCTTTGATGGAGTTACGTCGATATTTTCTATAAAATGTAACGTTTATGATGTAGTTTTACTAGATAGATAGCTTGTGAATTCCTGTTGTCTAGCTCACCGTTTATACAAAACAAACGAGGATGTTACAGAACGCTTTAACAGCTTAAAAGCCTTAAAACTGTGGCTTTTAATGAATACTTTTGTGAAATTAATAAAAAATATACATAAACCACAAGTTGCATCCGTCTTTTATTTTTTACTAGCAACCCGCGACTTCGTCCACGGAAAAAAATATAACCTAAAAAAAGCGGGAAAAGTAGCCTCCAGGTTACGAACTATAATATAGTCCAAGTTTCATCCAAATAGGACCAGTAGTTACAGCGTGATTGAAACACAAACCTCTTAACTTTGACATTTATAATAGTAGTGGGATGAGCCCAAAAATCTACAGAGGTCCCCCTAACCAAATCATTCAGTGGATCGATTTATTTAATAATTAGAAATTCTACTTTACTAGTCGCAACTTACGGAATATAGGGACTGAGTAGAACCAAAAATCAGGATTTCATCATAAAAACTGAATATACTATTAATTATAAATATTTATTTATCATCATTACATTGGGCATAATTTGGAATTACCGATTCAAACATTCATTCATCTAAAACATTGCCGTTGACTAAAGATACATTTCACAAATAATATTAAAAATACGACTGCTCCTTCACTGGTTAAATATAATTCGTCCTGGCTTTGTTTGTGCAAAGTCAGAAGAAAAAGAGATATAGTGGTAATAGCCAGTTTTGATTTGACTTAATAAGTTCATGTAGAAGTACTTATAACTCATGATTTAACTAAACAAAATGATTATTCAGGCTTATACGCCATCTAGTTGTCAATATCAACGAGTAAAGGTCGATTCACACGTACAGGGGCCTTATTCTCACTTCAGCAGAGATTTTACTCTAATAGGGATGACGTCAAAATGATATTGAAAACTCCTGTCACTAGTGGGTGAAACCAGTTTTCGACCGAGATTTGACGTCATCCCTATTAGAGTAAAATCTCTGCCATGCCCAGAATCACCCCCCAGATATTGAGCGTCAGACACGGCGCTCAAGGTGTAAAACGGACCTGAATAAATAAATCATGGAGTTTACACACAGGACGCCCTCTAGTCCCAAACTAAGCAAAGCTTGTAATTATTTGTTGTAGTTGTTAATGTTCCATGATTTGTTCAGAATCAAATTTTTATTTTTAGCGCTGTTTTAATTTTTGCAAAACCTGCATAGAAACGTTAAAAAGAAGTAAGAGTCTTAAGATCTGGGAGAATAATCGAGAAGAAAAATTATAATATCGGTTTGTAGTATTTACAATAATTTACCTAGGAGCAGTATTCTGGTAAAATATCCGTTTAATCTAAACTTTATACACAAAATACGGATTTCTATACAAACTTAGTGGAGGCATAAACACATAATTTAGGTTTAGTATCAATCTTGGAATAAATGTGTATTGAGATGCATTTTCTCTGATAAAAACACATTGAATACATATTTCTGTAAAGGCCTGGCTTTAAAACTAAAGAAAATATAAACGTATTCCATCATGTGACTAAAACCTAAAAAAAAAAAATAGCTATAATTAATAAAATAGTTTAAAAATAACAGGAAATAATACGTAGATAGCGTCTCAGTACACATGTAGACCAAACGTACCTAGCACGGGTGTAATTACAAATATTTATTTCAATAACATAATATATCTTCCTATAAGTACATTCGCATCAGCGTGATTTTAATGGAAAAAAAACAGTTAAAATAATATACCTTTTTGCATCACCTAATTATGTAAAAAAAGTTAAATGGTACAATGAGACGAGAGATTTTCAAACCAATGATGCTACTAACGAATGATAGAAGATCGATATGTCCATGAATATTTATTTATATCAGGACGACTAGGAAAAGTCAAAATCAAAATTTCTTTATTCAATAAAATCACAAGGATCATCTAGATTAAGAAGAAGACGAAGAGGTAGATTTTGACCTATACTTCATCAAAATTCTAAAATCTTAGGTACTACAGCCTCCCGTTGCAAGAACACGGGTCAATGTCCCAGATCTGTACAAACCATCTGTCGCTATTAGCATAGTGTCAGCGACAATAATATTTTTACAAAATGTTACATTTTTTTGTAATCTCTAAACGTAACATATTTCTGAAAATGATGATTTTTTTAAGTAAAGGATTCAGCGGATTTGGGCCCTGACGAACAAGATGTTCATTATAACCAAAATCATTAGCATAATTTTTAACCTTGTTTGCATATTTCATATCTTTTCCACAACTTCGTATTAATATTTCGTTAAAAAAAGTATATCAAGCTAACACTTCCTGCATGTTCTTGAGTATTTTCTACCAAAATCTAACAAAATATGATAGGATCCAACACGGCGACAATAAAACCTTCGTAGGAATCACCGGTTGACAGCGTACTGCATTGCATACCTATTATGACTATGGAGTTCAGACCGGGTAGGTTTTCAACCTCATTGGTGGCTCCAACAAAGCAAAGCGATAAGGACAAGCTGCTTTTTACTTACTGATTATTTTTTGAAAATACCCAAATACGAACTTTAGACTGAATTAAACTTATCCACGGCTAAAGCGTATACATTTTCCGAATGCAATACAGTACTTTTGATTCTGTCCACTCGGGGCCCAGCGTCCTATGGCCGCTCAGAGGTCTCCTTTCTGTCGCTGACTGTACCTAGGATCTAATATAATCAACATAATAATCTCTCTAATAACATGGATTTTTTCTACACTCCGTGCTAAGTTATCGTCGGCAACTATATAAGTCTTGCAATACTTGTAAATATACTATATCCCGTGCAATGTATAACCACTTATATAATGATTTGATCATCTCCGTGGGGGTTACATCAACCTGAAACAAAAAAAAATATATAAATTACAAGTGAACTTTTGTTTGATCAAAGACAAAATGGTCACATTTAAGAAACTTGAGTTTTTTCGAGTTCTGTTGGTTTGATAGAAGGGAATAGTTGATTATATAAAATGGGTACATTATTATGTATTTTTCAAGTAAATACATATTATATTACACTAGGTCCCGCCCGCGTCTTCATCCACATTCCGTTTGCGGACGAAGTTTCATCCCAATCGGAATCAGTTGCGGCGTGATTAAAACACAAACATCCAAATATTTAAACTTTTGACATTTTATATATTAGCAGGATAGTAACACTCATAGAACAAACATCTATGTTTGTTGTCAGTGGGGATCGAACCCACGACCCAGCACGCAAGGCAGAGCTATGCCGACGGAGCTGTGACGCCTGTCTATGGTAGGTATAGATACGTACCAGTGACACCATTACAGCCATCCGTTTTGTTCAAAGAAGTTCGTTCTGCGCTGAAACAAATGATCTTGCTATAGAAAACAAATTAGTTTTAAACCAATTATTTCACATCAAAAAAAATCACGGACAATATGGATGGATCTTTGTGTCTACATCAAATTATTATTTTTACCAATTTTTGTAACAAAAATAAAGTAATACTTGAAGCTTGAGAAATAACACATAGGAGGTATTTTACTGAAATATAGAAATACTGAAAGTCGCGACCAGAAGCCAGTTTTTTTTATTGGAGGGTGACATAATCTTTTAGACCCTCAAAAAATAAATGAATATTTAAAAAAAAAAGAAGCTAGTTTACATTAGTTTGTAACGTAGTATACATGGTAGCAAACACTACGATGAATGGAATGAGGCAAATAAAATATAACTATAACAATTTGTTTTCATGTTTAGCGCATACATTAATAAACAATACTTTACACCATAATGATATTACGATCTAGCCACTATGTACCATCAGCAAAAGTTCTGCCTTACCACCTTAAGGGTGCATTTTCTGTGAACCGACTAGCCGTTAATTTTTGAATACCAATAGAAGCAAGTTATTTCGGGTGTAAAAGTTATAAAAACAATGTGCCGTCATAAAAATAAATAGATATTTATGTCTCTGGTTGGTCAAAATATGAAGATAAAAGAAAAAGGCGGGGTCAGGTAGCTAACTGCTTGCAAGCGAAACAGTTTCAAAACTGGTAAGGCGGAAATTTTGCCGATAGTACGCTAATTAGTAATTTTACATTGACCTAATGAACTAAGAACGTGTCTATTTTTGTTATTGTCTCTATTTTTTTTATTATGGCTGTCGTCCGTAGTTGGATGTCTCTATTTAGTTATGGCGAAGAACAAATGCAAATAAAACAAACGTTACTAAGGCCTGCCGCCGTTTTCCGCAGACGAAGGCGTTTCTTTCGTTTCAAGTTGAAATCACACCTATCGGTTCCTGGTAAAGTAACAATATGAACTATAGACTTTAGACCTCGAATTCATAAACGATAAAAAATCTATAAATTCTCTAGTCAAAGTCAAAATTTCTTTATTCAATAAAATCACAAGGATCATTTAGAATCGTCTTATATAACTAGGTGATTCTAGGTGCCAGTTCCACGCGACCAGAGCCTAGAAGAACGGACAAGCGGCCTGGTTCCTAGCGTTTCTTTGTATGATCCCTTTTACAGAGAAATATACATAGTACACGAGAATAGCACTGACATTGCAAGTCGAGTAGTTAGCTGTCGATGGCTGGAGCGACATCGGGCCATAAAGCCAGTCTTAATAAAGATGTCAAAGTCATAAAGTCACTTTTTTTTACAAATAAATAATGGCATCACTTTTATTGTTCCTCATAGTATAGATAACGAAATGGACACAAACAAAGTTCAATGATAAAAAGGATCATGTAAATAGGGCACGAAAAAATGTATGCAATTCTAGCATGAATAACAGTAAATGTAGCAAGAATAACAGTATATCTGGTATGAATAACAGTAAATGTAGCATGAATAACAGTAAATCTGGTATGAATAACAGAAATGTAGCATGAATAACAGTAATTCTGGCATGCCAACAGTAAATCTGATATGGGTAACAGTGAATCTGCCATGAATTAGTAAATTTAGCATAACAACAGTAAATCTGGTCTGAGTAATAAATCTAGCATGAATAATCGTAAATCTGACATGCCAAAAGTAAATCTGATATGAGTAACAGTAAATCTGGTATGAGTAACAGTAAATCTGACATGAATAATAGTAAATATCGTATGAATAATCGTAAATCTGGCATGCCGACAATAAATCTGATATTAGTAACAGTAAATCTGACATGAATAATAGTAAATATGGTATGAATAATCGTAAATCTGGCATGCCGACAATAAATCTGATATGAGTAACAGTAAATAAGGCATGACTAACAGTAAATCTAGCAAGACTAACAGTATATATGGCAATCCGGCATGACTATCAGTGAATTCCGCATGACAACATAAGCGCATGCACTTACAACTTGTCATTGCGATTCCCAATGTTAGTCCTGACGTTGTTGCTTTGAGGTGGTATCCTGTGCTTTGCTGATACAAACAGGAATAGATTTTATTCATAGAGATTAACCCTCAATCTTAGTTTTTATTAGAGTTGGAATTCTAAAACTGTGGCAAGATGTATCTTTGCAAATATTCGCATGGATTCAATTCTTTAAAATAAAAAAAACCTTACATACTTTGTTTGGAAACTTTGGGAACGGGAAGTGGAAGACGAGGGGGGAGACCTTTGCCCAGCAGTGGGACAGTATTGGTTAATTAAAAAAAACATACTTTGTTGTAGGAACTGTAATTTTTGCCATGATAAAGCGCTTTTCGAATATTCGCTAGACTACTGACATTTGGAAAACAAATCAATTGTACTGGCAGATTTGTCTGCATATTTTTCTCTATTTTCCTAAGTAGAAAAACTCTTATTTTATAAGAAATCTCGACAGTCTATAGATGAAATAAAATGTCTGTGAATATAATTAAACTTACCAATAGTATTGTCTAAGACCCCGCTGAATGAATTACTGTTGAATTTCGTAGGCTCTTGCGAATGCTGAAAAAGCAATGCTATATAAAGCAACATCTAGTGCACATAACAATATTGATATATCTATGATAATTTCACCGTGCTCTCAAACGGTAAATGAAAACATACTCTGGATTTGTTATAAGGCCGAATAGGCTGAGAGAATGGTATAGGTGCTGCAAGCCTAATCCATCTAAAATATGGCCCAAGCACTGCAACGTCTCTAGATCGGGACATGAGTACCCTGGGTAAAGCAACACCCGACACTGTATAAATAAATAAATATTCATGGACTTTACACACGACGCCCTCTAGTCCCAAACTAAGCAAAGCTTGTGATATGGGAACTAGATGGCTGATAGAATACTTATATACTTCTTTTTTTGTAAATACATACTTATAATACATAGTAACACCCAAACATAGAACAAACATCTATGTTTTCCACGCACAAATGTTTGTTCTCGGTGGGGATCGAACCCACGACCCACAGCACGGAAGGCAGAGCCATTACCAACTGAGCTGTGACGCCTGTCATTTATATTAAACGCAAAGGCCTGTTTATTATTACTGTCATGCTAAGCATCTATGCAGAATAAATAATAAATGCAACATACCTCCATTTCTCTAATATTCCTCATAACCCTATCAATATCATCCACCTCATCATTTTTTGGCACTTTATTGTCTTTCAAAGGCACTGCACTTACACTCCTGTCATTTTCAATCACTTCGACATCACTTGAACTGTCATCGATAGCTACCGGGTCTTCATCAGACACTGGTTCTGATAACGGATCAAGATCGGATATTATCATGATTTCTTTTTTCTTTTCTAATTCCTTCTTCTTTTCTGGTCGCTTATCAGGCTTAGCGAATGTAGGGGAATGATGTACTGGGACTAAGGTCGGTCGTGGGATGTTGTTCTCCTTGACTCGTAAACTTTCTATTTGCTTCTGGGACAACGAGTCTTTACTTCTCGGACTTGGGTCTTTGTTTTTGGGACTCGGTTCTTTCTTTGTTGTGTGGAAGTTCGTTTCAATTTGTAAAGGAATGTCAAGTCTCCTGTCTTTAGTGTTAGGAAGACTTTTCTCTGGGTTTGAGAAGGTTTTCTCAGGTTTTTTTGTTGTGTCCTTTTTGAATAATTCGTTCAGTGCAGCGGGTGATTTCACTCGAATCATATTTGTTTTAGTATCTGTGGCAGGTTTTGTTACATTTGCTTGCCTGTTATCGGTTACATTTTTATGAGAACTTGATTGTCTGTTATCAGTTGGAGATGGTTTTTGGGATGAACTTGTGGGTCTGACATCAGATGCTGTTGATTTATGACCGGAACTTTGATGCCTGTTATCGGGTGCACTTGTTTTTGCCACAGAACTTGTTTGTCTATCATAAACACTTGCTTTTTGCACGGAACTCTGTTGCCAGTTATCGCTAACAGTTGCTTTTGGTACAGAACTGGGTTGCCTGTTATTGGGTACACTTGTTTTAGGCACAGAACTGGGTTGCCTGTCGGGAACACTAGGTTTTTGAACTGACTGACTGCTTGTTTTGTCAGTTTTGTATGGTTTTTCATTTTTCTTCTCTTTCCGACTACTCTGACTTGGCACGGGTGTGATGGTTATACTGCCGATATTGTTGGGCGGAATGTATACTTCTTCTTTTTTCTCACTGTTTTCTCTTTCGACTATTAAATCCTTGCTTATAGCGTATGAGTTCATTATGTGTCCTAAACTAATATCTTTGTTTTGCGTTTCAGTTTTCTCCGGAGAAGTTTTGACATTAGTAGCGGTGACGGTCAACGAGCTGGGGAATTGGATCGGTTCGGAGAATAAGGGGGGTGTTTGGACCGGAGGGGGGATATTTGGAGGGGGGACGGGTTGAGAGTGGAGGTTAAGGGGGATATGGGTGGATGAACCAAGCCTCTGTCGTTTTACCTCTGGTACTTTTATGTCCTTGCCAATGCTGGAATTAGAGAAATAACTGTTATTGCTTTGTAGAACATTTTTAATTACGCTACATAATATATCAACCAGTCATTAAGTTTTCGTTGAAGTTATTTTTAATTGAAATTAGCTTTTTTTCTACTGGCTCAAAAAACTGAGTCAAATATTAACTCTATATCACATATAGATTTTTATGAGTAACCTCGAAAAAATCATTAAAAATTCTGCCAAAAATCCAGTCTAGTGAAGTCCCGTTTTAGCTACTTTGATTTATAATTTGACTTACTTAGCTTGTCTCATAAGGGTAGGCATCCGTACAAATCCTTTCGGGAACAGCGGGAGTATCTTATCAGCGAGCAGCATGGCTCCGGCTTGCTGGGAGCCGGCTAACTTGGTGATCCTGTAGAGGAGGGAGCGGGAGCGATGGCACCATGGAAACCGACGTTTGGGGAGTCGCTTCTCTACTGTGGCACCGTCTGATGTCAGCTTTTTTCTAAAAAAAGTTATTTTTGGGTTAGTTTTTGTTGTATCTGTAGTTACTATAGATAGATAGATAGATAAAAACTTTATTGCACACACAGAAAAAGAAATTACAGAAAGAGATAAACATAAAAATAGAGAGTACAATGGGCGGCCTTATCGCTAATAGCGATCTCTTCCAGACAACCTTTGGATGGACAGGAATGACGAAAAATATAGAACGGCGGTGTGCAAAATTTAAACCTAATAAACTAAAACAAAATATCCTACCATACATACTTATCTAATTTACTACAAATATAGTTATATCAAATAAAATACATAGACTATCTTAATAATACTATAGTTTATATTATCTATGCTGTAGTGTAGGTACTTGCCACACCTTGTTAAATAATAAGTTGTGGGTAGTTATATATTGCACTTCACTTGTTTTTCTACAAGTCTTTGCTACCAAGCTCAATAAACTGATTTACCAAAATACGATGTTTTAATGGACATAACAGTTTTTTTAACTATTTTTCAAAAAGCCGATCCAGAAAGTAGTTTTTTTAAACATAGAAAAAATTGGGTATAAATGCAATGCAGATAAGTAAAACAATAAAGTCGTTTTCATCAATCAATTTGAAAGTTTTATGACCTTAACAACTTGTGATTAGTTAGAAAATTTTCAACCAATCAATCGATGTATGAAAATACAGTACATACTTTTCTTCCCTGACCCGTTCACACTCCAAGTTGTAGTTGGCAAACATTGACGGTTTGAATTCTTCTATCAAGTCCATCAATCTGAAAAACCAAAATTAAGGTTATTTATATCATTATCATTACAACATCATTGGTAGTAGGGCTCCTTGAGGCACAGTTGGTCCGAGGGAATCAAATGCCCAATTCTGCAGATTTTTTTTCTTCGACTAAGCTACTACAAACGAATATAATTTAAGACTGCACTAATCAATTAGGAGCAAGCTTTGCTCAGCAGAATAATAATAAACGACGATCATTGTCCCGATAGTAGTTTCGGTGACCTGCCTGATAGCGAAGAGCCTCGACCAACACCTCAAGAAGCTCTCGCTAGAAGGTTGGCTCAAGGGTCAGATGCAGAAGGCAGTGATCCTCGATACGGCACGCATTGTCAGGAGGTTCCTCAGTCTGCAGCCCTGACCACCGGTAGCTTGGGCCCTGCCCCGCTGCTGACGGCACTCTACTTTTTTAAGTTTTTTATATATATATGTTTTTTAATACTTATATTGTAAAAAATTACGAAAATAAAGAAATATGTGAATAATAACTATATTTAATAACAATATGTTCTATGTCTGGGTGTTACTATGTATTATAAGTATGTATTTACAAAAAAAAATGTATTTAAGTATTCTATCAGCCATCTAGTTCTCATATCACAAGCTTTGCTTAGTTTGGGACTAAAGGGCGTTGTGTGTAAAGTCCATGAATATTTATTTTATTCATGAATATTTATTAATTTAAATACCTTTTGATAGTTTCCAGCATCATATTCTCTCTTTGATCGTCGCTGAGCGTGCTGATGTCGAGATTATCTTCCTCAACTAGCTTGCGTTTGTTCTTATTGGCCGCGGCGGAGGGCGGCGCGGGCGGGGGCTGTGCACTATCTGTGGTACCCTCTGAAATTCAAAATGTGTGGTTTGAGTGATAGTAGAGTATAGTAGACACAACGGATCTTTGTCCCTCAGCCTCCGTATGCCAATCTTTTGCTGTCAAGTTATATTTCACTGCCCAGTGTAATTTCTTCAGGTCACGTGGTACAATTTTGTACCACGTGATCATTCTTTTTAGACACTTGACAGCAAAATATGCGCGAAAACACATCAAATGACGTCATAATGTCACTATTTAGTCACAGAATAACTATGAGTTAGTATGAACTGACCATGATTTAAAACTTTGCAGTTCAACTTTGATTGGCATACCAATGCTGAAGTATTTGTGCAGAACCCATTTTTGAATCAAATTGGAGGTAAGGTAATTTTTCCGCATCTGTCAATGCCCAATCGTTTGTTGCACCTAACTTCAGGGGGATAAAGCTCGAAGCTCCGGCTGTTGATTTTACAATGTAAAATTGAATTATTATCTTGTGTGTACGGTAAATGTACAGTTTTAATTTATTTTGTAAAATGTGACGCACAAAATATATCTCAAGAAATAAATAATCAGTTTGCTGTTAATCAATGAGATAGCATATTTTAGGATATAGATTTGTTGTTAATATTGAACTCTGTAACTTTTAAAGTTGTTTTTTATTATTTGTATTGGAGGAAGGCGTTGGTTTCTGCGACACAGTTTTACACTTCTGCGGACATCATCGTTACACCGACAATCTGTAATACCACACCTTGTTTCATGAATAAACATTATTATAAAAAAAAACAAGATGAAATTACTTAATACTAGCAGTTACCCGCGACTTCGTACGCGTCTACAGTTCCCGTGTACATTATATTATCTGTGCGTGTACCGAGCGGATACTTCTTTGAGAAACTTGACATTACACCTCATTACACCGAACTCGTACCTACTGGAATGTCAAACGCTAGTTGTTAGACCAAAGAGGTAGTACTACGCCCTGTCAAACTGACGTGACATGCATGACAATGAAATCCTCTTGCCAATTGGCGCTGCTAATCCTTTTCGTTCATTTTATCCTGTAAATCCTGTTAATTATTCGGGATAAAAAGTAGCCTATATGTCAATCCAGGTTACGAACTATATATATGCCAAGTTTCATCCAAGTTGGTTCAGTGGTTTTGACGTGATTGAAACACAAACATCCAAACATCTAAACTTTCGCATTTATAATATTAGTAGGATAGGATAGGATATTTGGGTGTTAGAGAAGTGTTGGCGTGGTTCCAATGCTTAGGTTGGTATACTTACGTGTGGTTGGTTGTTCAGTGGGTAGCGTGTTACATTTAGCACGTTGCGCGAGCTTGGCGCGCGACACGCCGAGCGCGTGCGCGGCGCGCGTGCGAGCCGCGCGGGACACGCGCGGTTCCGACGCGTATTCTAACAGAACTTGCTCTAATCTGAAAATACATATTTACAAAAAAATGTATATAAGTATTCTATCAGCATCTAGTTCCCATATTACAAGCTTTGCTTAGTTTGGGACTAGAGACAGCGTCGTGTGAAATGTCCATGAATATGACAGGCTTGACAGGCGTCACAGCTCAGTCGGTATTAGCTCTGCCTTCCTATCTAATTTTAATATAGCTCGTAAGCTCTAAAGCAATAAATGTTTTTTTCTTTCTTCTTCTTCTTTCTTTCTTTCTTTCCGTGCTGTGGGTCGTGGGTTCGATCCCCACCAAGAACAAACATTCGTGCGTGGAAAATAGATGTTTGTTCTATGTCTGGGTGTTACTATGTATTATAAGTATGTAGTTACAAAAAAAAGTATATAAGTATTCTATCAGCCATCTGGTTCCCATATTACAAGCATTGCTTAGTTTGGGACTAGAGGGTGTTGTGTGAAATGTCTCTGAATATTTATTTATATTTATTTATTTGCAAGTTTCTCAATTTTTTTTTATCTAGCCTATCTCGACCCACTGGGCAAAGGCCTGCCCCAAACCCTTCCACTTATCCCGGTCCTTGGCGGTTTCCTATACATATTTTTAATTTTGAATCTAAACTTTGACATTTTAAATATTAGTAGGATGTGAATACCTCTGTATATGAGCGTCATTGTTGGCCAGCAATGTGCTGGCGGGTGTGGTCGGATGCTCGATGAGATGTTTAGCGATGGTCGCTTCTAGCGCGTCCAACACTTGTGTCACCGGTGCTGGCAGTTGATTGTCTGTCTTCGACTCGGTGTCTCTGTACAAAAAACATTTTTTTTTTTAATATAATTTACAGCATCTGGGCAAAGGCTTTCTTCAAACTCTTTTACCAGTCGTTGGCGGTGCCTTTAACATTAAGGCTGCGGGTACAGTGAAAATCGCAAGTTGCTGTTCGCTGGTTTGTAAATACAAGTAATAAACCAAAAGTAAAAATAGGTACCTACAGAAGTTTCATTATATTTCCGACCTTTGCTCTAATCCCGAAACACGATAGAAAAATATCCCAAAGTTACCACTAATTGCCTACCTACTGTATGTATGTTTTGCTGGAAATAAAGATTTTTTCATTTTTAATTTTTTTCAATTTTCCAAGATTGTGTCTAGATTTCGAAGACAGCACAGGGTTGAAAATTAGATAAATACATGTACCAACAGTTTCTTGAGCGATGTTATTTCAACATTATCTTTGTCTGTTTTTAACCGACTCCAAAAAAGGCGGACGTTCTCAATTATTACCTCAGAACTCTGTCATTTATAGACACTTCCAGGTTGGTCTGTGACTTTTCAGTGGTGCTTATGGTCACTAGAACATTCCCAATGAACTGCCATCATCATCATCTGATGATGAAGCCGGTAGTCGAATTGAAGTCGGTTTTTCTAGTCTATAAACTTATCATTGGTTTACAACATATCGTTGTCAATCCTACTAATCCTACTAATATTATAAATGCGAAAGTTTAGATGTTTGGATGTTTGTGTTTCTATCACGTCAAAACCACTGAACCAACTTGGATGAAACTTGGCATATATATAGTTCGTAACCTGGATTGACATATAGGCTACTTTTTATCCCGAATAATTAACAGGATTTACAGGATAAAATGAACGAAAAGGATTAGCAGCGCCAATTGGCAAGAGGATTTCATTGTCATGCATGTCACGTCAGTTTGACAGGGCGTAGTACTACCTCTTTGGTCTAACAACTAGCGTTTGACATTCCAGTAGGTACGAGTTCGGTGTAATGAGGTGTAATGTCAAGTTTCTCAAAGAAGTATCCGCTCGGTACACGCACAGATAATATAATGTACACGGAAACTGTAGACGCGGACGAAGTCGCGGGTAACTGCTAGTTTTTAATAAAGCTAGTGTTACCTGGAGCTGTCAGAGGTAATAGCGTTCTCAGAACTCGGCGCCGGCTTGGATGTGAGCGAGTCGGAGTGAGAGGTCCGAGAGTCAACACTCTCGCCTTCTCCGTCGGCATGGATGTTATCTGCAAATATACATCTACTTGTAACGTGTTGACAGGCGTCACAGCTCAGTCGGACTGCTCTGCCTTCCGTGCTGTGTCGTGGGTTCGATCCCCACCAAGAACAAACATTTGTGTGTGGCAAAACATAGATGTTTGTTCTATGTCTGGGTGTTACTATGTATTATAAGTATGTATTTACAAAAAAACGTATATAAGTATTCTCTATCAGCATTTAGTTCCCATATTGCAAGCTTTGTTTAGTTTGTTAGAGGGCGTTGTGTGAAATGTCCATGATATTTATTTATATTTAAGGTCGATTCGTGAAATAAAGGCTGTGGGATATATCTAAACGAAGCTCAAGTATACATAATCTAAATATAAGACACAGGTGGTGGATGTTTACCATCAGATGTCTGTTTCCCTGAATTGGCAGCGGAGGAGTCAGCACGGCAGACTTTCTTCGCTTTCTGCTTCTCAACTTTTTTGTTTTTCTGTAAAAAACATTTATTTAACCAACCAAGAAATACTTTTGTTTAGTTTTTCAAGTTACCTATTCATTCTAGGTCATTTTCAATAAAAACGGTGTTTTTGTGGGAAACACGTCATTAATCTAGAGACATAAAAGAGTTTCATGTGCCTGTAATAGCACCGGTACCGGTACCCATACTCTTCAAGCCGGAACACAGCAATGCGAGCATCGCTGTGCCAAGCGCGGAATAGGTACGGTGGTACTGCTTTCCCAGACGAGCATTTACACAAAGAACTACTACTAAAATCACTTTTCTTTAACACTAGCAGTTACCCGCGACTTCGTACGCGAGTACCGTTTCCGTGTACGTTATATTATCTGTGCGTGTACCGAGCGGATACTTCTTGGAGAAACTTGACATTACACCGAACTCGTACTGGAATGTCAAACGCTAGTCGTTAGACCAAAGAGGTAGTACTACGCCCTGTCAAACTGACGTGACATGACATGACAATGAAATCCTCTTGCCGATTGGCGCTGCTAATCCTTTTCGTTCATTTTATCCTGTAGATCCTGTTAATTATTCGGGATAAAAAGTAGTCTATGTGTCAATCCAGGTTACGAACTATATATATGCCAAGATTCATCCAGGTCGGTTCAGTAGTTTAGACGTGATTGAAACACAAACATTCAAACATCTAAACTTTCATATTTATAATATTAGTAGGATAGGATAGCTATAAAACTACATTTGGTTACCTTTTTCCGATGTTCAGTGTTATGCGAGTCAATGGCTCCGTTGGCAATAGCCTTGGGATCCTTTGTATCCTGACTCTCAGAGCCCGAGGAGCTCTCTGAAGACTCCTCCTCACTGCTGCTTGACGAGATCCGTCTCTGGAAATGGACAGATATTAACTTTTTGACTATTGAGATTTACAGGCGTCACAGCTCAGTCGGTATTAGCTATTCCTTCCGGACTGTGCGTCGTTTATTCTAAATAAATAAATATTCAGGGACATTTCACACGACGCCCTCTAGTCCCAAACTAAGCAAAGCTTGTAATATGGGAACTAGATGCTGATAGAATACTTATATACATTTTTTTTTGTAAATACATACTTATAATACATAGTAACACCCAGCCATAGAACAAACATTTATGTTTGCTACACACAAATGTTTCTAACATTTGTGTTACTAAACTAAGTTTCTTTTTAATAATATGGCCTAAGTTTTGTCTTTTGTTGGTTCGAGCAAATTCAACTTGTTTTCCTGTATGTGTTTCCTTCTCCATTTTATAGTACTATTTTTGCCCCTAAGCACAATAATTAATACTTACATTTTAGGTGTCAATTTAAAATATTATTTGTAAACAGATTCTGAAATTTCAATGAAACGAATAAAATATATTGCATATCGAACCAAATCAAAAGGATTTTTTTATGTAAGTTATGGTACAAGAGGCCCACCTGATGTTAAGAATACTGGGAATCCAGACCCAAAACATTCAAGATGCTTCTTTCTATAATAGATTGTTTAAAAGTTAAATACCAAAGTACCTTATTCCGTCTCGGCTCATCAGCAATCCCTGACTCATCGTTCGGTACAGTCTTGAACTCCAGGGATCCGCAGTTGATGTAGAACCCTCCATGCAATGTGTCAATGTTCGGGGGTATCATCTCATCATACTGGAAATTTAAAAATAATAATATAATTCATGTATATAGTTAGGGAAATATAATTGGGGGACAATAATCCCCCTTATGGCTTTTAAGAAATCTAGGATATTTTATGAAATACTAGCTTCTGCCCGCGACTTCGTTCGCGTTCCGTTTAATCCTGAGAATCTAATAGGTGAGCCTATGTGTTAAGGCTACGAACTATAATATAGTTAATATAGTCCCATGATAGTTATTATAACTATATTATAGTTAATATAGTTATAATATAGTCCGATTTGGATGAAACACAAACATTCAAAACAGCAAAATATCTAAATTTTGACATCCTACTATTATTATAAACTAGTAGTTACCCGCGACTTCGTACGCGTCTACAGTTTCCGTGTACATTATATTATCTGTGCGTGTACCGAGTGGATACTTTGAGAAACTTGACATTACACCGAACTCATACCTACTGGAATGTCAAACGTTAGTGGGATCTAAGTCAACTGGGAACAGAACCTATAATAATAGGAGTTCCAGTAACTTTAGGTATTTTTATGGTCATTGTGCGTTGTGTCAATGACAAAATGTAATATCAGGAATTTTAATTACTCTGTGGATATACTTACACCATGAGTATTGTCGATGAAGGAGTCATTCTCATCATACCCGGCTCCAATGTCAGCAAAATCATCGTTTTTAGATCTCCTCTTCTTCTTTCGGTAAGGGCTATTGTTACCCTGATAGGTTAAATTGAGAATAAGTTGGATGATTTTTATTTTAATTTGATGCTAAAATAGCTTTTTTATCAAAAAATATAATGATTAGATCAGAGCCGAACAGTCAACAAGTTTTTTAATTCTGAAAAAGTTATCTACTTCTTTTGCTGACTGTACAAAGAACTTTGGGGAACCATTGTTATAGCAAAAAAACAGCAAAAATGTTACTAAAAAGTTTGGTAGATGACTAAATAATAATGCTTACATATTTTTGTTCAAACTTCTTGGCAACTCGCTCCACATCTTCATCGTTGTCAGAGAACGGGTCCAGCCCTCCAGTTTTGCCATTTTCCACGCGCTGCTTCCTCTGAAATGTATTTTTTTTAGTTTCAACCCAGAACCTATGCTATAAGAGTAGGTAAGATGAGTGATGTACCTAGGTTAGGTACCCAAAATATAATAGAGTGATGTACTATCGGCAAAATTTCCGCCTTACCACTTTTGAAACTGTTTCGCTTTCAAGCAGTTAGCTACCTGACCCCGCCTTTTTCTTTTGTCTTCTTATTTTGACCAACCAGAGACCTAAACATCCATTTATTTTTATGACAGCTCATTGTTTTCATAACTTTTACACCCGAAATAATTTGTTTCTATTGGTATTAAAAAATTAACGGCTAGTTGGTTTACAGGAAATGCACCCTTAAGGTGGTAAGGTACAACTTTTGCTGATGGTACCTATGTATCAAACGATAAGCCATAGAGTAGGTTAGGTTAATTAACTCAAGTAAAACCATGTCTTAAAAAATCTATCCTATCATTGATTAATTGAAAACTCTTTCAACATTAAGTATTTATATTATCATACAAACTTCCCTCCCTTATAAATCTATGTTTACTATCTACAATCATATCAATTATAAAAAAAATCCATAATTAGGTGCCTATCGATATTTTAAAACTGCATCAAAATTGGCCTAGCCCTCCCTAAAATAGCGCACGTAAGGAGCATCTACATAAGAGCTCCGCTAACTTAGTTGGTACTTGGTAGGTACCTAGACTATCTACCTAACTTGAGATAAATCTTCAATGCAATAGAAGTCATTGACCTAACAATTCACTATCTCTTTAGAACCTTACACAATAAACAACTCTATGCCTCTATGCCACTGCAAGAAAGTCCAAATCGTAAAAAACCTCACGATATGACGTCATCCAGGTAATTGATAAGAGCTTAATTTTAAACCTTATCTAAGCGTCATAAAAGCTTATTTAAGATAAACACTCAAGTAATTTGCAATACTTATCCTAAAACTTGATCTTCCGTATTTTGTAACATAGGTAGGTATTCAAAACAGTTTAAATAGGTAGGTATCTAATTTTAAATAAGTACCTACCTAATTAATAATCTACCTAGCAATATATTTGAGGACAATTTATTGTGAGATTATTAAAGTATTTTATTCGCAATAAACTACTACCTTTTGCTCTATTATCGTATCAAACATCAGAATTTGTACTTACATAAGTTAACAAAGTTCAATGCACCTATTTACCTGCACAAAATCTCTAAATCGGTACTAATCTACCAAGCACAGATCAAAATCATCAAAATAAACCCCCTTTCCACTTAAGATGACGTCAGAACACGTAAAACAAATGAAAAACGCACACATCTACAATCAACGACAATCAATCACTGTCACTTACGCACACACGTGAAAGTATATAGGGCCTACGCTACGTGCCCTGCACTATTTACTTCGTCCTATCGATTGTGACCACAATGAAAGAAATAAAAAAATAAATCTCGTCCAGAAACGCAAAGGTCGCGAGGAGCATTCTACCAACATGCGCACATCGCGAGCAAAACCGACTTGGCAAGTTCACTTCGCGCCGAGTTTGCAAACAAACACAACCATACTACATAGACATCTAAAACAGCCGCTATGTAATACATAAATTATCCTTTCCATTTATTACAAAATAGCAAAATAACCCCGCGATAATGATGAGCGAAAGGAACAACACTACTTTTTATGTCTTATCTTTCACATGCATAACCAATTCACTCTACCCATAATAAAAACATATGTTTTTTAGGTTAATGGCTATCTAGATCTAGTACTTTTAGATGGAATTACTTTAATTTACTTATCACTATCAATAAACACCTAAATAACCTACAAAGCCAAGCTTCCTGTACCGGAATCCAGTGTAGGCAGGTTAGCCTAGGTCATTGGACACTTTCGCGAAATAGATGATGGCTTATGCAGTGCAAATAAGACAACATCAATTGGGTAGAATAGTAATGAGAAGAAGGAATTAGAGAAAATAATAATTTTAGACCTTTTAACAACCGGAATAGAAATCGGTTTGGGGACCAAAACATTGCCCGGATAAAGCGATGTTCTTGGCTGACACCGGGCTTCTAGGATTGTTGCAAACATGGCGACCGCTATCTGGGCTTCTCATACAGCTCGTGAACGCAAATTCGTGTCACAAACCTAATATAAAAGCATGTAACGTAAGCAAAAGATATCCTAACACCAAATCCGACAGCCTCTCACGAAACTATCTGTTACCGCCAAACCGTGCAAGACAACGCCACGAATTTTTTTTAGCTTATTGCTTGCTCTACAAAGAGCTGGAAAACCAGTATGGTTGCGTAAATTGCTATGATTTTCTGTTATAACTTACCTCTTCTGCAATGACTAGTTCCTTGTAATTCAGCTCCGGATATTTACTTTCGTTGCTTTCGACTAAATTTATGGTTAATCTCACTGTTTTGCTCACAATCTTTTTTGCACATTTAGGCGCACCCACTGTTATAAGATTAGCACGTTTAGGGTCCGACATTTTCCACCAAAATCGAACATAAAATGATTTTTTTCAAAGCATGACACGACCTGCATTTTCAAACTGTGTAGCACATTGCCACCATGTTGGAAATTCATTGTTTGGGTTGTGAGCGCCACGGAAATACAATGAACTAAGTGATTGTTTCTATCATAATTCCCAGGAGATGGCGTTAGCGATTTACCGTACAACACGCTAGATGTCACTACTATGATATCAAGTTTAGCTCTATTCATTGAATGTGAACAAGAAAAACCAGTCCCAAATTGATTATGGTCATCAAAAAACTCAATTCATTCCCAAATTTGACACTCTAAATTTAGTTAAAAACTTGAACTCAACTAAGAACTACAGTTTTAAAATTTGCCGCTACTTTTGAAACGTCAAACCATATGACTTTGTTCTTTTTTACACAATCAGATGGCGTTTATTGATCTGTCAATGTCACTTTTGAACTGTTTTACCGACATAGCAAAGTCAAAACATATTCAAGCAAACCGGATATAGAAAAGTTTTAGCCGGGATTTCTGAAAAAACCAGGTACTTTAATAACGTTCATCGTTTTACGGTTCTCGTCCCATTAATTTAGATATGCGAATAATAATAAAAACACAACCATAGAGTAATCTAACAAAATCTCTATGAAAATATTAAAAGGCTCTAACTTGGACTCCTAGTTCTAGCATAGCACAGATTATGGTTCTATCTAATCTATGTCTAGAGAAAGCATAAATTCACAAACAACCTGACGGTCGTATGACGACTCCAGCCTGGAGTCATCATACGACCGTTAGGTTAGTGTTGTAGAAATTGGGGGCGATTATGGCCACCCGAGCCGATGGATCGACGACATGAAAAAATGATCGTTTATGCATTTTTTGAGGCTTAAAATCTACCTGATATGTTTACTAATATCGTAGATAGAGGTCTACTTAGTGCTCTGTTAGTGAACATGTCTTGCTCCAGCAGTCGACTTTTGCTCATGTTGATGATTGTTTGCGTTGGTTGTCCCGGAAACCTGTCGGCTCATTCAGACCTTGAAAATGAAAGGCTAGGCGGGCGAATTTTCTTATTTTTATTGCAATAAAAATTACTTTTTTGTTTTTTAAATAGCTTCATCAAATAAAATCGTACCTATTATGTAAGTACATATTACCTTTTCATCATAACTATCTGAGGTATTCAAGTCTATTACTAGGTTTCAGTTCCTACATAAGTAGGTAGGTACTTCGTTTTTTTAACGTCCTATAGTCTTAAACTAAGCAAAGCTTGTAATAAGTAGACGCTGGCTGATAGAATACTTTATAACTATTTATATCTACCTAGATCGGTAAGTAACCTACCTAGGCCTGTAAGTATATCAATTGCCCCCTCATCTCTTACCACCCTAACCCAATTAAAAAACCCATTCTTCGAAAGAGGTTATTAAAAAAATGAAGCTATCAGCGAATCCTGCTCCTCCTTAGGGTATTCGGAAAACGCTGATGTCTTTGACATTATGAAACCAAGATTCCTATTATGATAAAAGACATTAGTCGCACTTAGGACCTGTTTAGACTTACTAGTTGCTAGAAGCCCGTACTCGTACAGGTTGCTTACCGGTAAGTGACGCATGGGCACTGCAATGAATCCTTAGCTTGAGTTAGGTAATCTATAAATAAAGTTCATTCTTTTTCTTATAGTTAGCCGATTAAATGCAAACAGATGAATAAAATAAAAGGTAGAGATATCCTAGGAACCAGGTCATACTTTCTTGCCCGTCCTTCTACGCTGTTCGCGTGGAACTGGCACCTAGAATCACTTAAATAAGACAATTCTAAACGATCTTTGTGATTTTATTGAATAAAAGATTTAAAGATTTTTGACTTTGATTAATAATTATATAAACATCTTGATACAGTACCTAAGCAAAATGTTCGTTCTAGTCTAGTCAACTCCCTCAATACAAACGCAGCATAAAGACGATATTATTTTCTCGAATCCCAAAATATATGGGCCCACTTTCGGGATATTATTCATTAGGGAAAATGAAATTTGACCCCCTGGACCCCCCAAGGGGTACGTTTAAGGAAATCCCCAGTCATGGCATTTGGATGCTTTACACTTTATGGTATTACCTTGTTTGTGATTCGGAATAGATTAGGTACCTACTTAAAGGGTCCTCAAAAATTATTAATAAAAGCTTGTTATGTTTTGTAAACTGTAACTTGGTGATATAAGCTAAGTTTCTATGTCAACAATACTAAAGATATCGTTGTTTTTAATAAGGTACAAACAAGATGAAAACATGTAACATATTACAAGCTTTGCTTAGTTTGTGACTAGAGGGCGTCGTGTGAAATATCCATGAATAATTATTAGTTTACTAGCAGTTACCCGCGACTTCGTACGCGTCTACAGTTTCCGTGTACATTATATTATCTGTGCGTGTACCGAGCGGATACTTCTTTGAGAAACTTGACATTACACCTCATTACACCGAACTCGTACCTACTGGAATGTCAAACGCTAGTTGTTAGACCAAAGAGGTAGTACTACGCACTGTCAAACTGACGTGACATGACATGACAATGAAATCCTCTTGCCAATTGGCGCTGCTAATCCTTTTCGTTCATTTTATCCTGTAGATCCTGTTAATTATTCGGGATAAAAAGTAGCCTATGTGTCAATCCAGGTTACGAACTATATATATGCCAAGTTTCATCCAAGTTGGTTCAGTGGTTTTGACGTGATTGAAACACAAACATCCAAACATCTAAACTTTCGCATTTATAATATTAGTAGGATAGGATAGGATGTCTATAAAAATGTATGTAAAAATGTGCCAAATAAAATTTGCTTACGTTTCACCGTCTACGTGTAGGTATTTAAAAAAAAAATAATGGCTAGGAACATAGAAAAATACAACTCTAATTTAAATACTATCATACTATTGTAGAATTTATGCAGGAATCAAAAGTGACGTTGGAATTACGTTTGTATGTACTCCGCATCACTCTTAAGATCCCCCTGAAGTTATTATTGATCTTTAGGTGACAATGGGTACCCTCAAATTTATGGTGATGGCTGGGGGATAGGATAACCAAGATAGGCAAGTGCATGAGATAAAAATACTTATAAAGATAGGTCCTTAGTTATTACAAAACGACGGTACAGAACAAAGTGTGTAAGTCTTCGATAAACTACAGGGGTATGCCAATCAAAGTTGAACTGCAAAGTTTTAAATCATGGTCAGTTCATACTAACTCATAGTTATTCTGTGACTAAATAGTGACATTATGACGTCATTTGATGTGTTTGCGCGCATATTTTGCTGTCAAGTGTCTAAAAAGAATGATCAGTGTAATGAAGAAATTACACTGGGCAGTGAAATATAACTTGACAGCAAAAGATTGGCGTACGGAGGCTGGTGTAAGTAGGAGAGCGCTTTCGAAAACTGAAAGGCGTGGGTAAACCTTTAAGTTCAAGCTTCAAGTCAAGGAGATTTTTAATCAGTCGTCCTGTAATTGTTTAGTACTATGTTTATTCATTCATCATTGTTTTGTACCTAAATTGTACTACTAATGAAGTATGTATGTATTTATTTTATTTTATTTACTAGCAAGTCAAATTAAAATAGTTATCGATTGGATTTACCCGTCCCAATTTTTTCAATATTTTCCTAAAATTTTTGTATTTTCAGGAGCACCGGTTTTGAAGTGCCGTGAATAATTGATCCTAGGTAACACAAGTGCCAAACTCTACTTTAAACATGCTATATTCTATTCTGTGCCGCAAAACAAAATCTCAATATTAAAAATGTCGATCCCATTTCATAACATTTACTGAAGTCGATTCACTTTGTAGACTTTCAAAACCTTCTCAAAAATTGCTCAAACTTTTCTGTGCCACGAAACAACATCTCAATTTTAAATCGCACTACTTCATACAATTTTGTGAAGTCAATTTGCTATTTACCTGCAGACTAGCACTTTCAAAAGCTCCCCAAAAGTAGGCATCCCAGTTTTCATTCCCTACGAAGGTAATACCCATCGTATCTATCCCGTAAAGTATATTGAACGGAATATACCGATGCAAAATACCCGCTCTTGGAGAATAGGAATATTGGATGTGGTATCGTTTGTAGAGTGCCTTATTTGTGTTCTGTGAGCTAGGAAGATTAGTTTGGAGGATTTTTGTACAGGGATATAAGTTTATTCTTGAGCAAACCCTGCACGCTTACCACCAGCGCCAAAAACGGCGTTTTTTTTTTTATATAATATAGAATGTCCTTTGGCCACAATCTCACCTGATGGTAAGTGACGATGTGGCCGACGATGGAGCAGGACAGTCTAGAAGACACCTATTCACTCTTGCCTTGAAAAGACCCAGATTATATTTCTCAGGAAAGACAGAAGACGGCAACGCGTTCCATTCCTTGGCAGTTCGCATAATGAATGTAGATCCAAAACACCTTTCTTTCTTTTTACTTATTTCTACCGAAGAGAAGACAAATACTTCGTCCCTTTCTTTTGTTTGACGAAAACAGAGACAGGACTAGCTTTAGTCTACTTTTCCATAGACAATTCGCTGTCTAGGGCACATCATACTAGCCATGCTGATCCAACGTGTTTTAAGAATGTTGCAAACAGTAGGTAGGTATGTTTTTATCCACTGTCTTCTACAGACACTACAATATTGACGAAACTATGTAACTTACATAACATAATAATCCTATTGCAAGTAGAGCCTCTCTTTCTACAAAGCATTTTATGGATAAAGAGAAAAGATTGGGATTGGGTGAAACATGATAAATAAATAAATAATAAATAAATATCCATGGACATTTCACACGACGCCCTCTAGTCCCAAACTAAGCAAAGCTTGTAATATGGAAACTAGATGCTGATAGAATACTTATATACTTTTTTTTTGTAAATACATACTTATAATACATAATGATTAATTAATTTTTGATTAATGATTTGCATAAGAAAGGATTGAACACGGATGATAAGGAAGAATGAATGAAAAGAATAATATGTTCTGCCAACGTCACCTAGTGCGATAAGGACGAGAAGAAGAAACTTTTGCTTTGACTAGATTCATCATTCCCCTGCCCTTATCTCACGCTAGGTGGCGCGCCACCAAATGTCTTCTTCCACTCACTCCTATCATTCTTCAACTCAGAATTTACTCCGCTCACATTTATCTGCTTTGACAAGATTGCAATAAAAAACTAACGGTATATATTTAGGTCTCCGGAAGTGGTTTGCGGTTACCAAAGGAGGTTTTAGGATATAGACGCCACATCTATCCCCTTCAACCTTCGCACCTTCAAAGTAATTGGCGAGCTGCGTCTTAGAAAGGGTGAAATTTCAGTCACGCCACCAAGGGTAGGCAGGCAGTACCACCTATTCTGTGGCTAGGGAGCTCATAAATATTGTAATGCGCTCACGCAAGTGTTTCATTCACTGGAATTTATTTAAAAGAGCTTTCTTGCATTATTCAGGTTTTTTGTAAAGATCTTGATGAGGTAGGTCGATGGGTAGTGAAATGGGCCACATACGATTTAGTTCTCAGAACCAGGTCGAGGCATACTTAACATCCAGTGGGCCATCGGCTAGAACTAGATCCATCATAGGTGTATAATTTTTTTTATTAAGTCGGTGTGTAGATGGTACTAACGTTACCAAAATGTAGAGTAGCTCTGAGGAAACTGAATGATCAAACAAAGCGGTTTCCAAGTCCTTGTTTGCCTCTGGGTCTGAACGCTCTACGTTTGTCAGCCCGGATGCACCTGTAGGTATACGAGTATTGACCGAGCACCGACGACCAGTAGGTACCTAAATGTATCTACATTTGTTTTGTTAGCTGTTGCTGTTAAAAACTGCTTTTCTGAAGTAAAATTGCAGGTATTTTTGATGAGGTAAGGCCAAGAATAATAATAGGTTAATTCATAATAAAAAAAACCCAGACTTTGATCTTTTTGATTTGGCCATCTTGGATTAGAAATTTGGCACAGTGTATTAGTATAGTTTGTAAAGTATTTTACTAGTCAAGCCCTTTCATTTGATACCCATATTGAGGGAGTTGTGATAAAATGAAATCCGCCATTTGGTGGCGGCGGCCATCTTGGACCGATTTCATCAAACATATTCATATTCATTTATTCACTTGTAAACACAGCAAAAACATTCCAGACTTTCAAACAAAAAACAAAATCAAAATCGGTTCATTCGTTCGGGAGCTTCGATGCCTAAGACAGACACACATACACGTCAAACTCATAACAACCCCGTCGTTTTGCGTCGGGGGTTAAAAATTACAATTAGTTCGTTTCAACTTACCATCACATTCATCCAATCCCATTTAACTTAGATTACTTAACCATTTATCGAGCAACTATCCAACAATTGCCAAGTTATAGAGAAGTTATCGTCTCGTGAACAATTCCTTTATGGTGCCATTCTGCAATAATGATAGATAAACTGAGTTTATCCGAGTTATAAGCGGAATTGAGGAAACCATCATGGTACTGTTAGAGAACAACTTTTTGTATCTTGTAGATTTTTTAATCCAGCATTGGTATGCCAATCAAAGTTGAACTGCCAAGTTGAACTGCAAAGTTGAACTGCAAAGTTTTAAATCATGGTCAGTTCATACTAACTCATAGTTATTCTGTGACTAAATAGTGACATTATGACGTCATTTGATGTGTTTTCGCGCATATTTTGCTGTCAAGTGTCTAAAAAGAATAATCACGTGGTACAAAATTGTACCACGTGAGCTGAAGAAATTACACTGGGCAGTGAAATATAACTTGACAGCAAAAGATTGGAATACGGGGGCTGGTTCAGTTTACGAGAGTACCTATTATTACACTTCCCCTGTATATTGGTGATTGAATAGTGAACACCATGCAAACGAAGTCGCAGTCAGTAACTAGTGGACTATAACGAGATATTTATCGAACTAACTCTATATTTTGTGGCCATTCTCGCATTCTCACGGGCCAAGTTCTCGTGTGGTAATAAATAACTTGTCACAAAAGAGAATTGCTGATTGGGAAACTTGCGTTATTGATTCGACTTTTCATATTAATTCTACCTAGGAACAGTTAGCGTTAGTAGATAAATTTTCAGAATTTCAAAATTGGATACTGTTGGCTCTAATCACAATTTTTTATGAAAATGAAATGAATGATCTAAATACTAGTTTTAGAAGTTTTTTATTTGTTAATTTGTTAGGTTTGGTGGCTCCTACGCTATCTATGATTTTAGATATTTTTTTCAGAATTTCACAATTGTGTTATTATAATTAGACTTCTACTCGTTAAAGCTTCAGCCCCCGTATTCCAATCTTTTGCTGTCAAGTTATATTTCACTGCCCAGTGTAATTTCTTCAGATCACGTGGTACAATTTTGTACCACGGGATCATTCTTTTTAGACACTTGACAGCAAAATATGCGCGAAAACACATCAAATGACTTCATAATGTCACTATTTAGTCACAGAATAACTATGAGTTAGTATGAACTGACCATGATTTAAAACTTTGCAGTTCAACTTTGCAGTTCAACTTTGATTGGCGTACCCCTGCAGGACGCGTTGTGCGTACTGTAAAAAGTCGGCTTCCTTACAAATAACCAAGATTAGATAACTGGTCAGCAGAAAAACAGCAAAAAAACAGTATTTTTCAAACTGTACCTAAGCAAATTGAAACGAATGTTTTAACTTTAAAAAGGTTTTCTCGAACCTTGTTCATTTAAGGAGCAATC
This sequence comes from Gandaritis pyraliata, assembly GCA_947859175.1. Taxonomy (NCBI): domain Eukaryota; kingdom Metazoa; phylum Arthropoda; class Insecta; order Lepidoptera; family Geometridae; genus Gandaritis; species Gandaritis pyraliata. The sequence goes on along the minus strand of OX401869.1, from coordinate 8,179,211 downwards.
TTCAAAGAATTAGTCTGTAGATTTAAATTTCCTTAGGGGATCAATTTATATCAATTCAGTGCATTTTATCCAACTTCCTGGACCGGAGTCTGAGAATAAATGGTTGTGACGCTGATAGAATCCTAATTTTTAAAGAAAAAGCTACCTTTCTATTTATAGAGCATTATCAGGTCAGCAGGGGTATGCCAATCAAAGTTGAACTGCAAAGTTGAACTGCAAAGTTTTAAATCATGGTCAGTTAATACTAACTCATAGTTATTCTATGACTAAATAGTGACATTATGATGTCATTTGATGTGTTTTTGCGCATATTTTGCTGTCAAGTGTTTGTTAAGAATGATTTTGACCTGAATTTGACCTGAAGAAATTACACTGGGCAGTGAAATATAACTTGACAGCAAAAGATTGGCATACGGGGCAGTAGGGTTGCCAACCGTGCTGATTATACACAGTATTGAGACAAAATTCTTCTTGTACAGTCGGCTACACATCAAGTTTGACACCCAACATTTTTACCTACCTACTTTATGCAAAGAATCGTTGGAAAAGGATCGCAATAGTGTAGGCGCGTGGCGCGCGAGCAGCGAGTCTCACATAAAAACATATCGTCCCTCTCGCATGATTCGCAACATTCAAATTCTAATACTTCAAAGTTCAAACAATTGATAGGCCCACGTGTCGCTGTGTGTACGCATGTTCAATAACTCTGGTCATAGGTGAGTATCATAAACACAAGCTAAAAAATCATTGGTTTATTATTATATTTTAAGTAGCTAAAAAAAATCGATCGAAATAGGAGTTTCTGGTAGGTACTTAGTATTCTTGCTTTGAATTTTAAAATATTTTTTTATTTTATCTTTTATCAGGCGAGATCGCGGTCAAACGCTTGCTTATAATTTATAAAAAAAAACACAGATTGGTCGCAGGCTAAGTTTGATAAAATTTAATTAAGATTTTTTTAATCTAAGGTACATAATTGATATCTAAATTATGTTTGCGTGTAGGCATCTGTAAATTAATTACTATTTCATATTTTTCACATCTCTTCTTTACAAATTCTCTTATCGATTACAAATACCTATACATTGTAAGTTCATTTCCCGCCTATGCAATCCCGGGTAGGTACGGCAAATAATCCGACCGTATCTCAGATGATATCCGACTAGATACCGCGGCTTACGGCACTGCACATATTGCGATCCATTCAGATTCACGTGAAATACGTATCGTGTACACGTAGAGATGGGAACTATGGATTTTACGTGATGGGGTAATATCGAGATTTCGTGCGAATGCGAAACCAACCAACGAATAACGCACTATTTTGTACATAACGCACTATTTTGTACATTTAGAATTTGGAATATGTGAAAAAATTTTAGTTTTGTGTACTTCGTTTTTTACCCAGTTAACTGTGTTTTCATTTTTGATTTTATTTATTTTATTTTATAATTGTAATAGAGATGTAAAAAAAAGATTAGCTCAAAGGATTAGCAGGCTGAAGTGGCAGTAGGCCGGCCATGTTTGCCGTAGAACCGACAATCGTTGGAGCAAACTAATACTTGAGTGGAGACCACGTTTAGGCAAGCGTAGTGTAGGACGCCCTCCGGCGAGATGGAGCGACGATCTGCGAAAGGTAGCGCAGACACTGGATGAGAAGAGCCGAAGACCGAGCTCAATGGCGCGTCTTGGGAGAGACCTACGTCCAGCAGTGGACGAGTATAGGTTGATGATGATGATGATGATGATGAATAGAGATGTAGGTTAGTTATGTTGTTTTCTGTTAGTAGAATAAGTATTTGTAAAAAGCGCGTGTCGCAGAGGCTGTGCGCCACTCCACTCTCGGCACCCCTGAAAACCAGCGCTAAAGGAGCCACCGTGCACCCAAAGCATTTGCTGAGTGGGTTCCATTTTTACGCATTTGAATGTTTTATTATTAAGTAAATATGTATTCGTGTGTTGCGTAAAATAAATAATTTCTATTTCTATAAACCACCAATAAATAGAACATCTAAAATAAATATATTAGATATTATGAAAAATGGATCTATTTATGATGCTGACTGTTTAACTGTAACTGTTAATGCCACAGCCCTATCTCACTAAACTACGGTGGAGTGCACCAAATACGCTAAATGCACCTGGGTGAATTATACCAGGTGAATTAAGTATACCGCCCCGCTGTCGAAGCACCTACGTAAAAGCACGAAAGAATGACGTCACTTAGCCTATGTCATCCAGGCTGTCAAGAGGCGTCAACACATAATTGTCAATTTCTCCACAGATCATTACTTCTCACCATGGAGGTAGGAAACATAGTATAAACATGGAAGGGCTCCATTCTACTATGCAAATTAAATCGACACATAAGCCGTCAAATAATATTCTGTTTCTTTTTAACCAAGCAAATACTGAATGTGTTGAAAGAGATGGACACTATTTTGTCCTTTCGAATTTTTTTTGTGACGTCTTGATTTTATGTTTACGTAGCCAGCGCCGCCATGTTGTGTTCCGCTTTTGTGGTAGATTTGCTGTCAATACTACTAAGTATGAAGGCAGCCATATTTTGTTCCGTAGAATGTACGCTTTTTTGTTGGTAGGGCATATCCATTGGTTAGCTGAATCAGAGCTTCTCACCACCGGTCATTCGTGATAAGATTTAACAAAATGTGACATTAGCGACACTGCACATAGGCCTTATTCTCGGGTTGGTATTGCCTAACCCCGATCTCACTCCGGCAGAGATTTTACTCTAATAGGAATGACGTCAAAATGACGTTGAAAACTCCTGTCACTAGTGGGCGAAACCAGTTTTCGACCGAGATTTGACCCTATTAGAGTAAAATCTCTGCCATACCCAGAATCACCCCCCTGAACATTCATACAAGGATTCCATTGAATTGAGCTCCAAGATGAACGTTCCGTTAAACTTACAAACATCCATAGACTGTTATAAGCTCATAACCCTTCGCGAACTCGGGTAAAAAGGCACAGCACTACCCCAGTGCCTATCCCACTAAGCTACAGTGCACCAAGTACGCTACTTGCGAGACGTAGGAGGTAATGTGCTTCGCAATAACATAAATCTGCACGCCTTATGCGCCTATTCACCTAGATACCCACAAATTATGCGCCTATTCACCTAAGATACCCACAACTTATGCACCTATTCACCTAAGATACGCAACCAAAGTTAATGGAAAATGCTTGTCGTGGCGTTTGTTTTAGTCTCTGTGTTTTAACTCAGTAACATATATTTCATATTTATTTATATCAAACCATAAGGACATTTTAAAGAACACTAAACCCATATGTTTAGTTGTCACCTCGAATAATTTTCGCCTTGACTTGACCTCGAAAACGTGCTTTGGCAACTAGTTTAGTTTAGTAGTTTTGACAATCTTATTTTTATGTTCAAAACAATAACTATATACAATTACTTAAGAAAATAGCATTTTTAACAAAAAAAAATTATTAAAATGAACTCTGCCCCCGTATTCCAATCTTTTGCTGTCAAGTTATATTTCACTGCCCAGTGTAATTTCTTCAGGTCACGTGGTACAATTTTGTACCACGTGATTATTCTTTTTAGACACTTGACAGCAAAATATGCGCGAAAACACATCAAATGACATCATAATGTCACTATTTAGTCACAGAATAACTATGAGTTAGTATGAACTGACCATGATTTAAAACTTTGCAGTTCAACTTTGATTGGCATACCCCTGCTGAATTCTAAATGCTAGAGATAGAAAACAGAGTTCAAATCACCGACTGCAATGTTTTGACAATGAAATCTACCAAAATCACAGTTTCGTGGTCAAACCGAGGCGAGGATTATTTGCGGTAACGTCTGTTTGAAAAAAAGATTCTATTTTCCCATCTCTCATAAGGTTTGCTGGAAGAGATCTCTTTGTAGGGTTAAGCTCGCCTATATGTACGGTTAAGTTGTTTGTCATACTTTTAACTGTGTAGAATTAAAGAATAAAGAATTTGCTGTCAAAGTAAAATGTTCTAGACTACGCACCAGAAAGCGCAGCGTAGGACGGCTCTCCACTAGATGGAAAGACGTAGTAAGGTTGTTGGCAACTGACATTGAGTATAATCACAGACTACGAATAATGGCGTATTGACATTCATAAAGATAAAATGGAAATTACCTATCATAGACAAAAAGTAGAAAATAGTACGAGTACCTAGTAGGTGTCATAAACACAGATTGCAAACAAACTGTATTACAATTGCTGGTGGTAGAATTCTTGAAAATATCTAAGTTACGCACACCGTCCTCACTGGACGTGCTTAGTAAGGCAATGCATTGTTATAGGCAGTGGTTACCACTTAACATCAGGTGGGCCATCGGCTTGTTCCGTCATTTAGTGTATAACAAAGTTAGTCTTAAAAGGTCTCAAACTAAAATTCTCTTTAATTTATTTCAAGGTTGTTCAATGTCGTAGGTATTCCACAAATAGGGCATTGCTTAAAACAATAAACATGCCTCTCTGTATAAATTTAAATTAATTAATGAAATTCCTCCTTATTAATGAAAAACAGGTGAGTTTGAGCAATGTGTTGAGCGTTTAAGCTCGTTTTGTGGGGCTATAAAACACAAGGTGTTACTATTAAAATGTAAAGTGGGCCATTTTACTAATTAAGGGAAAATGCTTTTAGTATAGCTTTTTCTTGGAAATGGGAAACAAAGATCCTAGGCTTAGGCCGAGAATACACTTGGCAATAAAAAGCATTCATGAAATATTTAGACCACATTTTTATATGTCCAGTGAAAGCACTTTTAAAAAACAATTTTCTTAAATGTCTGTTTTAAAATCTGTACAAATCTGTATAAGTACAATACAGAGATAATTTTGAGTTTTTTTGTAAATTAATCTTCACCCGTACCCGTACCCTATACACTCAAAGTATTTAAAAAATATTTTATTTTTGTTTTAGAAGTTAATAGCTCCATATTTTGTTGATGTGTAACAAAAACCCAGTACGATCTCGTACGTGTTTTAGATCTTATTAATTTAATTTAACATTTAAATACAATTTCCTATTGTAGCATGATGGGTGTAGAGTGTAGATAACTATATTAATGACAAAACTGCATGGCCCGATGTCGCTCCACTCATCGACAGCTAACTACTCGACTTGCGATGTCAGTGCTATTCTCGTGTTCTATGTATATTTCTCTATAAAAGGGATCATACAAAAAAACGCTAGGAACCAGGCCGTAGTTTCTTGCCCGTTCTTGTAGGCCCTGGTCGCGTGGAACTGGCACCTAGAATCACTTAGTTATATAAGACGATTCTAAATGATCCTTGTGATTTTATTGAATAAAGAAATTTTGACTTTAACTTTGACTTTGTAGACTGTAGAGTATATACTCTACAGACTCTACTCTACTCTACTCTGTATACTCTCTGTAGAGTATTCTACACATAAATCTGACTTTCGCTCAGAGCCCGTAGTCTGAGATTTATTTTGTTAATTTTCGAATAGGGAGAATCGAAAATCTCGCAGTTTTTGTATGGAGAAAACTTTCGATTCTCACTTATCAAAAATGAACAAAATAAAATTCAAACTACGGGCTCAGTAAGTAATAATTTTGTCCAACGGTTTTTTTTGAACCAGCCGATGGGTCACCTCATGTTAAGCGGTTAGCTCTGCCTATAAAAATACTAAAAAGATTTTTGTGTCCACATATAAACCGTATACTTCTACTACATATACCATTTTAAATGCTATCGTGTCGAATAAAAAACATCATTTTTTTATTTATACATGAATACACTTTTGTTGCCCATAGAAGTAGGTATTTTCCACGGATTTAACTTCATAATACAAAGTGGGTAGGCGTATAATAAGCCCGTAAAGTTATATAACGTGGGACGAATCGATCGTACAGCCGTAGGCCATGTACGTAACGTAAAGGTACGTGTGGTCCCATCTGCAGGTCGGATATCCGGTTACATCCGGCTACATCCGGTTACAGCCGGTAATCACCCGGTAACGGCGTGATTAAGGCTGCTTTAAATACTAGTTGTTGTAGTTGAATTAAACGTGCTATTTTACAAAGGCTATTAGAATAACTATAGCGTAGAAGCTCTACGATTGTCTACGACGTAGAGGCTCTACGGCGTAGACTCTAGAGTATGAAAAAAACCAGTTTGTTATCCTCATCATCATTTCCACCCTACATTCTACTGCGTCCACTTTGAACATATGCCTCACTACCCAGGGTCTTGTAATCTAACGATAACTAAAAGAGCTACTATTGTGCAATTAAACAATATTGTAAATACTGTATTAATCGTAATTTTCTTTGTAAATTTATTATTTATTTATTCAAAACAATAACTAATACAAATACTTTAGAAAACTGCTTCTTTAACAAAAAAAAATTATTAAAATGAACTGTGAATGCTAAAGATAGAATTGTAAATAAATTTTTATAATTGGAAAAACAAATTAAACAATAAAATAGATATCACAGATATTAGATATCAAACAAAAAAAAGGTGCACTACTCTGCTCGCAGGTACAGTAAACATCCTTTCAAATATTTATGCACCGTATTTTTTACGATGTCTAATAAACATTTTTAGTAGTAGTTCATCGCATTCCTGAAAGTATTATTATACGTGACAGTATGCAAGATTCAACTGAAATGTCAGCAGCAGGGGTATGCCAATCAAAGTTGAACTGCAAAGTTGAACTGCAAAGTTTTAAATCATGGTCAGTTCATACTAATTCATAGTTATTCTGTGACTAAATAGTGACATTATGACGTCATTTGATGTGTTTTCGCGCATATTTTGCTGTCAAGTGTCTAAAAAGAATGACTGAGAAAGACCTGAAGAAATTACACTGGGCAGTGAAATATAACTTGACAGCAAAAGATTGGCATACGAGGGCTGTAAGCTTTTTACTATTCGCACAAACAATGGCAGATCAAAACAAAAATATTCCCATTTTTATAATGGCAATAAAATAATTTGGGGAAGTCGTTACCTCCCGCGCGCTCCACTACACATTTAGGCCGCGCTCCTGAACTCAACTACTAGGCCCCCTGTCACACCGAACTGAATCTTTATTTCAATACTAATCATCATCATTTCCCTGCCCTTATCCCGCGCTAGGCGAGCAAATTTTTGGTCAGAAAACTTAATCGGTTTGGTCAAAACCGCTTCTAAAATCGAATCCCCTCTAAAAGGTCATAAAAACTTGGTAGTAATAAAAACACTGACAAACTAAAAAAAAAATGCAATAAGACTTTGCTGTCTACAAAGATCTTAGTAATAAAATTTTTGCTATAAAAATCATTGTGTAATATTTATCTCACTACGCTCGTGTTTAATGTTTTAGTAAAGTTCGGTGTGACTCGGCCTCGCCACAGCAAAGGCCACTTGGCGGCATCTTTATGGGCATATTATGCAACATTATGCATCTCGCATGCAAAGTGTACTATCTCACGTAATTTCGACTAAGACGCCGAGATTTCCATGAGAATGGACGCAGGTCAGAGGGCCGTTTTAATATAAGGCTCACGTTGAATAAATCACCATTTTTGAAGCTAGTAAAACTCTTGAGGGCTTTTAACCCCCGACGTAAAAACGACGGGGTGTTATAAGTTTGACGTGGCTGTGTGTGTGTGTGTGTGTGTGTGTGTGTGTGTGTGTGTGTGTGTGTGTGTCTGAGGTAACGTAGCTACCGAACGGATGAACCGATTTTGATTTTGTTTTTTTTGTTTGAAAGGTGGATTAGTCGGGAGTGTTCTTAGCCATGTTTGATGAAAATCGGTCCAAGATTCAGGGGTTTTTTAAATTTCAAATTTCATTACTTGTTACCTTGTTACAATTTTTACTCTATTTTAAGTGCTACCGACACGAAACGTACACGATATCAGCGGAGAAGATTTCATACACTAGACAGTTTTGTTTCGACACCAACACTGATGTTTTTTTTTTCCGAGTCGTCAGTGGGATCATTGACTTTATGTCACAAGATAGTTCTCCTGAAATCTGTAAAAACTTGATAGTTTTGTAAATATTTGGGAGATTATAGTTAACTATGTATTGTTTGAGACCAATTACGCATATCCTTAAATGAATTCTGCAGAAACTAATGTAAAATCATCTTGGAAAGCTGATGAATGTGTGCAATAAATAATTTTCTAATCTAATAAACGGATCTATTAATTACTCGTATATCGTAAGAGGCCTTTTTCAGACTGTTGATGATAATGATAGCATTCCCTACAAACAAAAGACATCATACCAAAAGATCTGGGGCAACGCAGGTCTCCACTCGCAACAATTTAATGTGGCAGTAAATTAGTTTTGTTATTTTTAAGTAGTTATTTGTTCTATCGAAATCTCTATTGCAGCGGGAATTATAAAAATGTAATAAAAAGTCATTATTTTGATAACACGACAAGAAACCGGGACGGTGACATCTTTTTTTCATTCCTAATAGAGGGTTAGAAAAGTCTAGAGACTCTTTGGACAGTTTGCTGACTCATTATATACCTACAAGGCCACTACAAGGCAGATAAACTCCGAACTAAACAATAATTTTTTTCTTGAGGTAGGTAAGTGTACCTACTATAATACTAAGGAAATCAAATAAAATAATTTTTTTTGTTCGGTAAGTACCTACATACTTATCTAGGGAGGTATCTAACAAAACAAGTGACAATGTAGCTAATAAAATAAACATGAAGTATTATTTAGATTAGGTAAAACCTTTTTTTTCCATCACCTCTTCCCAATCACTACAGGCCATGTACAACTTTTTTTTAAAAAAAGAACGCCGTCGAAGTGTGTTCTGAGAACTTGAAAAGCGCACGCATAACTATACTAACTATATTTATACTTTTTGTTTGGCTTTTCTATTATTGATTTTCCGGATTTTTAAACTGATAAAAAATATGGAAGAAGGAGAACGGTGCATCAATTGTACAATACGTTTAGGCCCTAGAAGAAGAAGATTTTTGGTGCAGGCTCAACCAGTTAATATTGTTGAAGCTGTGTCATTGTGGATAGCCCCAATTCAGGTATGTTTGTGCTATTTTATTTTATTGTTATGAGACGAGTGACGAAACAAGTCCAATCCACAGAGGACGTATCCTATGTGGCATTGTAGCGCGTCCATAACACATTAAGCAATGCAAGCATGGGGCGTAGAGACGTTCTGTAACTTCAACAATGAGCGAGTGTTGTTGAGTAACTTACCCGCCTGCATGTTTGTTTTTGATATTTTGATAATGTAGCTACACAGGTACGCTAGATGGGTCGCCTTATGACTAACTTAGGTAGGTGCTAATGCTTATACCTAACTACCTAGCTTCTTACATTTTAATGAGTTAAGTATCGGTGAGGCAATGCATTGTTATAGGCAAAGGTAACCACTTAACATCAGGTGGGCCATCGGCTTGTTCCATCACTGAGTTGTATAAAAAAAGTATATTCGTATAAGTTCTTATATTTTCATTTAAAAGGTTCTCAATAATTAAAACTTATTTACAAGAGGTAAGTACCTACCTACCTACTTACTTATTTTCCTTTACGCCTTATTCACACTTTTTATACAAAACTTCTTGTATTCGTAGGTTTCGCCTAATAACAACTTATGCCAAGAATGTTTGGTTTTATTACGAAATCGACTAAACAATCCTGGCCAAGCTGCAGCTCGAGCATATGGACACACAAGAGTATGCCGAGGTTGTGGAAGCTCTATATTGAGATCTAGATCTTATGCCATCTACAATACCGCAGAAGGAAATATAATAGCGTCATGGATTATTCCGTACCAGGTAAAATGATTTCTCTATTTACTATTTATTTATTTTACTAGCGCATTGTTACTCGCGATTTCGTCTGCGCGGAATAAGTTTTTTAAGTTTTCATTAAAATAGGTTTATTTTATATTCAAGAAAACGTCGCATATCCACCCCCAATAACCCAAAGTAACTACCTACTCTACTCTACCTACCTACAACTGCGTGATCTCGCTGAAATGTAGATGTAAAACAAAATAATCGTAGGTAACTTGTCTTTGTCCTGAAAATGTTACCAGTAGGTACTTACCTACCTGAAACTCACAAACCACTGTGGAACTGACTAAACCAAGGGTTTCCTCACGATGTTTTCTTTCACCGTTTGAGGGTACTAGCATTGCGCACATGTAAATGTACACCTATTGGATAGTAAAACATAATGTGAAACAATAAAATGAAGCCATTTATCACTAACCACACATATTTTATTTCAGGTCAATAACAATGATCAAGCATGTAGACGATGTTTTAGTAGAGCTCAGTTTCTCAGCTCAGGATATGCTCGAAATTGTCGAACAAGAGCCACATCTCGGGCCCAATCCAGGAATCCCACAACCACCTCCTTTACCTGCTGCACCTTTGGGAATACCTGCCGCCAACAATAGAATGCAACCCACCATATTGCTACCACATTATAAGCGGCCAGCTGTGACCATATCTCGCTATACGCCTAAACGATGCCGATTTAAGAGGAGTTACTCCAATCTTAATTAGAGCAAGAATCAAGTCACGGCACGTTAGTAGGAAAATCTACTATAGCTACGTTATGTTTGAGAGTGAACCGGCTGACCGCAACAACGTAGAAAATATATTAGGGTACTGCTGTAGCTGCATTGTGGGCAACAGAACAGTTGGCTGTTGCACACATGTTATGACAGTTATATGGTTTCTTAGCTGGGCACGGCATCAAGACAGTATTGTCGCACCAGCTATGTTCCTAAACCATGTAATTGAAGAAGAAACTGAAGATTTTGACGACGAGCAAAACTTGCAGTAGGAAAAGTTATTGCTAATCGAGCAAACGAAGCTAGCGAAGATCTTAATAACATTGCCATAACATAAAAAGCGGATATAACAACCGACCTTGGTCGATGTTGTATGTTCCTAGTGATTAGATATGATCTACTTATCAAACTGAGATGTAATTGCTAACTACCTAACAACCATACCTAACAAACGTCACAAACGATAGCATGATATTACCTATTACTTATCACAAACTTCAAGAAAAGCCGCAGGTGAAAGCTAGTAAGTCATACAAATACAAACTGTCAATTAAGTCATCGAAAAATACCATTTCCTGGCAGACAACCTTTGTTTTTTGTCGAAGTTTGGATGTCGAATAACTAAGTATTCCCGTTGCTTTTTAATAAAATTATTACTTATATTAAAACTACGTTACAAGTACATTGTAACAAAGAAAGTTTCATTAATGCGAGTTTAAAAAAATCGGGACCTGGGCTCCATAGAGTTTTGCCCCAGACCCTTCCTAAATCAAACTCCGCAAATTCTCTAATGAAAGGATTCTTGTGTGAAAAGTTTCGAGTTCAAACCTTCACGAGCCAATAATATATGGTGTATGGCTACTGTTACAATTATAATCAGAGCAACGAGCGACTTGTAAACCTCTTTGGGAAAGAGTTCGTTCGTTGAAGTACCACAGTACCTTTTTTTGTACAATTATGTATGTATTTGCGTATATAAATATTCTATCAGCAATCTAGTTCCCATATTATAAGATTTGCTTAGTTTCGAACTAGAGGGCGTCGTGTGAAATGTCCTTGAATATTTATTTATAACTATATGATACTATAGGTTGTCTGGAAGAGATCGCTTATTAGCAATAAGACCGCCCATTGTACAATTAGTTAAGTTTGGTTTTGTATGTTATAGTAGTCCCTAGGTTAAGGTGTGCAATAAAGTATTTTCTATCTAGGTATCTATATGATAGGGACAAACCACCTGATGTTTAGTAGTAACCACTGTCTATAACGCTAGGAACCAGGCCGTAGTTTCTTGCCCGTTCTTGCAGGCTCTGGGCGCGTGGAACTGACACCTAGAATCACCTAGTTATATCAGACGATTCTAAATGATCCTTATGATTTTATTAAACAAAGAAATTATGACTATGACTGTAACAAAACATTGCCACACTGAACACGTCCTCTGAGGATATGCCCTGTGATGCATTGATATGCGCACATCACTCTGAGACATAAAGATGTTAAGTCCCATGTGCCTGTAATTGCACCCATACCCTTCAAACTGGAACACAGTTGCACCGGCTTACTTGGCATGTCCTCAGTGGATGTGCTTTGTTAGGTAACGCATTGTTAAAGGCAAAAGTAACTCATCATACCTGCCACCTGCTTGTCCCGTTACTTTTTTTCATATAAACTTGCTACGCCCTTAAAACCTAAACGCAGTTTACTAACGCTATTCGCTCCGCTTACAACTATAACCACAGTCAAAAGAATTCACCACGATCCACCCAAATGGAGGTTTCTTGTTTCAAATGATTACATTTGTTAGTTCCGATCAAAGGGTCCAATACATACCCAGAACTTAATGTTATTGATTAAACTTTACTTTGGTTCAGTGGTCTAAGAAACTAGATTTCTTTATCACTTTCTAAATTCTTGCAAATCGTCTATTTCCAAGAAATAAAACGAGATCTGTGTTTATTCCATTAATAAAATCAACAAATAAGGTATTGATTTTGTTAAAAACATCACAAATTGTATGAAATGCCCATGAATATCTATATTAGAAAAAAATTAAGTAGGTACAACCTTCTAAAGTCACAAAATGGCAGTCATTTAATGTCATGATATCCTAATCGAATCTCAACAATATTTCTACTAGTTACCACTCAGTTCTACAAACGGGTATAAGCAATTAGTTTATCCATCAAAGATAATTTAATACACAGCTTACAACACCTCTCTTTTTAGTCACTGGTTAAAAATAAGATGCTCGTACAGTCAGCTACACATCAACCTATCAACGGTTCGAACTTTGAACTATTATAATTAGAATGTTGCGAATCATGCGAGAGGGACGGTATTATGTTTTTATGTGAGACTCGCTGCTTGCGCGCCACGCGCTTGCACCTATTGCGATCCCTGATTCGCAACATTCAAATTATAATAGTTCAAAGTTCAAACAGTGTATAGGTTGACGTGTAGCCGACTGTACCAACACAAGCAAGAACTTTGTTTAGTTTGTTGTAACTTCTTTAGCTCCGGAAAAAATAAATTTGCATTTTAATTTTGTTTGCAGCGATGCGATACGCGTTCCTGAAACCTACTCTGAAAAATTCATAAGCTCCACTGCGGTTTCATTTACACTGCGCTGGAACTAGGCAAGTTCGTGCGTAGTCTTACGAAATACACGAACTAACCACGTAGTGTAACTCAAAAATCAGCTGGAGAACTTTAGTTTATCGTTTTGCTGAGTAAAACTCCTTGATATAAGAAGTGGCAAGTTAAAGTTGCTGACTGGAAGATTTGATTAAGTTTTAAGCTTTAAGTTAAGCATTAGCAGCGATTGTTTGTTTTTTAAACTTTGTAATGGTAATTTTAAACTAACGAAATTATTAAGAACACGGGAATCCGCTTTACATCAGGTGGACCATCAGATTACTTTTGAAGCGCTTATTAATCGTAGCTTGCTTAATTAATCATCACCGATTATCTTAGTTAAGCGACGTTCTGCGCGGTTACTATTTGGATGAGTGACCGCTAGTAGCATGTATCTGGTCCCGGCTCTAGTAGTCGTTAGCTACGGCGGAGGCCTTAAGGCGGCCTACTAAATTCGTTACCAGAGTTGGCCATTTAACAACTCATGTGCCACGACAGTGACTATTGTAAGGATGTAAAAAAACTTTTAAGGTACTCTACGGCAGACTTAGCGTGGTTGGACTATACTAAAATTGAAGGTCACTGAACCTATGGTAAACAAATTGTCTCGACAAAGAAAATCGTAGCAAACAATGTAGCAAAACGTAGATTATCCGTAGAGGTGTCTACGCCGTATCCAATTCGTAGAGCTCTCGTAGCTTTGGCTCTACGATATAATGAAGATAAAAGTGTTTGACCGGTAAAAGTTTACTTGTTTTAGTAAAGAAAAATAAAAGTACAATAAGATAGATATTTTTTGGGAAAATGTTAATATTCTATACAAACGAGTTTCATATTTCAGTAACTAGTTTCTTAAATATTAGTTTTCTCTAAAGTGAAAAAGTTAAATGTGCTTTTTCAGCTTCTGCTGTCTTAGTTTAGGATGAAAAAAGTAGTTTTAACATCAAAGTCAAACTGATGTAGACTTTTACTTAGAGCCAGACGGCGATGGTTGAATTTTACCCAACAAGGAGGAGCAAAAAGAGGGTTATAAGATTAATTATGAATCAAACACAAAAATCAAAACTTTCATTACAATAAACATTTATAACAAGAAGAAATGATACTAATCTAAAACTCATCAAACTACATTTTATGTATCGTCTAGTAAAATTACTGAATCGATAACAGCTCACGCCATGGCTTCTGAAAAGCGGTGGCCGTCGCGCTAGCGCAAGTATCATAACAAACTTATAACACCCCGTCGTTTTGACATCAGTGGCTAAAAAAAAACTTGTTAACAAACACGATACACGATACTAACGCTAAAGCTCCTGGGGACATGTTGGATAGAATACATAGTAATATGTACACAGTAACACCCATACATAGAACAAACATTTATGTTTGCCTCACACAAATGTTTGTTTTTGATTGGGATCGAACCCACGACCATAAATGGTTCCTAAAACACAGTTCACACTATTTCAGGATCCTATAGATTCATTATTTTAAATAGTGTAACAATTTTATGTCCACAGAAAATAAATTCATTTCATTTCATTTGTAGCACGGAAGCCAGAACTTTCTTCTTCTTTTTCTTCTCACATATAAATGGCCTCTGTCCGTCATTTCGACAAACAATTTTGCCAGTGTCAAGTGGATTATTTGAAATAAGTTTAGTCAAATCGAGTCATACGTCAAGTTGAGTCATACGTCAAGTCGAGTTATACGTCAAGTCGTTTACTGACTGAGCGGTGGCGCCTGTCAAGGCAAAGCTATTATTGTCTACCTATTTAAAATATTAACGCCGTTTTATGACGATCTCCGCTGTTTAAGAAATAATGATCTCAACTTTATCCATTTGTGTAATAATATCGCAACTGCCAAATGATTTATCCAGCAGATAACAGATTGCTGAACGTTTTTCTCCTAAAACCATTTTACAGATCTCTGAATTATATATCACAAGATCTTTTTGTGAGTATGAATTCTTAGGTCTATCTAGGGTTCCACTATAACTTTTTAAAACGGAATATTGATAGAATGTAAAAAAATAAGTTTCTCGCGCAAAATAAAATTCATTAAGTTTATCGGAAAATTACAAATTATGTCACTAAGTAAAATGGCTCTTAAAAATGATAATGATTAATGATTCTAAATGATCCTTGTGATTTTATTGAATAAAAAAATTTTGACTTTGACTTTGACTTTGATAGGGTATAGGTAGCCACAACGGATCTTTGTAGGAAGTGTGTAGGAAAAAAGTTTTATTTACAATAAAGAGACTAGAAGAGATCGCTATTGAGCGACAAGGTCGTCCATTTTACAGTCGGCTACACATCAACCTATCAACTGTGTGAACTTTAAACTATTAGAATTTTATTTGGAATGTTGCGAATCATGCGAGAGGGACGATTAAGTTTTTAGTGAGACTCGCTGCTCGCGCGCCACGCGCCTGCACCTATTGCGATCCCTTTCAACCATTCTTTGCATAAAGTAGTAATGAAAAATGTTGGATGTATAACCTGATATGTAGTCGACTGTACATCTCAAGCTAAACCTGTGTATTTTATTCCACTTTGTTCTGGGGGGCGATTCCAATCTCAAAGTTGAACTGCGAAGTTTTAAATCATGGTCAGTTCATACTAACTCATAGTTATTCTGTGACTAAATAGTGACATTATGATATCATTTAATTTATTTTCGCGCATATTTGCTGTCAAGTGTCTAAAAAGAATGATCACGTGGTACAAAATTGTACCACGTGTTCTGACGAAATTACACTGGGCAGTGAAATATAACTTGACAGCAAAAGATTGGAATACGGGGGCTGGTGAATATTATGTATCTTATGTAATCCCACTAATATTGATAGTTAGATTGGGAACCTGTATCACAGTTTCCGATTCGTTCTTAGCCAATATTTTATTACCAACTTTGACAAATGATGACGTTAGGTCCTTCTTGTCGTGCTCGTGCCCAATAGCCGGAGGACTTTTTTGTTACAGTTTTATAAGTTCCAAAGTGTTGGTGATTTTTGTAAAGAAAATGAGAAGGTTCAAATTAATCAAAGTCGGGATGTGGAAATAAATTGTTTATTTGATTTTTCACGTCAAATGACGCAAAAGTTATTAAAATCTTATATTATTAGTAAAAATAAACTATATCAAACTTTTCCATAGAATAAGAATAAAAAGCATTTAAGTCAAAGTCAAAGTCAAAATTTCTTTATTCAATAAAATCACAAGGATCATTTATTGTCTAATGTTAAAAACTAAACAAAAAACTTATACTAAATAAAGTTACATAGGTGCCGTAACACGTACCCATAGCTATAGCTATAGTTATAGTTCATACATAGCTATAGTTCTTTCTATAGATATACCTTTGTAGGTCGATTTATAAACAAAAGATAGGTACCTACTACAAATAAGTTCATCATTAGAATTTTAAGCAAGCATTCTAGCAATTTAAGTTAATTTTAAATTACTTATTAGCCCACGTTGTGGCTAGATTTTAATCATATTAGGGTACATTCTTTAGATATAATGAGCACTAAATAAAAGAAAAAAAATTAGAAGTTTTTTTGGTTACGTGCATTCATAATTTAGATTTTTACGTTTATTTCATTTTGTAAAGAAACCTTTTTTTTTAGCTTTTAATATTTTTATACTTTCAAGGGTAGGGCATACACATAAACACACCCTTGTTTGTATGTATGCATTTTTCTGTATAACTATTTTCAATTTTTCCGTCGAAGTTTTTGAACGTTAGTCAAATAAATAAGTAAATATGTGAAACATCTTAAATACCGCCATTTTACTACATCCAGGTACACGCTTCGGTACATAAAATTTAAAATACCCATTTAAATGCGCACGTACCGTAAACAAAGCAGGCTGAAGGTAGTAACACACGCAATAAGATGTTTAATGAGCCACATATAACGTTTATAGGCAATATCGATTTTATTGTGTACGACGTAAGGTCTGTAAATGGAAAAGTGTATGAAAATTACATTAAATAGCTACGAAATAGAAGATTAAAAAAGACGCTACTTAGGAAGTTTCTTGTCCGTTCTTCTAGGCTCTGGTCGCGTGGAACTGGCACCTAGAATCACCTAGTTATATAAGACGATTCTAAATGATCCTAGTGGTTTTATTGAATAAAGTAATCATGACAATGACTATTAGCGAAGAAAATGAAGATAGGAAGTAGACTAGTGAAGGATAGGGAGTCCATGGACTGTGCATAACATAATCTATGAACGTCAAAAATGTATGGGACTTCTATTTTCGGATTTGTTCTGTATTTTAGAACTTCAAATGAAAAATAAGATAGAAAATGTTCAGGATCAATACTCTGAGCGAGAATGCAATCAAGTACAATACCATCAGTCTTAGTGAGTACAGCCCCCGTATGCCAATCTTTTGCTGTCAAGTTATATTTCACTGCCCAGTGTAATTTCTTCAGGACATGCACGTGGTACAATTTTGTACCACGTGATCATTCTTTTTAGACACTTGACAGCAAAATATGCGCGAAAACACATAAAATGACGTCATAATGTCACTATTTAGTCACAGAATAACTATGAGTTATGATGAGTTAGTATGAACTGACCATGATTTAAAACTTTGCAGTTCAACTTTGATTGGCATACCCCTGCAGTTTTAGATGAAGTTGAACTGTCAAGCATTATTATAATAAAGTATTTGGAAACGCAGCCGCAGGATATACTCGTAACCGTAAGCATAGTGCAGACGAAGTGTTTGCGCTTTGAAATTGAGTCTCACAAGTTGTGGTCCTTAAAAAATAGCTGCCGTTACATGACGTTAAGGTGAAGTAGAGTATATTCTACTGAATATAGAGTATATTCTACCAAAATAACAAACATACCCTCAGACCGAATCACTGCCAAAGTCATCTAGATCTAGATGTTTTTTTAACTGCAATGAGAAAGTAGCCTTTGTGTTAATCCAGGTTATGAACTATTATAATGCCAAAATTAATCCAAGTTTGTTAAGTAGTTTCGACGTGATTGAAACAAACATCCAAACATAGACATAACAGGCATTTATTTGCATAAAAAAGTAACAGAAAACAAAACAGAACCAACAAAGATAATAAAAGTAGAAAAAAAAACTTACATAACAAAGAATTTACTATGAACGTTGGTGGTTTTTTTGTGTGCAACATCTAAACTTTCTCATTCCACTAATATTATAAATGTCAAAGTTTAGATGTTTGGATGTTTGTGTTACTGGTCCGATTTGGATGAAACTTGAAATACATAAATTCGTAGCCTGGATAGGCTACTTTTATCCCGGAAAAGCAACAGGATAAAACGGGACGCAGATGAAGTCGCGGGCAGAAACTAGTTTATAATATTAGGGGGATGGTGTACTCAATATTACGATCATCACTGACTGTCACCGGTTTTCCAGAGGCCATGATTCACTGTTTGCTGCTGCGACGTCGGTGCTCGCGAGCTCGAGATACGTACCTGCAGGGGTATGCCAATCAAAGTTGAACTGCAAAGTTGAACTGCAAAGTTTTAAATCATGGTCAGTTCATACTAACTCATAGTTATTCTGTGACTAAATAGTGACATTATGACGTCATTTGATGTGTTTTCGCGCATATTTTGCTGTCAAGTGTCCAAAAAGAATGATCACGTGGTACAAAATTGTACCACGTGACCTGAAGAAATTACACTGGGCAGTGAAATATAACTTGACAGCAAAAGATTGGCATACGGGGGCTGAACTAGTTATAACGTTAGTAACGTTACTTCGCCATGGTAGTACTTGCCTAGAGTTACACACTGCGGCTTTATGTAGCGGTGTAAATGCAATTCACAATTTAGTAGTGTGTGACAAGCAAGGCGGCTTGCACCAGAATCACTAAATAGATTTAAATCTGAAGTATTTATATGACTTGACAACTCGCTACATACTATTTAATAGTTAAATGCGTTTAGCGATTCTGGTGCAAGCCGCCCTAGTGTCCCTACGGTACGCAGACATGGTTGCTGACCGAACTATAGAAGTCCAAGCTCAAGATTTGCCAGAGGGCAATGGAGAGTAGCCTAGATAGATAGATAGATAGAAAATACTTTATTGCACACCTTAACCTAGGGATTACTACAACATAAAAAACAAAACTTAACTAATGGTACAATGGGCGTCTTATCGCTAATGAGCGATCTCTACCAGACAACCTTGGACGGAATGGACTTCAAGGTATACAAGGGGTGTTGTCTAAAGATAACATAGAAAAAGTTTAGAAACATGATTAATTTAGATATATATAATTTAGACTATATAATTTTAATATAGCATACTGGGATACAAGAGAATCGATCGTGTTAAGAACACTACGTTGCACTCCTTGACCAGCATCGCTGATGCTGCAGCGAAAACGGCAAAGCTCAAGTGGGAGTGGGCCGGTCACGTGAGTCGCATGTCTCAAGACCGGTGGACTACCACCACCACAAAGTGGATACCTGAGGGTCGGCGGCGTCGGGGTCGGCCGAGAAAGCGTTGGAGAGATTTTATTTTTATTCATAGAACATCTAACCAAGGATGACCTTGACGGCCAAGGTCAAGGGATGACCTTGACGTGTTTGAGACGGATTGGTAGGAAACCGCCAAGGACCGGGATAAGTGGAAGGGTTTGGGGGAGGCCTTTGCCCAGCAGTGGGATGAGATAGGCTAGATAAAAATAAGTGACAACAGCGTAGCGGCACGAGGCAACACGCCGACTGCTGATCAAATCATACTTGTACCCTAGGCTTACGATTATATCAAGCCAAATGGTCACACTACTTCCCATTACGTATTATTATTATTACCCACTAGATAAGATTATTATTACCAGAACAATAATTGAAACAGTCTGTGAGATAGCCGTAAAAATTACTCCGATAATAATATGGACCCGCAATAAAGTTTAAGTAGTACATAAAAGAACAAAGCGTGGTTTGTTATATGATATGACACATTTTGGTATTCATACTTTTTAGGGTTTGGCCCCAGTGCAAACTATAAGTGATTATTTGCAATTGGGGCTAATTGCACTAAACTCATTGTCAATGGGGTCCATCGTGTTAAGTTCGCAGGTACTTAATGCACATGAATTTATACTAATATAGGTATGGATCTAGATATTTGAGAAATAAATTGAATTGAATGCTTTGCAGGTCACGTCTTCAGTGAACGCTGTAAGTTATCTTCTGCATTACCTATCAGGTGCTGTAGATGGCTGTCTGTTGTCCAATCTGTCTCCCCAAGGTGATCAGGGTGACAGAAGGGAACAATTCTGTTTTATTCCATCACTTGTTCTCAAAAAAGATGGAACTCCAACCATTTGTGATAAGGCAATATTAGAATATCCATATTTGATTAATTTAAGTTAACCACTAGTATCATTCAAATTATATATATCTATATTGAGTATCTTTAGCTAAGTATCGGTAAAATTAATCTATTTATTAGCACGCTCATGAAAACGCTCCTCGCGAGCATTATGACCACACCCTGATAGACCCTTACTACGGTCGCCATATTGCAGTGATTTCGTTGGACAAAAACTCATCCGGACAGTTCAGTGCCAGAAAAATAACTTTTTTGTTTGCTTGTTCTCAGTAAATAACAGCTTCCGGAAATAGGTCATAATAAGTTTTTATCGGCTTTTGTTCTGTGTAAATATGAGTGGAAATTACATGGTTGTTTGTACGCACTTTGGGAGATTTTCGCGGAAAAACCTGTTGTTTTCCTCAACTGTCTTTGATATGTAGCTTTTATAAAAACAAAGGTGACAGATTTCAAAGATATTGTCTACATAAAGGCCTATTTCACCACCTACCAACTAGGTACTAACTACACCCTCTACCAAAAAATACTGGTTTCAATGATTTCTTTGAGTAGCTTTATCTGTCAAATAAAAACCTTAGTGTATATATTTATTTTTGACAAGTTAAATGTAGAGACGGAAGTATAACTGATGGTTAGTGTTATCATGAGATGGTGAAATAGGCTTTAAGTGTTATATCTATGACTTTGTAACCACTTGCTGACCTACAAAAACAAATACTTCATTAAAAAGATAAAAAGCTTTATATACAAAGAAAATTACGACTAATACAGTATTTACAATATTTATAATATTTACAAAATACACATGAAATAGTTGAGCTATCTACACACCGTTGCAAATGATTTATATACAATTAATGTTTTTTATTGTTATTTCCGAAAACAAAGCCAGCTACAACATTTCGTCTTCTCTGACACCTCTGACAGATTTTGTTGTAGATATAAAGAGGTTAAAGAGAAAAAAAATAATACCTTTGAAAAGAAATAACTGAGGAATCAAAAAAAAAACATCTAAATACGACGACATGAGCTCTGCTCGACTGAATTTGAAAAAAAAAACTATTACTAAATCTATGTTCAAATCACAATAGATACTGTTTAAAACCAGTATTTCTGAAATACAAGCCTTATACCACAAACCAGATGAAACTAAAATGGTGTCCCTACAGCCCTTGAGTAAGTAACTCCTCACATCCTGCTGGGCCGGAAGCGGTAAGGACGGCGAGGGACGCCTTAACGACCACTCGTCGCCCACGTGTGCGGTAAGTAAGTACACTTTTATATACACCAATCGCGGACTTAAACTTACGTAAGAGATCGACTAGACAGAACGGGGTCTAGTCTATGGCATTTGATTCCAGTATTAGAATGAAATTGTTTAATAAACAAAACGAGAGAGTCTGTTTTAAATAAATAAGTACACCTTTAATTCGGTTTTAACAGTCTTTGTAGGTTATATTTAGGTTAACAAAGTAGAAACCGATCCCGAGTTTATTGGTTTATTTAAACGCTCAAAACACATGACAACTACAATGCAATAGCCGCAACACCACACTTTCACCAAAACGTTTCAATAGCGCGATCTAGAAACCGGACAAATTTACTAGCGCCATCTAGTTTGATTTTCGGTACTAACATAAATTTTTCATAAATTATAACTATAATGACTTAACTTAGACAAAATAAAAAAGAAAAAAACTAAAATACTAAATAGTTTTCAGCTAGGTTGGAAAGTAAACACATATGCGTACTGCCAATTTATGTATGTAGGTAGGTACGAGCAAAAAGTAATGTGGAGAACTAAATTAGATAAATAGATAGATAGAAAACTCCTTATTATGCCTGCACCGTAAGGAAATCAATATGTTTGTTACCTATTACTAAGGATTAAGAGAGATTAATTATTGTTTTGTAATCCAATTAATCGGAGTAATCGGATTACCTATGTGTAGTCAATATCAGTGTAATTAAATTCATGTTGGTGTTTTACCAGACCGACAAATTGTCTCCAAAATCTGTAATGAGTAGGCATATTATCCATGATCAAGCAATTTGTTTTTCCGTAAATGTCAACTACCAAGTTATGTGACCGTTTTGTTGTAGTAAAATGTCAACCGCCAAGTTAAAAACCCAATTATCAAATAGTTTTCCAGCAATTCCACCTTTCAATTAAAACTTCCACATTTCCCACCTGCACAAGTAGTAATCAGACAGACGACATCTTCTTGGTTGTCATATACAATTGATGGTGAAAAAACCCGTGTGATTCAATTCGTCCGTTCTTCCAAGACTTACAATAAAATGTAGACTGGTTACATAGATCTTGTAAAAAAACTTTGATTTTGACCTTAACTCACTTACAGGTTTTTTTTTTCAACAAACAACGAGGGCTGGTGATTATCTGGGCCAGCGAATCAGCATTGCTATTCAGCGCGGCAATGCAGCCAGTGTCTTGGGCACGCTTCCGATTGGTACTGATTTGGATCAGTTGAGCTATCTATAAATCGTTTGCAACGTTGTGTAGATAGCTCAACTGCTTCATGTGTATTTTGTACATATTATAAATATTGTAAATACTGTATTAGTCATAATTTTCTGTATTAGTTATAATTTTCTTTGTGAAGCAATTTTAATTTGTTTTAAAACTTAGATGTTTGTCTAGTCTAGACATGGTTTTTAAGAGTTAAATATATATATAAGTATTCTATTAGCAATCTAGTTCCCATAGTACAAGCTTTAATAATTTGGGGCTAGGTATTGTGTGAAATATCCTTGAATATTATTTATCAGTCGTATTCATGTTTCTCAAAACTCTGTGAACCTTATTATGTCCTCACGTTTATACGTACTTAACATTGTTTTAGGATAATGTTAAGAACGTTTTCATCGTCAAGCTGATACGAGGATAAATAGTAAAAAAAACACACACTTACATAGCCACAACCACTCGCAATGTGCAAATTGCAAAACCACTTGACTCATACATTGGCGTGATGCCATCTCTTCGAAAATGAAAAATCTTAGAGTTGCCTCGATTGCACTGTCGGCATGATTGATGTTGTTTGTGTGAAACGTCTTTGCGGTAAGGATTAGGGAGAACGCAAACCAAAGACAAAAAGTCTTGTCGAACAGTTAGTGATGTGAAACTTCTCAGTAAAACTTTTTTAGTTACGATATGCTTCTTTTTATATGCTGTTTTCGTTACTTGCTTATTTAATGAGAATCATCCTAAGTACTTAATAATAATATTAAGTACACTACATAATTACTCTATATTCTTATTTATTAAAAAACACAGTTTATTCTCTAGGTATGTGCGTATAAAGCAATGTTTAATAGGTAGGTATTAAACAATGCTATAATAGATAGGTAAACATACTTAAGAAAAGTCTGTCGTGTCAATTGATGTGAGTTTCGTTACAACGAAAACAGCATATGACGAGGAAGCATTCATCATATGCTGTTTTCGTTATAACAGAAAATTTATTTTCACGTCACTAAGTACGCGACAAAACAGTTTTGTCGATAGATGTGCGTTGGCCCTTAGTTGTTTGAATGACTATTTACACTTACCAAGTATTTTTCGTCTCTATTTCTTAAAATAAAAAAAAAACTTTATTGTGAACTAAAAATTCTCTTAGCATTAAAGTTGCAATACATTTAGCCTTATTTATCAGCGGTCTTATCACACAGGGTGATTCTTTCTAGACGACCGACTAGGGTGAAAGGATGGTAATGAAGCTGGACATATAGTCTGCTCTATAAAATTTCCCAGACACTTATGCCATGTGCCTAAAATAGGGGCATGGCTGAAAACTGATTTTCAGAAGCAGACTTATGATTTTGTGAAAAGTTAGCAGTAATGGCTCTAATTAAATAAAATACTAAGAATTATCAGATAACAGAAGGGTAATTCTTCTAATGTTTGGTAAAAATATCATTGGGATTTGGGATTACATAAAAGATACAAAATGGCAGCCTTAGTGATTTTTATGACCATCCCTACAAGATCTCAATGGTATTTTAGTTAGATTTTTAAGAGAATTACCTTCAAGTTTTAAGTTCTTTAGTTAAAATAAAAGACATAGCCGTCCGTTTATAACAATCGTTTAGAAACAAGATCTAAAGTTTCAAGAATTTGCCTTAGAATAATAAGCAAATAGAACCGAGATTTCCATTTAAAACTTATAGAATTTGCTGGAAATATCTATCGTGCCTGAGGGATTATATTTCATGATATTTTCATTCAATAAAGTTATTTCAAATATGCACTGCCCATACTAAATTGAGAACTTTTTTGCTGTCTCAGCTTTACCACTTCTATTTTAAAACGCAAAACTCATTGAACCAACATCACTAACATTGCTCACAGAATGAGCTTTTGCTCACTCATAGCAATGACACTTGTCTGAGTAAAGGGAATAGCGAGTCGGAAAACGTAGTTGAACGGCCCTTCACCAAATGGATCGACGACATTATAAAGATTACGGGATACACATGAATGGAGAAAGCAGTTTTTTTCTTTCTCTCCAGAAGTCAGGCTAAAATACTCTAAGAATGGTAATTTATCCTTTCTATCTTATTCTAATTCTCGTATCGAATTGAAGTTACAATTAATTCTAAACTTCCAACTTCCAAGTCTCCGCTGAGACTCAGTTTACAAAGATTGATGGACTGACAACTGTCGTGTTTTAATTTAAAATTCGTGTTAAACAGGGTTCAGTTCGAGACTCGAACTCGAACTTCGAATTCGCGAGATAAGGTTCTCGTCATCAATTATCGAGAAACGGGCTCTTGGCGTTAATGTACTATCACACTGATGATTTGCGAGGATACAAAGTGAAGCTAGAGTGCGTAGCCAAGACGCTGCAGCAGGGGTATTCCAATCTCAGTTGAACTGCAAAGTTTTAAATCATGGTCAGTTCATACTAACTCATAGTTATTCTGCGACTAAATAGTGACATTATGACGTCATTTGATGTGTTTTCGCGCATATTTTGCTGTCAAGTGTCTAAAAAGAATGATCACGTGGTACAATTTTGTACCACGTGACCTGAAGAAATTACACTGGGCAGTGAAATATAACTTGACAGCAAAAGATTGGAATACGGGGGCTGGTGCATAACGTTTTCACCAGCTATGCGGCGATCTAGGATGAAAAAGAACATTCATACACATTTTACTTATACAACGACAGAACTGTGCGGCTACCGTACGTGTTAGTCGCACTTACGTCGCGTTTTCGTGACTCGAACGCAACGTTTTGCGCTCGAAAGATACTAGTGTGGTGGTGTTCTTAGCAGGAACTGCCGATCAACAAAAGTCAAAGTCAAAATTTCTTTATTCAATAAAATCACAAGGATCATTTAGAAGTTATCTTCTGTTTGTTTGATTACTAGGTCCAAACAAGTTATACAGACTGTATTTGTTTTATTCAGTTATCAGTACAGTGGTTACTATTCATCATTCCATTGTAGGTACATCAATAAAACACATCTGATGCAGTCAATCCATCACTCGCCACATGATAGCACTGTCAACTATTGTGTCACAACACTCACAATTGGTGTCAGTAAATTCACGATACTTTTTTTATATTACTGGAGTTTTTTTACCAATCTCTCAACAACTCTTCTATCAGAGTTGATCCCTCAATGTGAAAGTTTAGATGTTTGGATGTTTCACTCACGTCAAAATTATTGAACTTGGATGAAACTTGGAATAGATATTATGTATAGGTAACCTGGATTAACACATATGCTACTTTTTTATCCTATTCTATCCTACTAATATTATAAATGCGAAAGTTTAGATGTTTGTGTTTCAATCACGTCGAAACTACTGAACCAACATGGATGAAACATGGCATATATAGAGTACGTAACCTGGATTAACACATAGGCTACTTTTTATCCCGAATAATTAACAGAATCTACAGGATAAAATGAACGAATGGGATTAGCAGCGCCAATTTAGCAAGAGGATGCTGTCATGTCATGTCACGTCAGTTTGACAGGACGTAGTACTACCTCTTTGGTCTAACGACTAACGTTTGACATTCGAGTACGGGTTCTGTGTAATGTCAAGTTTCTCAAAGAAGTATCCGCTCGGTACACGATAATATATGCAGATTATATAATGTACACGGAAACGGTACCTACTCGCGTACGAAGTCGCGGGCAACTGATAGTAAAAAATAAAGTGGCTACATGAAAGTTAAACTGTCAGCGAACAATTTTAATTCATAAATTTAAATTTTAATAATTTTAAATAAATTACAGATATACTTTCAGGTAGGCGTATGAGATGACGGTATGAGAACTTACTCATTGCACCCGTGCACCCAAAATTCTTGTTTTGCTTTCCACTCTTGCAAACTAAAACAATTTCGCAGTGCAATACATCAGTACGCTACGCCTTGTAAAACTTAATGGCTGAACTTTTGGTGCCAGGTGCTGGTACACCTTGTAGGTACACTTAATTATCCAGTAAAATAAACCACAATAGCGGGTGGCTGCTTTAATTTGTATCATTTTGAGGCCTAATTCTCTTATTGAAATTTATTAAAAAATATTATTGGGTTTTCTTTGGAATTTGCTTAAAAAGTTTTTCATTTCATTTCAAGTTGCTCTAATACACTCCTCTGCAAAAATAAAGGACAAGGATTTGCGGGGTATTTGACAATAATAATTGAATCAAAAATCAAAAATTGAACTCTGTTTTCTATCCCTAGCCTTTAGAATTCAGAGTTCATTTTAATATTTTTTTTTTGTTATATAGTTATTGTTTTGAACAAATAAAGATATGTTTTGTTAATAATTAAAAATTAAAAACAACGAAATTGTTCGATGAATATTTGAACAAGGAATATAAGTTAAAACAAACAAACGAATCGATTAAGGAGGTACCCATCTAAAGTTTTCGCATTACCGTCTCAATATTAACACAATAGATAATAATCTGCGAAATTGCTGAAGCAATACCCCAGCAATATTCATTTAATTGAGAAACTTCGCAACCAATAGGAAACTTAACAGATCGAATCTCTGAGTTGAAGTTTTGTAGTAAAATTCAGAGAAAAGTAAATTAAACCGAAAGAAACTTTCTTTACTTAGTTTACGTATAATTAAAAAGTCATCATCTCCCTGCCCTTATCCCCCACTAGGTGGGGTCGGCACAACAAATCTTCTTCTTCCACTCACTCCTATCATTCGTCAACTCTGAATCTACTCCTCACACATTCATATCATCTTTCACACAATCCGACCACTTCTTTTTCGGCCTTTCTCTACTTACGTACCCAGTCATACTTGTAAATACACGCGAGAGCAATGATTCCGGGTCACTTAAAGAATGTTAAAAATCTCGGAAACTAAAAATGATAGGTTAATGCAATAAATTGTATTTAATAGACAATGTAATACTCCTTAAATGAAGGTATTAAAACTTCTTAGTTATTGTAAAGTTATATCTTAAAAAAATCAAATTTGAAAAAGGGCCACTTTCGAAGATGGAACTACGAAATTACAGCATTTGGTTTTGCTTTTGTTTGTAATCTGTCATTTATGTGGGTATATAAACCATGTTGATAGTGCTCTATATTCATTATTCAAGCTGAAATTATGTCGCTTACGCCTGAAGAATGCACCAGAATACTTACAATGCTGGAAACCGGCCGGAGTCAGCGCGATACAGCCAGGACTGTCGGTGTGTCGCTGTCAACAGTACAAAGAGTTCTCCGACGTTACGAAGAAACTGGTTCTAACCTACGCAGACCAGGAACGGGCAGAACCAGGTGTACCACAGCACGAGAAGACCGATACTTGGTGAACACCATGCTTCGAAATCGCTTTCTCACAGGAACTGAACTCACAAATCAGTTTCGACGCCTCGGAGGAAGTAACCCAAGTGCATGGACAGTAAGACGTCGGCTTGCTGAATCTAACTTAAAACCCCTTAGACCTGCAAACGGCCCTAAACTGGAGCGTGGGCATCGTATTTCAAGACTAAGATATGCCCAGAGCCACGTAAATTGGAGTATTGAAGATTGGTCAAAAGTTATGTTCTCCGACGAATCAAAATTTATGCTCTACAAGCACGATGGAAGACACAGAGTGTATCGAAGACCAGGGGAAAGATTCAAGCAAGCATGCATCGAAGAAAAAGTAGCCTACGGTGGTGGGTCTGTACTTGTGTGGGCCGGAATTTCTTCTGAAAGTCGCACAGAGCTGGTGATCATAGAAAACGGCTCTTTAACTAGCGTAAGATATGTGGAAGAAATCCTCAATGATCATGTTGGTCCATTTATGGTCAATTTAGGTGAGGATGCTATATTTATGCATGACAATGCCCGACCTCATACAGGTAGGATTGTGAATGACTACCTTCAAGAGATGAACATTACTCGTATGGAGTGGCCAGCGCGCAGCCCGGATATCAACCCGATCGAGCATGCTTGGGACGAGCTAGGCAGATGCGTAAAACAACGAAACCCTCCCCCAATCACGCTTCGTGAGCTCAAAATTGCTCTCACAGAGGAATGGGAGAATATTCCCCAAAATCGTATAAGGAACTTGGTGTACAGCATGCCAAACCGCGTAAACGCAGTAATGGAAGCACGAGGAGGCAATACGAAGTATTAAAATTCAAGTCAAATCGTAATAAAGTTCAAAAATTTCATGTTTCCTATTTTTGTTTTAAGGAGAGATCAGCAGTTTTTTTCTTTATGTAATTTTGTGTTAATAAAATGTATGGTGACTCATATTTTTTTACTTTCATTTAAGGAGTATTACATTGTCTATTAAATACAATTTATTGCATTAACCTATCATTTTTAGTTTCCGAGATTTTTAACATTCTTTAAGTGACCCGGAATCATTGCTCTCGAGTGTAATTAAAAAGAAAGATCTATAAAAAGTTTCAATATAAGAATGCTGAAATATAATTATCTCTTTAATATTTTTAAATTCGAAATAGGTACATTTAAAATTAGAATATAAATACTTATTCTTCAGATATATTTTGTCAATCCCTGCATCCAAGGGCGGCTTGCACCAGAATCGCTAAACGCGTTTAACTCTTAAATTGTATTTAGGGCGTCTTGCACCAGAATCACTAAACGTATTTAACAGCTAAATCGATTTAAATCTGACGTATTTGTATGACTTGACAACTCGCTAAATACTATTTAAGAGTTAAACGCGTTTAGTGATTCTGGTGCAAGCCGCCCTTAGCGAGTTCTCAAGTCATATAAATACGTCAGATTTAAATCGATTTAGCTGTTAAACACGTTTAGTGATTCTGGTGCAAGCCGCCTTAAGTGTTCTAAGCATTCGAATTTAAAAATTACAAAAAAAGCAAATGTTGTAGATAGGTTAGTGTAGTATGTGGTATAGAGTATGACGTAATACTACGGTATAGAGAACAGAATATAAAACCCATAGGAAATACTTAATGTCATGTGCAGAGAAAGAAGATGATGAATTTACTCGTATACAGAGGATTTTCAAAACGAATGGACTCTGTGAAAGATATAGAGTTCTAGAACTCGTGCTTCGGAAGTCTTTTGAGCCAAAACTTTTATTCTGAAAAGACAAAAATACACTGGATATGACTTGGAAAATATACTTGTGAACTAATAAGCTGGGAATTTGTGTTTCTGCCTTTACAGTGGTCCTTGTGAATTTGAATCCTATCTCAAATTGGAATCCAAAAAGCGTATCTTTTTTGAGTATATTCACTGAAAATTAATTGATTAATTAATTTAATTGTAATTAAAGTATGGTAGGTTAGGTAGTAGCTGTATTCATAAATAAGCCTCGACTTGCAATATTGTGTTGAAGATGTATTTGTTAACATTGTATTTGTTAATTGTATTTGTTAATTCGTAACATGTACGACGAGTGTGAGTACCCACACAAACCTTATTGTGGTTTTAGGGTACAATATTTAAGATAAGCTGTATAAATAATTTGTAAGAGTAAATAAATAAATAAAATAAAAAAATTGAATATTGTTTCATTCGATCTAAATTAATTTTCTCTTAATTTTACTTCAAAGCTTCAAGTCAGGGACAATAAATTATATTTATTCACAAAGAAAATTATGACTGTATTTTACAATATTTACAATATGTACAAAATACACATGAAGCGGTTGAGCTATCTACACACCGTTGCAAACGATTTAAAGATAGCTCAATTGTCTATCAAATACAGTTTATTTCACTAAGATACCATTCATGGTTTTCAAGATACAAAAATAAGTAATCTGTAGAAATACCTACCGTATCTTGTGATTAGTTGTGAGTCAGTTAAAATACCTACCCTTATCCAGTTCTTGAATTTCTTGTACAAAAAACTGCATTTTCAACTGAAGCTTACTTTTTTCGTCGCCCACCCAGCATTTTAAATAGACAAACTAATTTACGCCTTTCTTGGAGATATTTTAAAACTCCTGGTGCAGTTAAGGGGGCGCAGTTGTACAGTTTTATTAACAGTTTTATATACTGTACAGCACGCGCTTTCTCCATTCTTTAGGGGGCCATTCGGCTTGTTTCATCATTTAGTTATATAAAAAATCCGGTTCACTATGGAAGAAAAGTATGCTTTTCCATATAGCCTACGCAATTACACCTGATGGTAAGTGACGATGCGGTCGACGATGTAGCACGTTTGCCTAGAAGAAACCTATTCACTCTCCTATTAAAACATTCAAATTCTATACAATTTGAATGTTTTAATGTTTTGAATGTTTCCGAACACTTAATAAGTGTTCGGAAACACAGACGCCGGTAAAGAGTTCCACTCCTTGGCGGTCCTCAGGATAAATGTTGAGGCGGCGCGCTTGGTGCGGACAGGTGGCATGTCGAACATGTATAGGTGCCGCGTCTCCGTACGTCTGGTGGTCCGATGATGGAATGGGGATAAATAAATAAATAAATATTCATGGACATTTCACTCGACGCCCTCTAGTCCCAAACTAAGCAAAGCTTGTGATATGGGAACTAGATGCTGATAGAATACTTATATACTTTTAAATGAGGATGGGGGAACTAACTCAAATTAAAATACTTGCGAACTCAATTTATAAAACAAAGGCGATTTGCGTCCCCTTAACAACTCTAGTTGTTAGTTTACACCAGATCCTTATTAAAACCGTTGCTTTTTTGCTCGTTGTTTTAAGATACCGTTTCCAAAGAAATATCATCCGTTTTCTGATAACCGCTATGTAAAACTGCGTCAGCAGAATTTCACTCTCCGATCCAATACCAATCTGGATCTCTCTAATCCAACTTTTGTGTTAAATTATATATGTATGTATATTCATTTTCATATTTTCATTTCATTTTCAATACCAAATTCATTTATTTACCAAAAGAGGTTTACATAATTGAATTAAAATTACCAATGGTCACATTTGTCTCAATAAATAATCTAGACTTTACACAGATAATTTTTATGGAATGAACTGGGATGGATGGAATGAATGTGTTTGAACTTTTTTTTAACTGTTAAGTACACTACCTGCCCCCGTATGCCAATCTTTTGCTGTCAAGTTATATTTCATTGCCCAGTGTAATTTCTTCAGGTCACGTGGTACAATTTTGTACCACGTGATCATTCTTTTTAGACACTTGACAGCAAAATATGCGCGAAAACACATCAAATGACGTCATAATGTCACTATTTAGTCACAGAATAACTATGAGTTAGTATGAACTGACCATGATTTAAAACTTTGCAGTTCAACTTTGATTGGCATACCCCTGCTGATCCTTATGAATTTCATAAGAATTTCACACTGTAAGAATTCTTCTTTAGCATAAGCATCTTGTTTTAGAAAAAGGCTAAAACCTACCTTTTTAACCGACTTCAAAAAAGGAGGAGGTTCTCAATTCGGTTGTATGGTTTTTTTTTTTTTTTTTTTTTTTTTTTTTTTTTTTTTTTTTTAATGTTTGTTACCTCAGAACTCCGTCATTTATGAACCGATTTCAAAAATTCTTTTTTCATCTGAAAGGATATACTTCCAGATTGGTCCCATTTTATTTTCATCAAAATCGGTTGAGTAGTTTGGGTTATAAATAGAAATTACTGAAAAAAATATGCCCGGCGCGGCGCAGCGCCTACTATTTTACTGCTAGCAACGATGCAATATGCCAAGTTGCGGCGTAGCGCCTACCATTTTACTGCTAGCAACGATGGACCCTTTGTGGTGCACACATAAATTTTTACATTTTTCTAAATTTGTCAATAAACCCAGTTTGTACATTCAAACCGCATTTAATTGGAGAAAAGCAAAAACCCACCAGTTGTTCCTCTAAAGAATCAACACCAACCACGTGCACGAAATTGCGTATTTTGCTTTCCTGTGACTTTTATGTGGTGTTTATAGTGACTAGAACATTCCCAATGAACTGTCATCATCATCATCTGATGATGAAGCTGGTAGTCGAATTGAAGTCGGTTTTTTAGTTTTTTAACTTATAAATTATTTTTATACATTTTAAACAAGCGTTTGACCGCAATCTCACCTGATGGTAAGTGACCTGAAATGTGTTCTAGGTAAAACGGTGCTTGAATTAAACATTGCTATTTCTTACCACTGGATAATGATGATGATAAACAAAAAAAGAACAAAAAGCGGACTTTCAACGCGTGAAGTTCCTGCATGGATCGACTACGATTTACGACCGTAAAATAGCGGCTGCAGCATTTTAAAGACACAAGCTCCTCGCTGGAGGAGCAAGATAATGAGCGCCAGTAAAAAGTAGGTAATAACTGCTCTTTGATGGCGAATGTTGCAGTTTATTGTAAGGAAAATAATACTTTAAACTACAGTAAGAAATTCCACTGGTTAATCTTGGAGAATGGAAAAGAAAAGTTGCAAATGCTGCGTGGTTTATTTTTCACGACGCTGGGAGTTTTCCTTGAGAATTGGTCAATGGTAGAGCGTATAATAGTGGCAAGGCCCGATGGATGGCTCTGATGTTAAGCGGTTGGGTCTGCAATAAGAGTGTAATAATTTTTTATTTAGTGCACATTATATCTAAAGAATGTACCCCATCATGCAATGCTAGTGGCCGAACTAAATATTAAAAAAGAAAAACCGCTACCGCGATTTGTGACACGTAGACCTTTAGGGAATATTGTCCCAGAACTATTTGATGCTGACTTGAATTCTGTTAACTGGTCACTTTTATTGGCGTCTAAAGATGTGGATACACTGGTATCAAGTTTTACGTGCTTGGTTCAGACCCTATTCGACTTGCATGCGCCCATCCAGACAAAAAAATTGAAAGGGCCTCCACATCCGTGGATCACAGAGACTGTTAAAGTTATGATGGGTATTAGGGATAATTATCACAAAGAGTATAAGATATTAAAGACTGATGTATTAAAAACTAGCTATAAAACTATGAAATCTATAGTTATTGCGGCTATTGAGAGTGAAAAACGGGCTTTCTTCACACAAAATATAAACAATAATTACCGTAATTCTAAAAAGTTGTGGCAAAATCTTAAAAATAATATTATACCAAGTAAACAAGCAGGAGAGCTTCCACCACAGTTTGACAACCCTGACGCCATTAACCAGCACTTTCTTAAGGTTCCTGGTGTTGACCAAGTTTCTTACTCACTACTTACATACTTTGAGTTTCATCGGTATAGTGATAAGATTTTTTCCCTACAACCAGTTACTGACTACACAGTGCATAAAATTATAGAGAGTATTAAATCAAACGCGCAGGGCATAGATGAGATCTCCCTAGATATGCTACTTATGACCCTGCCTCAGTCTTTATCTACTATTACAGCTATTATCAATGAATCCATATCCAGTGGCACATTTCCTGAGTTATGGAAAGTAGCTGTGGTAAAACCAATTCCCAAAAACAACCAACCGTCCTCCCTTGCTGATCTGAGGCCAATTAGCCTGCTTCCCTGTTTGTCTAAGATCCTGGAAAAGATTGTGAGTGCTCAGATGATTAAGTTTCTGGAGGAGCATCAAATACTCCCTCTGTTACAATCAGGCTTCCGTAAGGGCCACAGCACGGCAACTGCTCTACTCGAAGTGGTTGATAATTTGTTAGCCGCACAAGATGAAGGGAATTGCAGTATCCTCGTTCTGTTGGACTTTTCCAGGGCATTTGATTCTTTAAATATTGCTCTTCTTCTCTCAAAACTAGCATACTATGGATTTGACACAAAAACAATAAAATGGTTCTCGAGTTATCTGGATTGCAGGTCTCAGTGTGTTGAACTGAGACTCCCTAATGGAAAAATACAGAGATCTTCTCCACTTCCAGTTCTACGAGGGGTGCCTCAAGGATCGATACTTGGCCCCATCCTTTTCATTTTGTATAGCGCAGATATAATAAGCAGTATTACATCTTGTCAATTCCATCTTTACGCTGATGACCTGCAGCTCTACAGATCCTTCGTGCCCTCAGACTGCGACCGTGCTGTAATGGAAATAAACCAAGACTTGCATCAGATCTCTCAGTGGTCTGCCTCTAACACGCTAGTCCTTAACCCCCGCAAAACAAAGTTCATGCTAATAGGTACTAAAGCTGGTCTAAGTAAGCTTTCTGGCAATCTCATTAATATAAATGTGGACGGAGAAAAAGTGGAACAAGTGTCTGAATCTAGAAACCTTGGGTTAATGCTGGATAGTCATCTCCGCTTTGAAACTCATGTGGCTGATTGTGTTCGCAACTCACTCTACCGCTTAAGGTTGCTTTACAGGATTCGGCCATATCTTAGTGAAGAAGTACGCATTGCCCTGTGCGAATCCCTTGTGCTTTCCCGCTTAAATTACTGTGATGTGGTCTATGGCCCGTGCCTGTTAAGTCGTACTGAAAGGATGATCCAAAGAGTACAAAACGCCTGTGCCCGTTTTTGTTTTAATGTACCCCCGCGAACACATATCACACCCTTTTTAAATTCATCCAACCTACTAAAAATGAAAGGGCGTCGATTTCTTCATCTTACAACTTTGCTCTTTGGGTTAACTTCAAAACAGATCCCCAAATTTCTTTACAACAAGTTGAAATGGGCCAG
Organism: Gandaritis pyraliata; assembly: GCA_947859175.1. NCBI lineage: Eukaryota > Metazoa > Arthropoda > Insecta > Lepidoptera > Geometridae > Gandaritis > Gandaritis pyraliata. The sequence goes on along the minus strand of OX401869.1, from coordinate 8,143,582 downwards.
TGATGGCTCACGATATAAGAAACGAGCATGTTCTCAGCTGGCTCTGCTAACACCAAGGCACCGATCGGTAGCATTTCGTGGCTCTTTTCGATTTGCTGCTAGTCGGTGCTGGAATGTTCTCCTCCCTCCAGTGCGTGCTCTAAAAACAATCAGTACCTTCAGATCTACTCTTAAAAACCAGCTTCTTGTTCAGCAGCAGATGGGCTTGTGATTGTGCTCTGAAACCCCTACCTATTTATTATTTTCCTTCCTTTGCCTTACCTAGTTACCTATTTGTATTTTTCCTTAAATATACCTAAGTATTACCTACTATTAGAAAGCTCGTAATTATATATTAATTCTATTACCTATCTTTTTTATCTATGTAACTGTTCCCTATTGTGCAGCCCTTGTAGTTGTGTACCTAATTTAATTTTATTTTATTTATTAACCTAAACAAGGCAGTGTGATGTCATCCACTCTCAGGTCCTGCCTGAAAACCAGCGCCGCTCTGCTTCTGCAGAGCTGCATTAAGCTGAGGCAGGACCTTTTTGACTCACATCAACGCACTGGTCAGCACACACACCTGCCCAGCCTACCTACCTAGTACTTACTTAGTAATTGTGTAGGTGATTATTGTTTTCTTTCTTCTTTTTATACTTGTTCTGTGCTGTACCTGTGTTGTAATTGTGTGTCAAATAAATATATCTCTATCTCTCTATCTATCTCTATCTAATATGATTACAATCTAGCCATAACGTGGGCTAATAAGTAATTTAAAATTAACTTAAATTGGTAGAATTGCTTAATCTAGGAACGTGTTCATTAACACGTTTCTTATTGTCTCTATTTAAGATTTAAGGGAAGACACTATGTTCATGTGTTCTTTAGTTTGTTTTCACTGAATTTCACAAAATTACACTAACTCAAAAGGTTTTTTTCCTTTTGAGCCTTCCTAATAAGTCCGTATTGTCAAGGAGCTGGATCGCCTCGACGTTAACATGATAACAAGAGTGTAATAATAAGTAATAATGTGATTGGCCGATTGGCCGCAGGTCTTGGCAGAATACCAGCGCCTAGCTACCTTCTAGTGGCTAGGCACCATGCTGAGTCGAGGCCGTTTTGCTGCTGTAGCACACAAAAACGGCACTCTACCAGCTATTATCAGCAAAATTTCCGCCTTACCACTTTTGAAACTGTTTCGCTTGCAAGCAGTTAGCTACCTGACCCCGCCTTTTTCTTTTGTCTTCTTATTGTGACCAACCAGAGACCTAAACATCTATTTATTTTTATGATGGCCCATTGTTTTCATAACTTTTACACTCGAAATAATTTTCTTCTATTGGCATTCAAAAATTAACGACTAGTCGGCTTACAGAAAATGCACCCTTAAGGTGGTAAGATAGAACTTTTGCTGATGGTAACTATATTATTCTTCACTAAGTAGTGTCATTGTTTTGTACTTTTTTTTGTGTGCTATGTAGTAAATGTCTAAATGAGTATAAATACGAGTGCCATAAACACGTCTACGATGAAGATCCGTAAGGTAATGCTATGTTATAAACAGTGGTTACAATATACAAAAACATTTTTAATGAGTTCTCGCGTTACATTTGTATCACAATTCAATGCTTCTAAATATGCGACAGGCGTCACAGCTCAGTCGGTAATGGATCTGCCTTCCGTGCTGTGGATCGTGGGTTCGATCCCCACTGAGAACAAACATTTTGTGTGTGGCAAAACATACGAGTAGATGTATGTTCTATGTCTGGGTGTCACTATGTATTATAAGTATGTATTTACAAAATAAAAGAGTATATAAGTATTCTATCAGCATCTAGTTCCCATTATTACAGGCTTTGCTTAGTTTGGGACTAGAGGGCGTCGTGTAAAATGTCCATGAATATTTTATTTTTAATCTTTTCCGTATTTTTCTCTATTTCCGTTTGACGAAGACCAAAACCATTTGCTAAAGACACAACCATTGTTAAAACTTAATAGGTCAATTTGTCAGATGACATCGACCCACTGAGCAATCATCAGTCACAGCTGCTGGGGAAATCACTGGCACAGTGCGTACTGACAGCCGTTGGATCAAACACGAAATTTTCAAATATGTTGTAAAGGTGTCGGGATCATAAAGCAGGGGTATGCCAATCAAAGTTGAACTGCAAAGTTTTAAATCATGGTCAGTTCATACTAACTCATAGTTATTCCGTGACTAAATAGTGACATTATGACGTCATTTGATGTGTTTTCGCGCATATTTTGCTGTCAAGTGTTTAAAAAGAATGATCACGTGGTACAAAATTGTACCACGTGACCTGAAGAAATTACACTGGGCAGTGAAATATAACTTGACAGCAAAATATTGGCATACGGGGGCTGATACCCAGCTGATTAGATAGATAAAGTAAACATCAGAGAGTTAGAATCATCTCTCAACAACTAGTCTAAAGTCAAATAAAATATTGACAGGCGTCTCAGTTCAGTCGGTAATAGCTCTGCCTTCCATGCTGTGGGACGTGGGTTCGATCCCCACCAAGAACAAACATTTTGTGTGTAGCAAACATAGATGTTTGTTCTATGTCTGGGTGTTACTATGTTTTATAAGTATGTATTTACAAAAAAAGTATATAAGTATTCTATCAGCATCTGGTTCCTATACCTATTACAAGCTTTGCTTAGTTTGGGCGTCGTGTGAAATGTCCATGAATATTTTTTTTGTTTTATTTTATTTTAATAAATGTTAGAAAGCGGCATACTGTCTTCAACTTCACTGTGCATCAGTCGTACAAAATGAACCAGTATTTCAGCTATTGTCAAATAGCACCATTTAATATGATTGCAGTGTACAAATTAGACCAATTTGTTCTGGCGAAATTGGATCACATTTTTGTAAAATTGATGACGAGTAGCCGAAGTTATAGTCTATCTTTTGTGGTTTCTTGACTTAGTGACGTCATTTTTAAAACCCCCGGGTATTGTTCTATTTCTTGAGATATTTTGGGAATTTAGAAGAATAATTTGAGAATTAAATTGAGTAATTATTATTTTTAACCCGCGCCCGAAATGTGGTAGGTATGGTATTATAATTATTGTAATAATTACAATAATAATAATAATTAAAAATTCACAAGAATTTGTAGGTATTTTTAGACATAAAATGAATACGATCTAAATATACCCTCTATTCTACCCTTCTCTCGCTACTGCCCCTAACTACACCAATACCTTTTAGAATGATCAAATTATATCATCAGGACACTCTGTCATAGACGTGACGTCATCGCCATATGCCACCTAATTCGTTAGAGAACCAGGTGCTAGTATCTAGTATGACATGTGATGTAATTATTCCTAAGTAAATAGTTTAATTCAATTGAATTGCTTATACGCCAATTTGAAGCTTTGACCGCCTTGTCGCATAGGCTTTGGTAATGGAAAAATATTTCAATTTTAAAGGGTTTGGAAATTCTAAAATTAAAATTTTATTTATATTCTCGTCCCTCTGGTGTGAAAAGGCCTCCTGCAGGGGTATGCCAATCAAAGTTGAACTGCGAAGTTTTAAATCATGGTCAGTTCATACTAACTCAAACGTTTGTCTATAATGTATAAAAAAAAATAACTCATAGTTATTCTGTGACTAAATAGTGACATTATGACGTCATTTGATGTGTTTTCGCGCATATTTTGCTGTCAAGTGTCTAAAAAGAATGATCACGTGGTACAAAATTGTACCACGTGACCTGATGAAATTACACTGGGCAGTGAAATATAACTTGACAGCAAAAGATTGGCATACGGGGGCTCAAACCATTCCACTTATCCCGGACCTTGGCGGTAACCCACCTCCATCTCAAACACGTCAAGGTAATCCCTTCAACGCTAAAATTATAAAAAAAATACTTTGATTAATCTTGAATATTAAATTTAATTGATTCAATAATTATTGATTAGTTCAACGAAATTTTATGATTGTAGGAACAAATGAAAATCTAGCTCTCTACCACATTACCCAAAATATACCAACTTTTAAAAACGCTACGCACCATTGTTTTTTATAAAAAGTCAAGACTCTGCAGCGCTTTCCTGCTAACTTTTTGAAACTAGTGAAAAGTCACACACCATCTGGAAAGCTTCAAGCGCTTATTTTCTGCCACTCTAAGACTATGCACTAATTTACTTTGCAGCACTTACACTCACAATTACTTAACTACAAAGGAGTACAGCCTTGGTCTTCTAGAAAACGGCGACCGTCATAATTAGTTCATGAATTTTCTTATCTTGACTGAAGAATCAAAGTCTGTCACCAATAAATAAAATAATCTTGCTAGATTTAAATTGGGCCAATATCTATTATTTTCACATGTTATATCATTTTCATATCATGTTCTAAAAAATTCAAAAATAATTGTATCAAAATCACTTCTATTTTGTCATAGGATTTGAAATTTTGTAACTGGCAAGCTTACAAACCTCTAGTTACTATTACTTATTCTGTACCTCTGCTGATAGCAGAGACAGAGAAGTAGAAGAAGGACTAATAGTCCTTCCTCTTCTTTAATAAAATTAATGCAACGATAACGGCAGTAAAATGCCAGTCACCATTTTTCATAAGCACCAAGTAGGTACTAAGCGCGGAAAGTGTGTTCGCGTGGAAATTGGTACAAGTGGCTAATGCTTGTCGTTCATTCAAGAAGCGCGTGAAATCTGCACAGAGTAAATACACTTTGTACTAACACTAATCTGGCGTATACTGGATGTGACAATTTTTTTTTTAATAAACGAGTGATCAATCTGGACTTTTTTCTTTAAAAAATGTTATGTGGTTATCTCTGCCGATACAGATGTGCTATGTGAGGCAATGCACGCAGAAATAGGTCCGGACGAACTCTACCACAGATCTACTACTAATAGTTTACATCTATCACTATTGAATTCCAAATTCAAATTATTTGTTTTTATTAGAATTCTCATTCCATTTTTAAAAACCTGTTTTCTTTTGTTTTTTTAATAGTTTCAAGAAAGTAAATACCCCAAAGAAACTCTCGAATATTGTGTAGTTTTGGGTCTATATGCAAGACATTTTATTCCATTTTTAAAAACCTCTAAGTACATATTCATTTATTTTTTATTTTGTTCAAGATTGTAAACAAACAAAGCTCTCAAACTAGACTCAAAACTACACAATTTTTATAAAAAACTTTGGAGCAAAGGCCTGAAAGATTTCCAGTATCTATAGGTCAATGACCAAGTTCCATATTTTGGGCAGAATGTTACAAGAGATACGCTAAGAGCCAGGCTCCTCGTGTGTTTAGGAAAGTTTCGCCATCAGGGCATAAGGTAGGTACCTACAGCTTTACGCGCCTCAACTTCAACGTAACAAATGTTTACAACGTGGAATCACACTTTACAACTTTGTATAGTCTACAAGAATTGATATTGAGATAATCCAAATAAATGCGATAAATTTTTCGTTTTTTTTTGTTATGTTGGTACATTCAATATCATTAATGATGATGAGACAAGATTTCAAAAATATTTATAACATAATATCACATTTATTTTAATTATTTTTTATTAATTATTCTCTACTATTCTCTAATTTCTTTTTTCTGTGTGTGCAATAAAGTTTTTATCTATCTAACTATTTTTCTTGGTGTTAGTATAGTGTTATTGTTTAACTTTAACCAATAATACTTGAGGTTGTAGCATAAAATGTGAGCTATTGAAAAAAGTTTAACAAAGATGGCTACCATGCTTTCAAAAAGTTTCGTAATAATAATAGCCACAAATTGAAAAATGATGACAAATATTTGCATAAATTCCTTCCATTTTGCAGCCAACACGGAAAGTGACACGACGGGATTTCAGAGATATTAAAAATAGCTACTCTGAAATTGATCGCAATTTTTAGTTATAAACCATTGTGGTCAAATTGTGGCTAAGAACGCACAATACATTCTACCAAACAATGAAGGTCGTTTATCATTGGATATTTGACGGGCTGTCAACATTTTTGGACGCCGAGTATAATGGCATGTGATCGTTGTCTTTTTGTAATTTTGAATGGAAGAAGTTTTTGAGGCCAGAAATAGCGAACCCTTTGGGAACAACTTTACTTTTAAAACTTTCTTCTCTGGATATTTTTAGTTGTGAAAAGTTGATGATGGAACTTTTCAAAGTTGGGCACCCTGCCTGCAGTCGGTGATTTGAACTCTGTTTTCTATCTTTTTTTTTTTTATATACATTATGGACAAACGTTTGACCACAATCTCACCTGATGGTAAGTGACGATGCTATCTCTAGTATTTAGAATTCAGAGTTTATTTTAATATTTTTTTTTTGTTAAAAATGCAGTTTTGTAAAGTATTTGTATATAGTTATGGTTTTCAGAGTTATTTTTAAACAATATCAAGGATTCAATGATTGTAAAAAAAACGTGTCTACATTAAAATGTTAACACTAAAATCATTCCAATTAAATAACTGTTCTAACTAAGGTTTGATCCAAATTAGTCGAGTCACTATGCTTTCTGGCTCACTTAAAATATTAGTGGACTGTCCCAGAGAAGAGAATTTTAGACAAACCTCCACTAAAAAAAGGTTAGACTCCGATAACAAAGAGGTTGTAACGAAATATTGCTACGACATATTTAGGGCCCAACAGGAACTGATATCGCCATATCATTTCGTCTCGCTGTCATTGCTATCTTCTGTCTCATTTTCAACAGTGGCGTCCTCTCTTTACAGACAAGTTGGCGGGAATTACAGTGGTCACAGCTATGCTGGTATTAATAGCTGAATTTTAGAGTTGTCCGTCATTTTAATCATAGAAGTAATTCTGGCGCGAGCTGGCTAAAGCTGTAGTTTCTAAGCAACGGTGACCGTTTTATGTCGGTCGTAATAAAGCTTCTAAGGATTGATACTATAAGCAAACTTTTATGGAACGAAAAATCACATTCCACACCATAAGATATATTATTCGATAAGTGAAGACGTTTTTATGAAACAATACAGGATGCTGGGATATGTAGTGGCTATCTCTAGATACAGTTACAATAAAAGATGATTGCAATTACAAAGCATGTCAACTGAAGACGTTATGAAGTTCTACTATTATTTACTAGTTTCTGCCCGCGTCTTCGTCCGCGTCCCGTTTTATCATGTTAATTTTCCGGGATAAAAAGTAGTCTATGTGTTAATCCAGGCTACGAACCTATATGTATTCCAAGTTTCATTCAAATCGGACCAGTAGTATTTGCGTGAAAGAGTAACAAACATCCATACATCGATACTTATAAACTTTAATAAGATTATAGTAGGATTCTGTGCTTAGTACGCGACAAGGTGATGCATCAGTCACTAAGAGACGATATCCTACTGGAAGAGCCTGTACTTACATAATTGTTAACTGGCGGTGTCGACTTCCTAAAGGCCAATCCCCACAATGACCCAACCTCATGGCGCCCAAACTATAACTTTGGTCTTCTCATTTCCATCAGCGCCCCACGGGTCCGACATAATGAAGTTTTTAATTAAAATCAACATGAATAAAATATCTCACGTGATGAGAACCTTTCTCCGAGATGGAACAATGTTTGTGTAGGGTTTAATTAAAATAGGTATGCTCACATGATTTTAACACCTTTGTATCATTAGCCCCCAAATTTATAAAGAGAAGCTGAACAGTACCTTTTTTCTAATATAGCTTCTGTCTGTCCAGACAATTTTGCCAGTGTCAAGTGAATTATTTCAATCAAGTTTAGTAAAGTCGAGTCATACGTCATTTGTTTTCAAGACAAAATGGTGGATTTTCCCTTCAAAACTTAGAAACGAATTCCATCAAATAATAAAATCACATAATACACATTTATTCCAATGGCTCACACTTTATTCTATGACTGCAAGTATTGGTTAAAATTCCACCAAAATTAGAGAACAATATTCACTATAACACCAAGAAAAACAATAAAATAAATGTGCCATGTTGCTTTTACAAATGACAGAACTAGTTTCGAACGGACCTTGATCAACAATTAATGCGACAATCGTAAACGTGTCGTAACGGTACACTGTACGGTGACGCTACAATGTTTTTCAATCAAGCTGGTGTTGACGCGCAATATGATTAACTGTCAGATTGATTCTTGATTACCTCTCAGTCTGCGTAACCATTTCAACAAGCATTCGCCTAGTGTAGCATCTGTACACCGCAGATGACCTTCTACATCCTATCCTATCCTATCCTACTAATATTATAAATGCGAAAGTTTAGATGTTTGTGTTTCAATCACGTCAAAACCACTGAACCAACTTGGATGAAACTTGGCATATATATAGTTCGTAACCTGGATTGACATATAGGCTACTTTTTATCCCGAATAATTAACAGGATCTACAGGATAAAATGAAAGAAAAGGATTAGCAGCGCCAATTGGCAAGAGGATTTCATTGTCATGTCATGTCACGTCAGTTTGACAGGGCGTAGTACTACCTCTTTGGTCTAACAACTAGCGTTTGACATTCCAGTAGGTACGAGTTCGGTGTAATGAGGTGTAATGTCAAGTTTCTCAAAGAAGTATCCGCTCGGTACACGCACAGATAATATAATGTACACGGAAACTGTAGACTCGTACGAAGTCGCGGGTAACTGCTAGTCTTCTATAAATTCTAGGGTAAAAGTTTTGTAATCTCTACTATTGAATTGAGGGTAGATTGGTAATTGATCTCGAATCGACGGTGCCTCCGCGTGTAGCAGAAAGGTTTTGCGCGTTGAGCTGATCGGACGTTCTATTTCTCCCAATACTGACCGTGTCAATTCCTCACTATTGGACGTTTTATTCAACTGTTTCGGGTGTGGATTCACTGCCGTGGAGCGTGCTTCCTAGAGCTTTTGTACCTTGGATAGCGGTGCTAACCCTTGAAGCCAACGAACGAACCTTATGTCACTCATGGAGTTCAAAACCATAACTTACTGTGACTAACGCGAAAAGAATTATTTTTTCAGCTTACAAAAATCAACTTCAATGCCTCATCTAGTATGTACCAATGTAGTATGCCAATCAAAGTTGAACTGCAAAGTTTTAAATCATGGTCAGTTCATACTAACTCATAGTTATTCTGTGACTAAATAGTGACATTATGACGTCATTTGATGTGTTTTCGCGCATATTTTGCTGTCAAGTGTCTAAGAAGAATGATCTAAGAATGTCTAAGATGAATTTTGTACCACGTGACCTGAAGAAATTACACTGGGCAGTGAAATATAACTTGACAGCAAAAGATTGGCATACGGAGGCTGTACTGTAACAAATCATAGATCTAGAACTCTAAATAGGACTATCCGGAAAAATGCTGACTATACGCCCGCTTTATACATAAAGTTTTATTTGACTTAAATCTATTTCAGTTGAAAATGTTCTACCAAGGCGCCTAGAATACCATAATCTCTCTCTCTCTCTCTAATCACTCATCTCATTGGCTAATGTAAGCTATCAAAGTAATATTAGCCAATGGGAGATGATTTATCTAATAATCCGTACTTAGTTTACTGATTAGGCCCGAAAATGGTGATTTCAGTAAAATATGATTTTGCTACCAAATTAATGCCTTTTCTAGATCATTTTATTCCTTGCTACAAGTCAACGTTCTAATGAACGTTTTAAATTAAAAAAAGCCCCTGAATAACATATTATTCTACCCCGCGAACACCACAGACTAATTTAATTTCGACTTCCGGTTTGTCATTCTGGCAAGGTGAGGGTACAAATATGCCGGGCATTTTCGGTGAAACTACGGGCACCGTTGTTTACGCTTCTCATAATTTTATCATAGCTTTAATTAATTTACCTTTGAAATAACTGAAATTCATGTTTTTGAGTGTAAAAGGTAAGTTGACAACATTGGTTTATTATATTAAAATAAGGATTTGAAGTTTTGTTACCTCGATTACCCAGTTATACCTACAAAAGAGGAAGTCATGAATTGTTGTTGTAATGCTGTAGTGCTTTCAGCAATTTAAGGTACAAAGGTATTATTATGAATGAGATTCGGTTAGTAAGTAGTAGCCAAAATATGAGTAACAATTCTTTTTTTTTTAAGTTTTCAATACCGAAATATCAGTAACCAACACTGATCAATACGTATTTTTTTCTAATGGTTACCAAAGCAGTTTAAAATAAAAAAAAAATCATGGACATTTCCCACAACGGCCTCTAGTCCCAAACTAAGCAAAGCTTGAAAATAACTTTGCCCTATTTCTTGAGGTAGGTAAATACAAGGAAATAAAATAGTACCTACCTACAATAGAGCTTATCACTACACTCGTATCAAAGTGACATACACATATAACAAACGTACTTAGATCTATAGGTAATATGTAGGTATATCGTTGATTGTAAGCAGCGCGTATGTTACCGGCTAATGTGAGCTGCTATTAATCAGTCGTAGCCTTATAGATATAGCTACGCAGTTGCACATAGTATACCTAATGTAAGTATCGCAACTGCAAGTGATTTTAGTTACATTTTTTGTAAGAAATGTAAGAAAATCGACGGTTATAGCTCTGCATGTGTTTAACATGGCCTTTCCTACAAATAAAATTTACTAAGCGATGATGAGCGCTTCGTCCCATAACGCATCCTTAGGAACTACATTATCCTGAAATTTTTATCGACATGCGTACACGTCTTTACTACCAATAGAACGTAAATATTACTTGTAAAACCATCTACATTCGAAAGCAATTTAGAGTCATTAATAACAAGAAATTAAATTAATAATTAAAAAAACCTCCGAATATTGGATCGATTTTCATCAAACATAGCTAAGAACACTCCCGACTAATTCACTTTTCAAACAAAAAAAAAACAAAATCAAAATCGGTTCATCCGTTCGGGAGCTACGTTGCCTCAGACAGACACACACCCACAAACACGTCAAACTTATAACACCCCGTCGTTTTTTGCGACGGGGGTTAAAAACTGGAACCTATCTTAGATGTCACCTTCGCCCTTCAGCCAATTAATTTAAATAAATTTTGTATAGAAAAACACTAAGATAAACTACTGAATCGGCTACACTGTGGCAGAACTTGTGTAGATTTATCACTCCACGTCTTATTATTACGATTTATCAAAGATATTTAGCGCTGAGCGTTCTCGAGATGAGCGTTTAGGCTGTGTGTAGGTTTGTCGAAACGGCCATTTGCCAACTAGTGTGTACCTACTTAGCACGTAATACTACTGAATTTCTAGTGAATTTAGGGTCATTAGGGTTTTATAGAGAAATAGGTCCGTCGTCAGTTAGGTCCCTTTCAGGCCTCTGATGTTCTTCACCTATAGGCCTCCCGACAGGCACGGAACATCAGCACTGACTGAATGCCTATCAGATTTTTTATTATTTAGAAAAGTATAACACGATTTTCTGATATGTAGTGACACGCTTACATACACAAACGATAAAATAGGTATGAGCAAAAGTTCTGCCTTACCACCTTAAGGGTGCATTTCCTGTAAACCGACTAGCCGTTAATTTTTGAATACCAATAGAAGCAAATTATTTCGGGTGTCAAAGTTATGAAAACAATGGGCAGTCATAAAAATAAATAGATGTTTAGGTCTCTGGTTGGTCAATAAGAAGACAAAAGAAAAAGGCGAGGCCAGGTAGCTAACTGCTTGCAAACGAAACAGTTTCAAAAGTGGTAAGGCGGAAATTTTGCTGATAGTACCTATACGTAAGTACACCTACGTTTTGAATGTCACGTGACCCTGAAACATCTAAAACAATGTGAAAGCCAATAAAACTTTTTGGGTTAGGGCCTACCCACAGGGTGTTTTGTTATTCCATTAAAAGTTCCAGTAAAAATACATGTGGTTTTTACAATTCGAGAACCCGTTACTTTTACGATGATGGTTTTCACGGCTTTTTTATAATTCATGAAATACTGATACAAAGGGGAATTAGTATTTTAAATATTAACTTTTGTTTCACCAAACAACAACAGCCACTAGATCATACACTAGATTTTTTATGTATCATGGGTATCAATAACAATTCAGTGTACCTACCTACCTATCCTACATATCGCGGCGGTAGGTACATACCAAAGTTTACAGCCCCCGTATGCCAATCTTTTGCTGTCAAGTTATATTTCACTGCCCAGTGTAATTTTTTCAGGTCACGTGGTACAATTTTGTACCACGTGATCATTCTTTTTAGACACTTGACAGCAAAATTTGCGCGAAAACAAATTAAATGACATCATAATGTCACTATTTAGTCACAGAATAACTATGAGTTAGTATGAACTGATCATGATTTAAAACTTTGCAGTTCAACTGAGATTGGAATACCCCTGCAGATCCAAAAAAAAGTCCCGCTGTGGAAATTAAACCCGTACCCCGTACTCTAGCGTCACAGTCTATCATATCGTGCATGACAACCATCCCAACAAATAGGGAATATCAAGTATCATCAACAAAATAATGGTTAATTGTCCAATTGCAACAAACGCATTATATGCCTACTCTTCATAAATGAAAACTCCCTGATAATTGAATTAGAGTTCCATCAATCATTGACCAGCAAATGAATCAACAGCAAACTGAATTTAAATCAAATGAATCGATACGGTAATCTGATTAACTCAGTAATTACATGAGAACCGTAAACGAGAGAAGAGAGTTTTAAGAACCTTATAAAACCTTACCTTTTTTTACTGTACCTTTAATCAGTGAATATTTTTTTTTTAGATTTTTATATTAAAAATCTTTATTATTTTATTTCGTTTCCTACCTACTAACAAGGTATACACGCGGAATTGTATCCCAATACCAATTTGCCAAGAAAAAGTTCGCTCCTAAAGTTAACCCTTAAACAACAAATGCTCGTAACAATCCGATACCAACAAATTCATTAAAAAGCTTTCCAAAACCAACTCCAATCGGACCTTTCAACAAACAATTTCCAAACATCGAACACCCGGTCTCATCTGTACGAGTTGAGCATTCGTTTTTGACGGTAATTTATTGGTCGCAAACGACGGGTTACAAATGTTGGATACAAATTATTAGCTTTCGGGATGATATCTTGACAACCGGTTTATTACCGGAAAATTACTTCTAAAATATCCTAACTCCTGCGTCGCAGCAGACTATGTAGTAGCAAACTATTTAGTAGCAGAAGACGTAGTACCAAACTATTTACTCGTAGTAGCAGACTAGGGCTTAGCAGACTATGGCGTTTAAAACTACGGCATAGTAGACTACGTATAAGCAGCCTACGGCACAGACTATATAGAAGACGACTTATTATTACGCTAGGGGGCTTAAGCACCCCCCCCTGTCCCCGTCTCTCCAAATACCTCTGGCCTCTGAGTCTACCTAAGGAAGAAATAGGATTTGTCAACGAAAAACCCTAAATAGCTAAGTCAAGTCCCTTCCTAACTAAAATTTTGGATCCTCTAAGGGGATTTCTGGACAAAAAGTCCAGAAATTCCCTTCGCAGGGGCAACTCGCAGGAGATTTCTGAAATAAGCCTTTTTAGTCAAAGGCTACAGTGGGTAGTTGCCTAATTGCAGTAGATAAGATAAGATCAAGATAAGATAAGGTAGTATTCTATCAGCATCTAGTTCCCATATCACAAGCTTTGCTTAGTTTGGGACTAGAGGGCGTCGTGTGAAATGTCCATGAATATATTTATTTATTTATTTATATCTTTCTTTACTTTCTAGTTATGTTCGAAGAAGATCAAAATAACTAATCTCTGAGAAGTTCTCTATGTCGAAGTGTACAGCTCGATCGTTCTAAACCGGGCATGTTTCCATCGACAGACATACAGACAGATACTTTATATATTCTGATTGAAATAGATACGAAGATAGGAAACAGATTTGAAATATTGCTGTTGAGATTCTGCTTATTTTAAGCTTATAAATGTCTGCCTTCAAAGTCCATGTTAGAGAGTTTTTGAAAAGGTTCGTCTGGCGAAGTACACAGTAGCTACAATTATATTTCTGTCGCCAAACTAGTTTGGCTATGCAATGATGTATTTTGATTGAAAGAAAGAAAATGAATTTATTAACCCAGACTTATAGCCTATAAGTCTGGGTTAATAAATTCATTTTCTTAAGTTATAGTTCCTATAAGTTATAGGTACCTTAAACTACAGTAAAACTTAAACAATAATTATGGGTTAATTAGGTCTCTGACTCAGCATACGTGCACTGTGACCAAGGGTAACAGTGCAACACTGGTATTGGAAGAATATGAGTGACAATGATATTACAGACCTTTACGTCTTAGAATAATAGACGCAGTGAAATATCACGTAAGTCATGTCTTCGATGGACGTGCTCTGAGAGATGATGCAGTTGTACCTAACAACCGCACAACATTGGATCATCTTTTTTTTACGAAAAAAGTAATGGATCTAACAGATGGCCCAACTAATGCTAAGTGGTTTTCTCTGCCTATAACAACGCATTTCCTTACAGACCAAATCCATTGAGGACGTGCCCTGTGACGCACTGCGCTGCGTCCATAACTCTGAGACGTAAAGATGTTCTCATTGTGTAATAGCACCGGCACCCATACCCTTCAAACCGGAACACAGCAATGCGAGCATCACTGTGCGGCGCACGAAATAGGTACGGTGGTAATACTTCCCCGGACGAACTTATTCACACAGAGCTCTAATACTAGTTGTCCTGTGAGAACATAGACCTCGCAAGCCTTTATAACCATGCAATAACGGACACTTTCCCTTTTACCCTGGCTAAATCGAATTTCAGCTGCTTGAATTTTCCAATAGGCCCTACCTATGTAGACTTTTGAGCAAATTAGGGGTATAAGTTTTAGCGATTACTCGCGTTCCCTTGGTCCTAGGAGGTCGAATCTGGTGTCTACGGATTTGTCTCGTAAAGGCGAAGAGGACTGTGTAGTCTCATTGATATTGGTAGGAGTCAATTTTCGGGAAAAAAATAAAAAACCATTTCCCCTTTTTTCCCCTTTTCACTCCTCTTTTTTGGAAATATTTTTACACCATCTTGTGTAGAATAAAGTTTTACGTGTGTTTCTCAAATTTGATTGAAATCCGTCTATAAATAACGCTACAGCAAACCTTCCCCTTTTTCTCCCTTATTTTCCCACCAATCAAAACTCCCCGACGACAAAAAAAATCTAATAATTCATATAACCTGTGTACCAAGTTTCGTCCAGATCGGTTGAAAAATGCGACCTGTAGAGGAGAACAGACATCCGGACAAACGCATTTTTGGCCAATGTGGAAACTGAGACGCTTCGCTCGCTCGGTCAATTACTAGCTATATATATCTAGCTAATTATTTGTTCTACTTTTCTTCTAAAAAGCTTGTGTTTGCAGCAGTTACAGTGTAGCTCGCTTTGTTTGTTTTGAATGTCAGTCATCAACTCTTATTTAGACAAAGCCTCTGAAAGAGTGCGCGTAAATAGGTAAAAATGAAGTTTACACGAGAAATGAAGTGTGCGGAAGCAATCTTCCTGTGAGAACCTGGTAATGGCTACTCTGAGGTCCGGAAGCTACTCTAAAAATGGAGGCGGCATTACAGTATTAATTATTTTGACATGTGACGTCGCACTGCACGGCAAGGCAAGCGTTGGATTTGTATGTAATGGGATACTTACATTCAAAAATAGAAATAAAAGAGTCACGGTGGTCACTATTTTTTCTAGCAGAAAAAGAGGCATTTGCCAAAGGACACAAAACGTTAAAACAATAAAAACAACAATCTAAAAATGTCCTAGGAGAATCTAAAAATGAAATTAATGATGGCTTGAGCCTGGATAAGCGAATGCTTGAAGTTTGTGTTGACCGCATCGTCACTTACCATCAGGTGAGATTGCGGTCAAACGTTTGTCTATAATGTATAAAAAAAATCAAAACCTATGAAAAAAAAAGGCTTCATAATATGGGTAGACTTTTTGTTAGAATACAGTCTGACAAAATTATAGTGTCTGTCTATGTGAATAACAATCACAACTAACGTGACCATTTACTTTGGACTAAATAATGCATGTTTAATAAATCCGGTAAACGGAGTAAAAAACAGGAATATTGAAAATACCACATCCAAAAATTTGTTTTGAAAAACTATTTCATTCCTCCACGTTGCGGTCTACGCTCAGAGGATTTACTGAGGAAAATTACGCCGACCTCGCATTGCTTGCTTTAATTTGAGACTAGTTTTAAAAACGCCATTTTTTACGCGAAACCTTGTAATTTTGCATTCTACGCTGTTTATTCGGGAGAATGAGAAGTTTTAAGTATCAAAGGTTCTGTCGGCAACACAAGTTGATGGCTTTTACGAATGTAAATATAAACAAAACTATGCTGTGTTCAATTTTTTTCTGTTTTTATCCGACTTCAAAAAAGTACTACTTCCTACTGACTTAAAAAAAATAATACGATGAAAAATTGCAATAATGTAAATGCATAAAATAATACGGCATACAACTCGCATACATTTGAGATAAGAAAACTAGAAGAGAATTTTAAGTTTTTTAAAATAGGTAAGATAGAGTTTTTCAAAAAGTTACTGTACCACGACTAGTGGACGTGCTCTGTTAAATAGTGCAATTTAGAAAGATGCTCAACATCAGTGTGTGTTTTCGTTGAACATCTGTTTTTAACCACCGACGCCAAAACGACGGGGTGTTATAAGTTTGACGTGTCTGCGTGTGTGTTTGTTTGTGTGTGTGTGTCTGTCTGACTAACGTAACGTAGCTCCTGAACGGATGAACCGATTTCGATTTTGTTTTTATTTGTTTGAAAGGTGAATTAGTCGGGAGTGTTTAGCTATGTTCGATAAAAATCGGTCCAAGATTCGGGGGTTTTTAAAATTTTTAATTTAATTACTTACTTGTTTCAACACATTTTTACCTAAAGTGTGAAAGTTGCCTGAAAAAATTGTGCAACCCAAAACCCAGCCTAATTAACTTTACTTATTAAAACTATGCAACTACAAACCGCAGGGGTCTCATGTACACAATGCTAGGGTCTTTTATTTATGAAATGGCTGAAACTTTAAGGTAAAATATCACATTAGAGTCAAGTTTAACTACTATTCATGACTTAGGTCAGAGTATGGTATACACTAGTTTTTTTTAATCAAAAGTGTAATGCGAAGAGGAAATGACCTGATTGGTTAAAAAAAAACGAACCCGTAATTTTTTATGCTATAATAATAATTTTTTGAGTAATACTTTATTAGTAAATGGATTTCATAGTGGACCTAGGCAATGGTATCGATTCTGTTGTTGCATTTTTCTAAACTAACCTAATTTGACAGCGCTAAAATTATAGCTGTCTTTGTCGTTTCAGTTTATGAGAAAGGGCCGGCAACATTTTTAGTGCTGTCAAATTAGGTTAGTTTAGACATATGCAACAACAGAATCGACAGCAGTATAATATTCAATGGACTAAGTAGCACTCATATATATTTGCCAAGAAGGTATTAAATTTTGTATGTAACAGTGCTCACACTCTTTGTTCTAAAAATAAACAAAAGTATCGATGGGTACATTAACCTCTCGACGTTTTCGGGATATAAAACCTACACCCTGTACATAAAAGTACTATCGTATTCAATAACTAAGATTCATTCCACAAGGAGCTTTTTTAACGAGTGTTTTAAGCTTTTACACTACTTTCTTCAGCGTCTTTCAGCCTTCGCACTAATAGCTTGAAAACGCATTCATTTTTAACTACCTACTTGCTGTTTCCGTTCATTCTGTAAACTGTCAGCGCTTCAAAGAGGATTTTTTAAAGTTTTTAAAGGACCACCAACGCTTGTCAGGCGTCACAGCTCAGTCGGTAATGGCTCTGCCTTCCGTGCTGTGGGTCGTGGGTTCGATCCCCACTGAGAACAAACATTTGTGCGTGGAAAATATAGATGTTTGTTCTGGGTGTTACTATGTATTATAAGTATGTATTTACAAAAAAAATGTATATAAGTATTCGATCAGCCATCTAGTTCCCATATCACAAGCTTTGTTTAGTTTGGGACTAGAGGGCGTGAATTTTTATTAACCGACTTTTTTATTTATTTATTTGTCAGTCAGAATTTTGCCACAATCGTTCTCTCTGAAGTTTAAGCACTCACTTTCAACTTTCCTCCAATTTGAGTCAATATATATACATATATTTTTTTTATAATACCTATCTATATAATAATAATAAGGTCAATAGAGCTACTAGTTAAGTTCGAAGAGACAAAGATCGATTGTGACTATCCTACTCAATAGTCACACACACGCATACTTAGTAGGTACTACAGTCGCTAAGATTATTATTATTAGCTTTTTGCGGCCACTGCGGCCTTCTGGCTTATTGTGATCGCCACTTGTGTATGTACCACCCCTATTTGGGGCGTTTATAGTTCACCACTAAATCCTGCAGCTGTTAAGAACTGAAGGATTTTCTTAGGGGTGAGGTTTTTTAGCTCATCTGGGCTTAAAATATGCTTTCCCAGATGTATGCTGCGTTTTTGCATCAGCGGCCCACACTCCCCTAGCAGGTGACGAGGTCGCTAAGATTAATATAAAGCCAAAAAACCAGTGCTATTGGTACAAATTCACAAGTTTTTTATAAATTATTCGTTGCACACTCCACACTTCCTTGGCGAGTAACGCCGCGGGGATGAAATTTTAAAAAATATGTCAAGTACGAACTCTTATGTACCGCGATTCCTAACGGCCAGCTTTAGTCTTGTGAGATACTGACACAGCCATATTACATTGAAAACCATCTTAATCCTATCCTATCCTACTAATATTATAAATGCGAAAGTTTAGATGTTTGGATGTTTGCGTTTCAATCACGTCGAAACTACTGAACCAACTTGGATGAAACTTGGCATATATATAGGTACCTGGATTGACACATAGGCTACTTTTTATCCCGAATAATTAACAGGATCTACAGGATAAAATGAACAAACGGGATTAGCAGCGCCAATTGGCAAGAGGATGATGTCATGTCATGTCACTTCAGTTTGACAGGGCGTAGTACTACCTCTTTGGTCTAACGACTAGCGTTCGACATTCCAGTAGGTACAAGTTCGGTGTACTTAATGAGGTGTAATGTCAAGTTTCTCAAAGTATCCGCTCGGTACACGCACAGATAATATAATGTACACGGAAACGGTACTTGCGTACGAAGTCGCGGGCAACTGCTAGTAAAACATAAACCCGTGGCTACATGAAAGTTAAACTGTCAGCGAACAATTTTAATTTAGACAGTTCTGTATAGTTTTATTCTGTACACTTGTAAAAAACTCATGGATGACTAGATGTCGTCGTGTAAAATGTCCACCACTATTTATTTAGTATAGGTTAGGTTAGGTTAGATCGCTCACAGCGTCTTCTTTCTTTCTCTGTAATGTTTCAGTGTGCACCAATAAAGAGTTAATTATCTATCTATTTATTAAAAAATACGTTTGCTGGGTCACGAAAAATTAGCTGTGGTGGGCGGCGCCGACGCCTAGATTCATATAAGTAGGTAAGATAAGACGTTTAAAAGTGATTAAAAAAAACATAAAACAGAAGCTTAAAATACGTCTCCGTTATTATTCCATTATGTCGGTCACCGTTTTTCAAAGAACCAAGGCTTAACGGGGCCTAACGCTGGGACATAAGGGCCTCTTGCGTTGAGCCGATAACGTCCGAGCAAAGGCAAGTTAAATATTCAGATGAGACGGTTTTACACGACAAAAAGGTTTTTTTTAGCAAGTAAATGACAGTGTTTGAATGAGAAAAATATAACTGCCCCCGTATGCCAATCTTTTGCTGTCAAGTTATATTTCACTGCCCAGTGTAATTTCTTCAGGTCACGTGGTACAATTGTACCACGTGATCATTCTTTTTAGACACTTGACAGCAAAATATGCGCGAAAACACATCAAATGACGTCATAATGTCACTATTTAGTCACAGAATAACTATGAGTTAGTATGAACTGACCATGATTTAAAACTTTGCAGTTCAACTTTGATTGGCATACCCCTGCTGAAGGTCATTGGTGAAATCTGGGAGCTTCTAAAGTAATCCTTGCGAATGAACATTGACTTTGAAACTACTCCCACTCGTAAATGCAGTGTGTATGATGGTGTGATTATGGAATGAGTCTTTGATGAATGAACGAAAAATTGAATGTCATAAGTCATTAAAACGACTAAAAATTTTAATTTTTTCACTACAAAGTTATGTTATAGTGTAACGTTTTCTTTTAATAACCTTTGGGGAAAAATCATTGTAATAATTTTAATTTATTTTTGAAGGTACAGTACGCACATCGAATCTTTATCCGTCTGAAGTTAGGTGCAATAAACGATTGTGCATGTACCTACAGGTGGAGAAATATTTGCTTACCTCTAATTCGACCCAAAAATGGGTTCTGCGAAGATACTTCAGAGAGACAAAGATCCGTTGTGACTATAGGTACATGTTTATTAGTGGAAAATCGTCGCTGCCGTGACTTTTCAAATATAAAAAGTACATCAATTGACTTGTCTTATCTATTTAGAGCTCATTGCTCTATGATCTTTCGACGCCCTCTTACAGCTCTTGACTGAAGAGGATGTCGCACATAGTTATATCTGTTATGCTTACTTGGTGGTTGAGATCTACTTTTAGAACAAAGTATTTTATTTAGAAAATAAAAATAATTCGACTTAAAATATGTATACATTAAGCGCGCTAGTGAAATATGAGCTGAGTATAAGTACCACCCCAAAGATG
This sequence comes from Gandaritis pyraliata, assembly GCA_947859175.1. NCBI lineage: Eukaryota > Metazoa > Arthropoda > Insecta > Lepidoptera > Geometridae > Gandaritis > Gandaritis pyraliata. The sequence goes on along the minus strand of OX401869.1, from coordinate 8,122,824 downwards.
GATGGATGATTATCTATTTAAGAGCCAAAACAAAAAAAAATACACATAGCTACTAAGTATAAACAAAAAACAGCTTTCAACTTCCTAGAATATTCACAATAAACACTAAAGTTCAATTCTAAAATTAGTCTGGACCAGTTAAACGTAAATCAAAGAACAAGTGTTTAATTCATTTTTAATTAGACCCGCCATCTTAGAAAATGGCGGCCAAGATGTTGGCGCTATAAATTTACTCGTAAACCGAACAGGTTAATATTTAAGTGGCCGTAGCGAGCGTAATATCTTTATTATTTAAAGGTTTATTGAACTCTGTCGATTATACGATTTTTGTATTAACCGGTCACAAAGTCAACCTCGCACTAGGTTTACAGTGAGTTTCAGTACCTAAGTATAAGATAAAAATGACACAAAAACTTTTGGTTGTTAAACGTTATCAAAAACTTCATGCTTTTATTCCACTATTATTAATTTTTATAACGATAAACGCTAAAACAAGTGATATTTAATTTTTTTCTTACACAGAATACATACGTACCTAACGATTGTGGTACCCTCAATTTTATTCTTTGTTTAAACTTAAGTATACTCTAACTATCAAACATAACCGTACATAAAATAGATGTTCAGCCCTTTGAATTATTAAAAGAAATTTCAGTTACAATGTTATTCGACGACTTCAACAGAAACCCATTCTCACTTCCTCAAACCGTATATTTTAAAATGGAATAAAACGCAACATTGTACGAAGTATGACGTTTCATTGCCCAGTGGATATGACTCTTAAAAGCTAAGTGCGTATGCTTTATGGAAGAATAAAGTGTTGATAGTAGCTTTAATGTTTCCCGGTTGATATACGGGAGAAGATTTTGTTATCCATTTTAGGAATTGTACAAACTGAACCTAGTCTAGACTCAGAATTCCAGAAGCTATAAAAATAGTCAGGTATGTCTCGATAGCTAAAACACACTAACATTTTTTACTACAACTGCTCTAAGGACTGATGAACAGAAAGAGATTATTTTAATTTTGAAAAATGAATTATGAACTAGATTTTATCATAGTAGGTAGTACGCACAACAGATCTTTATCCCTCTGAAGTTAGGTACAACAAACGATTGCCCATGTACTGTGCGGAAAAATTCGCCCAAAAATTGATTCCGCGCAGATAATTCAAAGGAATAAAGATTCTTTGTGAATACGAGTACTATACTTCAGTCTTTTTTTTTACGTCTTCTGGGCCTAAATTCCACTATTTACAGCAGTTGACGTTCCATTCAGTTCCAAGTTCAACATTAGTTCGAGCAATCTGCAGGGGTATGCCAATCAAAGTTGAACTGCAAAGTTGAACTGCAATGTTTTAAATCATGGTCAGTTCATACTAACTCATGGTTGTTCTGTGACTAAATAGTGACATTATGATGTCATTTAATTTGTTTTCGCGCATATTTTGCTGTCAAGTGTCTAAAAAGAATGATCACGTGGTACAAAATTGTACCACGTGACCAGAAGAAATTACACTGGGCAGTGAAATATAACTTGACAGCAAAAGATTGGAATACGGGGGCTGGGCCCTAATTCCACTATTTACAGCGGTTGACGTTCCATCCAAGTCCAACATTAGTTCGAGCAATCTGTAGCTTATAGTTGTTAGACTGGTTCAAATTACCTAAAAACAAATAGAAAACTTCGGTTCAGCTGCGCTTCAGCTGTGAAAGTTTGAACAGATTAAAAACAACGGTTCAGTTGACAAGTTTGTTAGTGGAATTAGCCCCCTTTTGTTTTAATGCGGGAGGGAAGGCCGAGAAATCATCTTCCAATGGTATTTTTTTCTTAGTAAGAATTTTTTGGGAAATATCTTTGTTAAGACTTCTTCAAGGCATCATCGATCCAGAAGATGTTAAGACATCTTCTGGATCGATGATAACGAAAAGAAAATATAGAACTGAAACAAATCCCCGTGTATTTTCACAGAAATGTAACTAAATTCCCCATAAACTGGACTCAAAGGCTACATTACACAGTAACCGGTATAAACCAATTATATTACATACTCGCACTGAATAATTCCTTTGACTAATGAATATAAATAGAAATTAACATTTATTCACAAAGAAAATGAATATAAATAAAATTGTTTGATTAATTAAAGTGCTGATACTAGCATAACATAATTGGTGGTAACATAGCTTGTGAGCTACATAAACAGCTAGACACATTTCCAAAATGTTCAACTAAAAAGAATTAATAAGCATATTTCAACACAAATAAATCTATTCCTTTAGTGAGGATTGAACTTGCAATTTACTACGACGCAAATTGTAAAGCTACGTAAAACATAATTACTTATAAGTACCTGAATTGTGGTATATTCCAGATAACCCCACTGAGAAATCCCCACCAGTGGATAGTGAAACCAGTCAATATCTTTTTTTATGTCGCTTAATTTTTTTTTTTAAACTCAATTATTTTTGAAAAGTGCTTATGTCAATCAAATGCACGCATTATTTTATTCACTGAGATTTAATCATAAGACTCGAATCTTTTGCATATTCAAAGATATGTGCCTATAAAACTGTGACCGGAATATAACGGCTGTAGGTAGGTACATTACACACAACAGATCTTTATCCCCCTGAAGGTAGGTGCAACTAACGATTGTGCATGTACTGTTGTGCGGATTTTTTTTTTTACCTCCAATTCAATCCAAAAATGGGCTTTGCGCAGATACTTCAGAGAGACAAAGATTAGTTGTGACTACTTACTCGCATACATATTAAAACAAATAGAATAGTCACTTTCACTTCCAGATCGGTTCATTTAGAAACATAATTCTTATCAATAAAAATATTTTTTTATACAAACATCCTTCTTCTCTTATATATGGCCTCTTCCGTCATTTCGACAGACAATTTTGCCAGTGTCAAGTGGATTATTTGAAATAAGTTTAGTCAAGTCGAGTCATGCGCAAAGTCGTTTGTTTTGAAGACAAAATGTTGGATTTTCCCTTCAAAACTTGAAAACGAATTCCACCAGATAACAAAATCACATAATACACATTTATTCCAATGGCTCACACTTTATACTATAGCTGCAAGTATTATTGGTTAAAATTCCACCAAAATTAAAGAACAATATTCACTATAACACCAAGAAAAACAATTAAAATAAATGTGCTATGTTGGTTTTACAAATGACAGAACTCGAATCCTATACAAACATTTTGCTCTTTATTCATAATCTTCTGTCATTAAGTCGTTATAAGACGGTCACCATTTTTTGAAGACCTTAGTTCCACTGAACAGGTGTAGAGGACGAGGGTCAACCTCTTCAGTTTCAGCTTAGGCGGTATTATTTAGTATGTGGTTTGGTCAAGGGGATTATGGAGCTAGTGAAAATGGAACCTTATTTGTTTGTGATAGAGATGATTTTGGTCTGTATGTTTCGGTTAAGAATAATTGAAATGGCTTTATTTCATGTAATGTAATGTGCTGACATAAAGTAAGTACCAGATTATTTAATACTAGTTGTTACCCGCGACTTCGTACGCGTGTACCGTTTTTTTTAGACTTTCTACGCCGGCTTGATACACCAAAACTTTTAACTCTACTGAAAAGTTTGAGCTCCGATGACTCTTAAAAAAATCGGATGTTTCTCTTACCTCTATTTTGCAGCCATATAGAAAATCTATTGTATATCGCGTGGATACACGTAGCAAAAGTTAATTAAAGGAAATATTAGATAATCATAATTAGATAACAGCAAATAAATAAAAAAAAAATACATAATATGCATGGACATTTTACACAACGCCATCTAGTCCCAAACTAAGCAAAACTTGTGATATAGGAACTACATTGCTGATAGAATATTACTAAGTACCTTTTTTGTAAATAAATACTCACATAGTAACGTACATTTTTATGTACTTTATGTACATAAAAATCGATAAAAGTTTAGAAATAGTCTCTTTACACAGCTAAATATTACGCTGACCGCAACATTTTAATACCTAAGTAGCTACCCAAGTAGCATTCAGGGTTCTCTAAAAGATGTCTAGTCGTTCACATGTACTCCACAAGCTGTGTAAGTCAGCTGTATAAGAGCTGTATAGCTTGCTATAATGCTCTTAAAGAACCAGTTTGGGCACAAATTAGACAGCCTTAAGTTCACTATGGCTGTACATTAGCTGTATAATAGCATTATAATAGCAGTTTAAGTAGTAACATCGGACTTAAGGCTGACTTACGGCACTATATGCGACGCAGTGTGAACCATACAACGTACATGAGTGTAATAAAGAGTAACAATGTGGCTAAATACACAGCCTTCACAGTTAAAATCCGACAAATGTACTCCAGAGTGCTACCTAAAATTCACGTGTGTCCTGCTATATTTCTTATTTTATATAATATTAAATATTATATCGTTTTTGTGTGTGCAACTCCGGCGGACAAAATAAGGATAAAAATTACGCGTAATGTACCGTTTTAAATAGGTACTTAAATAATGTTAATGCCATGGGAATGCAACTTTATCGTGAAATGTATACATATTAACAGCTAAAATATTCACGCGCCTCTGTAAAAACGCGATATTCATTTTAAAATATTTAAAACTGTCTGAGAGGAAATCAACAATTTTCAGTTTTTGATATTATATTGGCATTATAATTATACTACGTTAATTAGTTATAACATGAAACCAAAACTCAATCGCTCTATCTGCGTATTTTGTGATAAATCTGCATGATAATTTTGGAGATTTATTTGGTAAATATATTTAGGTTAGAGAAAAAATGGTGGAAATAAAATACGGCTAAGTGAACTGTTATAACTCCAATTTAATGCGGTGAGCGTAATATAGGTTCACATGTGTTCTGTAAGTTAGAATGCTGTTATCTATATGAAGTCCCACATTTGTACCACTATAGAGCCAATTTCTATAAATTTAGTCTAATGTGAACTTATGTACAGTTGTAAGATGTAGTTCAGGTCAACTACAGCTACTAGCTGTATAACAGTCTAAAACAAGTAAACATAACAGCCTTTGGCTTTATAAATGACCACGTGTGTTGTTTTAAAATGCTAGCTCTATAACATCGTACAAGTAGGCCGTTAAACAGCGATTGCCGTATCTCTACCCTCCTATAATGCTCTAGACAGGTATAGGTGTTATTAATCGCAATAATGCAGCTTATACATCACGAGTGAACTGTAATAATGCTTCAAGTACACCTGGGAACTAAATGTGTACTCTTAAATGGAGTAAAATGCTACTTACTTTCATCAAAGTTTTTGTAAAAACATTGTCAGTAACTTAGAGATTAAAAAAAACTGTGGCCTCCTAACACTGTCCCTGAGTAGCAATAAAAATAATGGTCGCAAACTTGAAGAGTTGAAGTTTCAACTAGAGTTGGGACACTGGCTTTTGCAGTTTTATCCTCGAATTCATAAAGTATGTAGAAGTTTCTCTAACGGATTCAAGCGTTGCGTTACGTGACTGTTGCTTGAAAAGGTTTGGTAAAATGCTCAGCCTCATTTTTAAATTCGGAAGTCTAAGATTGTCATACTAACTCATAGTTATTCTGTGAGTAAATAGTGACATTATGACGTCATTTGATGTGTTTTCGCGCATATTTTGCTGTCAAGTGTCTAAAAAGAATGATCACGTGGTACAAAATTGTACCACGTGACCTGAAGAAATTACACTGGGCAGTGAAATATTACTTGACAGCAAAAGATTGGAATACGGGGCAGAAGGTATTTCATTTATCAAACTCTTTGCTCATCAATTCCTCCTTGCTTATCAAACAATAAAACAGCAACGTTATGGTATTTAAAAATCGGTATTTATCTCAGAATCTGTGAAAGTTAGTACCTTAATATTTGGGGAAATGATACTTTAAACTTTTGTATTGGATCGCGTGTTCAAAACATGATTGATGAAAATTTTCTCTATTAATATATATTTTTGAAAAATACATGTTTTGCTAATTTTGCTGTTTATATAAAGAACGTGCCGCTTTTTAAAATTCCCCTAACGATCATTGAAGTAGTCTCATCTTGTCTGGAGACACTGAAATTCTTACAGGTAAAGATTAAGACCCATATTCAGTTTGCGAGAAGACCCATATTCCCTACACAAGAGTTAAAAATATGAGGCTTCTCGAAAACTGAACGTACACTTCACAACTAAATGATGATTTACACCCTATCTACAGACTACCCAGTATTTTTAGAGTCCAAATACTTCCATAATTATAAGTTTAAAAAACCAGAAAAAGTGACTTCAATTCGACTACCAGAGATGATGATGATAATGATGATGATAATAGTTCATTAGGAATGTTTTTGTGACTATAAAAACCACTTAAAAGTCACAGGAAAGCAAATTACGAAATTTCGTGCACGTGGTTGGCATATTTTTTTTCAGTTATTTCTAGTTATAACCCTAAATACTGAACCGATTTTGATGAAAATTAAATGGGACCAACCTTGAAGTATATCCTTTTAGATAAGAAAAAATTTTTGAAATCGGTTCATAAATGACGGAATTCTGAGATAAAAAAATTTTTGAAAAAGCCAACCGAATTGAGAACCTCCTTCTTTTTTGAAGTCGGTTAAAAATAGAAGTTTTTGGAAGTCTGAAAAGTCCCCGTCTTTTTGAAGTCTGAAAATCCTAGTCCCGTTTCTAATCATAACCATGGGAAGCGGGCATAACTCGGTAAAAGACATTTTAATATTTCGTTACTTTTGCTACGGTTGCCAAAGATATTAAAAATTCCGACCACTATTTCCTGAAGAAGGCTTCCGAGGTATGTGGCATAAAGTATGGAGAAAGGATATGTACCCATCTGCTGACAATATACATAGATTTTTAGACCTGCCCCATTTAGTCAAGTTTACATGAAAAAGTCAAAATAAAAATTCTTTATTGTATTAGGTCACGTATTATTGCTTCTTATTGTTTCTTAAAAGGTTTTGTTTTCTAGCGATTGTAGAATATCACATACACTTGGCTAAAACGAAAGTTCTCTGTCGTTGATGAGTACAATACATTCACAAAAATGACAAGAAGTTGAGTCAAAGCCAGAGAATATAAAAATAATCCTATCCTACTAATATTATAAATGTGAAAGTTTAGATGTTTGGATGTTTGTGTTTCAATCACGTCAAAACTACTGAACCAACTTAGATGAAACTTGGCATATATATAGTTCGTAACCAGGATTGACATATAGGCTACTTTTTATCCCGAATAATTAACAGGATCTACAGGATAAAATGAACGAAAAGGATTAGCAGCGCCAATTGGCAAGAGGATTTCATTGTCATGTCATGTCACGTCAGTTTGACTGGGCGTAGTACTACCTCTTTGGTCCAACGACTAACGTTTGACATTCCAGTACGAGTTTGGTGTAATGAGGTGTAAGTAATGTCAAGTTTCTCAAAGAAGTATCCGCTCGGTACACGCACAGATAATATAATGTACACGGAAACTGTAGACGCGTACGAAGTCGCGGGCAACTGCTAGTATGATATAATCATAGAGAATATGAAAATTATTTTCTATATCACAAATAACATCTAAACCATTTTTCAGAAGTTCATCGACATTGTTTTAATCAAGTTGTTCTTTTGCCAATTTGAAAAGCACTTGTAGCGTGGCTAGACAGGAAAATAACCCTGAAATTCAGTCATAAATTTAAAGATTTTCAGGTGAAAAGTTTGTTAACCCTAAACTGACTCTGAAAGGTAATACAATAGAATACTGAGTGCCAGCTTTCAACTATGCAGTAACGATACCGAATTTCCTTAGATCGCACTTTCAGGTTGCGTTTCTTAAAAAAACGGTGAACAAATGACGGTCGTAATTTTGAGTTGTTCAATAAGTATTATCTGAAATATCTGTGTTTTAAGTCTGTAGAAGCAAAAGATAGGTTCTGAAAACAGTGGAATAACGAATCCAAAAAAAGAAATTGACAAACCAAACAGAAACCATTCCGAAAAAACAGAACTACAAAAGACGAAAAACTCAAAAAAAATCTGGGTGACTGATAAATTGCTTCATCTAGGAAACTAAACTTTGAAAAAATGTTGCAGAATATGATTTTCGCTGTTGTTTTTAGTAGAAGTTCAGCTATGCCTGAGAATTACAGTCACAAGAATTTTTGTTTTCATTTTATCTTATTATCTACGTACTTTGATTTTAAAACCACCACTGCCCCCGTATTCCAATCTTTTGCTGTCAAGTTATATTTTACTGCCCAGTGTAATTACTTCAGGTCAAAATTGTACCACATGATCATTCTTTTTAGACACTTGACAGCAAAATATGCGCGAAAACTAATTAAATGACATCATAATGTCACTATTTAGTCACAGAATAACTATGAGTTAGTATGAACTGACCATGATTTAAAACTTTGCATTTAAACTTTGAGATTGGAATCGCCCCCCCTGTAATATGACTTTCACCGCATTCTGGGTAACCCAGGCTTCAACGATCCAAAATTTCCTTAGATCGCCCCTTACCGTGGGCATTTACATAAATATTGCACGGGCCAAGACCTGAATGGGTATTTAAGTCTCATTCAGGTTGCAACGGCATCTTAACCAGCCCATACCTTTGCAAATAACCTCCTAAACCTTACCTCTAACAACATAAGACTCATTTTAGATTACCATTGTTGATTTAACCTGCAGGCGTTGAATTGTCGAAATCTAGAACCTCTTTGAATTTGCGTTTTGGGGAGCTACGTTTGGGACGTATTGGATCGTATTGCAATCGTGTACAGATCAAAATTCTTTGACAAGTTTTCAGTGATGGGTAGTTTGTACTAGATTGTGAGACAGACGTAACTGGTAACGTTGATAGTGTGGTAAACAAGATGGTCGCTCTGTTGTTCAGCTTTTGAGCCTTTGCATAATTATAATAGAGTATCCTGGCTAATAGATAAACGTAATAAAGAGCCATCATATCCTATCCTATCCTACTTCCTACTAATATTATAAATGTGAAAGTTTATATGTTAGGATGTTTAGATGTTTGGATGTTTGTGTTTCAATCACGTCTAAACTACTGAACCAACTTGGATGAATAAAATAAAATAAATAAATAAATAAATAAATATTCATGGACTTTACACACAACGCCCTCTAGTCCCAAACTAAGCAAAGCTTGTAATATGAGAACTACGTGGTACAATTTTGTACCACGTGATCATTCTTTTTAGACAATTGACCGCAAAATATGCGCGAAAACACATCAAATGACGTCATAATGTCACTATTTAGTCTCAGAATAACCATGAGTTAGTATGAACTGACCATGATTTAAAACTGCAGTTCAACTTTGATTGGCATACCCCTGCAGCTCCCTCGCAGTAGTTCCGGTTTTGTGACAGAGAATCCAAGTGTAGAGTCAGGAGTATGTGACTATTGGGTGCTGTATGTTGAAGCTGCGGCAGTGTGGGTAGAGCGATGTGTTTACGAGCTTTTACGAGCTCGCTAACTAAACTATGTTGGTACAGTCAAAGTGCTGAACTGAGTACTGCGACTAGAATAATGAGTTTTCTCATGTTCGTTTGTTTTGGTGAATTTTAGTCGAAGTTAGAAAGGTGAGGTATGTATCATGCATGTAAAGAATGCTATAATGTTTATTCACTATGTTCTTCATACCTCGAACAATGTCGAGAGCAAAAAGAAGTAGAAATGTTAGTATCATAGCAAGTGGTAATACAATTGGTCTTATTCATATAGGTATTTTAAAGATGCGCTTTCTAAAATAAACTATTATGAAATTATTTTGTAGAAAATGCCTGTTTCGCAAAAAAAATAATTCTTGTTCTTTGTGTGTTTTACTAGGGCATTTATTCTTAACTCTAAATTATTTAATTATTAATTTTGTATTTGAAATTCCAATTTTTACTTAATTTCACAGAACAATTTATAACTATTTACCGCTTGCATTAAATAGTAGGTTAACCTAATCGACATACAATATTGAATACCATTGTCGAACATAATGAATGTTAGCAGCTGTTCGGGAGCCAGTTAGCAATGAATTGAATTTATAATTGCCATCAGTTGCAATGGATGTGCTTTAGAGAACCTTTCATCACACTGGTTCTTTGATCGATTTAAAAAGGTATGTAAAATAAATACTTTCTATTTTAAGAAATTAGCATTTTTATGCCAAAAACAATGTTAAAAAAGTGCACTAGAAATTAACACAATTACTATAGGTTTAAAAACAAATTATTGTAAGTTCTGCTAGCCATCTAGGTAGGTCACAATTTTTTTTTTGTTTTGAATTTTGAAAAAATTAAAAACCTAAAAGTTAAAGTCGACAAACTTCGTATTTCATTCATCAAAATTTGGACAGGTATCAGGTGCCGTAAATTTATGCTTTCGATAATTTGAAACTCGTCATTCGCTAATACATCATTTTGTTTGAACGATAGCTTATTATCAATTTCGATGGAAATTATTCCCATATTCCAGTTTTGAATTGTGATCCATCAAATTGTTTTGAAAATATAATTTATTTTACTCGTTGTTAAGTAATATTGAGCTAGTAACCCTAAGGAATGACTTTACAAAACTCATCGTAAGTTTAAATTTTTTTAGACCATTAATTAAAAAAGTTTTTAGCTGCGACGGATTCGCTCTGGCATAGTATCCAAATCACCAGTGTTATCCCCTAATACTCATTTTCAAGATTGTAGGGAACCCAATTTACGTTGGCACTTGTAATTTTTCCCCAAAAAAACCGAAATCTTAATGAACTCAAAATGTGTAAATATTATTCCCACAAAAAGTTGAAACTTCACAAAGAAATGCGAATCAAAGGCGGGTAAAATGGAAGTGGGTTTAATGAACCTGACTTGAATTAGCCGCGAAACGTAAAAATTTTGAAACACACGTACAACTAATTGCTAGAGACTATAGACATGAGCAATTTGTTGGTAGAGTATTATTACTAGCATTTTATAAAGTCATCGGAAAATTGAGTCCATTTGCCAAACAAATTATTGATTTTTAATCACTTATCTATCGTGAATTTAGCAAAGCGTTTGTTAGAATGATCTACGAATGTCAAAAAATCTCGCAAAAATGTTCACCACTTACGTAGGTTTCTGTTTGTCGAAACATAGAGCTTAGAAAAAAGTCAGTTTGAAGCAAAATATGAGTTTGAATTCGAAAAAAACTTGGCTCTCTGTAACCTTTCAGCATCAGTTGTTACAGATCTTTTAATTTTTAAGTTTAAAGCGTACATCCCTCAATTCTGACAGACATCTTATTAACGTTCACCGTGTGTCGGGCAACTTTAATTGCTCGTGTGAATCGCACCACAAAGCATTTTCAAAGGGATATAATTAGGCTTTGTCTAAAATTCAGAATTAACTTTCTTTCGTCGTAAATCATCTATGATAAGGCGTCTGATTTGTTACGGCGCAGATTACGAGTCAATGAGAAGTGGAAAGTAGGCCAAGGAGTTTCACTTTTCTCTTCAAACTGCTTTGTTACTTACCTAGCACAAAATAAGTTGTTGTTTGGGCTGTGGTTGTCACTGAACCATGAAAAAAAATTACTCTAAAAACTTCGTCTAGTTGGCCACCAAGTCCTGATGCTATAAGTTTTACAACATGAAGCCCAAACCATTAGAAGATAATGTGAAACAGAGACAAAATGCTCCTGTGTAAATGCAATTGTTTTTTGCAGATGAAAGCAGGTAAACATTGGCGTGCAGACATCAATGTTTTTTGAAATAGCTGGTGAACCTGACAGCAGCGAATAGATGCGTCATAGCGGAACTATTGCCCAAAAATAATGTTATGGGCTTATTAGACTGTGCAATCTCAAGTCAGTCTTACTGACAATGATGTGACGTGATGAGTCGAATTATTTCGAACTCGAATTATTTTAGTTAAACTGAACCTTGACTCAAGCCGCCAATTGTGTAGACTCAACTAAGTCCGTATGCAACGTAAGTGGTTAGAGAAATTGGTGCTAGATTTTCACTTGTATGACTTTTTAAGCATGCAAATCCTCGGTACGAGTCAACTCAAATTACTTGAGTTCGAAATAACTCAACTCGTCACGTTACATCACTAGCAGTAAGCCTAACTTGAGATTGCATAGTCTAATAAGCCTTTTACAAAAATCATCACTTTTCAAAACTATTAAGAAGTTTTTTTCCATTCAAGGAATCCGTCATGACCAGCTGAACGTGAGCTCTGAATCACAAAAGTTCAGATGAATATTTCTACATTAAACTGGTTTGAAGAAATATACACTAGCAGGTACTTTCGTTTATCTCTCCCAGACTGAAAAGCAACATGAAAAACAATATAAATTGTGGTAGCAACAACATTGTAAATTGTTGTAATAACATAATAAGTCGCTAGAGATGACAAAAGGAGAGCATAACTCGGGTTCCTGTTGCATTCGGATGTCTAATTGCGTGCTTCTAGCTGTTAAGGGGAGGTTTTACTTAACAAAAAAACTTTAAGTTAAAAAATAGGGATTCACAAGTTTCAACGTTTTAGTTCAATGAAAGCTATAGAATAGGCCTGCAATAGATTTACAGAAAGAATTTTATTATTATTTTAAAATGAAGCACCTTCAAGAACCTTATTCTGTCACAGTTATCAATGCATAAACCACTTCATATTTTTATTCTTAAACCATTTTATGAACAAACTCAATTCAATTTATTTATTTCTCACATATCTAGATCTATATTTTGTTAGTATCCATGTCAATATTACAATTATTACCTACATTATTGTAAATTATTTGACAAAAAGATGTAAGTTTTCGCAAAATGTCAAATACGCAAATGGTCAAACTCGTAAATTGTCAAGAACGCCAAATGTCAAACTCGCAAATGGTCAATATAAGCAAAATCGATAGATATTGATCCATATTTATTGCACCAGATATACAAATATTTAGCATATAGTTGTTACAATAGGTTGTACAATATAGTTGTTGAATAATCTTAAAACCGTAGGAGCCTTAACACCGCGACACACCAGGACCGTTAATTAAGCATCGCACCGCAGCGCACTGCACCGTACCGCACCGCACCGTACCGCACCGCACCGCCTGCAACACGTAATTATTGCCGTGAATACAACTCTTTCAGCTGAAACCCTTCATAATTCAAAAAAATATTTTCAAATGGACTTCGGAGAAGGATGGAAAACATTGAAAGCTTTTTACTGACTTACAAAGTGGTGTAGATGCTAGATAAAGAAATATTAAAAATATATTGCATACTTTATCGTACTGATAAAAGAAAATGGCGTCAGAGAATTTAAAACTAATCATAAATTGACGTCATTCTAATAATTAGAAGGGGGCTGATGATAAGTGATTATCACTGCCTAGAACATGGGTATTGTCTCACAAAGGACGTGTCCTATCGTGGCTTTGTACTGCGTCTATCTCGTTTTTTCTGATTATAAACTGTGGTAATTTTAGTGGCTATGACTACGTTTCAGAAATGTAAGAATATTGTATGAAAATAGAATTGTTTTTATCAAGTAAATGCATAGAGATACTCCACTTGGCTGTGCAGAATAAAACTACTGCAAGATCCACCTTCTCAGTGGAAGTCTAGACGCTATAAATATTCCTGAAGATTGAACTTTATTGAATACTAGATTATCTAGTGGTGCGATTATTGAGCTGATAAAATTTGAATATTAATCTTTATTATATAGATCGAGTGAGTGAAGCGAACGAAGATTGTAGTGCTTGGACGAATTGTTCGTCCAATTTTAGTGTCAACTTAGACGAATAGGCGTGGTGTGTTTGTTAGAGTTTAACTTTTGAATTGCTTATCCAAATTATCTAGTATGATGGAAATGGTAACGTGACCTCGTTTAGTTTTGCGTAAAAACCTTTGCCACGCCAAGATTTCAATCTCACTACATTTCCGCCAGTAGCAAATAACAAACAGCTGGTTATGCCTCGAATGGAGCATGATCCTAACCTCAAACCTGATTAGGATTCGAGGCTTGCGTCGCCTGTCACGGCATCAGGGAAATGAAGTGGGATTCAAAGTGACGGGATTATCATGAGGCGGCTGTGACGAGGGTTCTATGCACCTGAGTCTTGCGTCGATGTAGAGAGAGTGAAACCTGTCTTTAAAATATGCCCTGTGACAAGGTTTAAATTATTACACACAGTACGAATTAGGTAGGTAAATTAAATAAATTAAATAAATAAATATTCATGGACTTTTACACACAACGCCTTTTAGTCCCAAACTAAGCAAAGCTTGTGATATGGGAACTAGATGGCTGATAGAATTTATATACTTTTTTTTGTAAATACATACTTATAATACATAGTAACACCCAGCCATGAACAAACATCTATGTTATTAAAAAATTAAATTAAATTATTAGTGACAAGCCAAAGACACCACGATAAAACATAAATGATTTATAAAAAAAATGTAGGTACGTTTGTAAGCTCAACCAAGTTAGCTGAGTACAGATTCATACATAAACAACGATATTTTGACAAATACAACAATATTTCGAATCAAGAGTTTAAAAAAATTACAATATGAAATCTTGCTTGAAGTATTGTTTCAATCTTCGCTGAACACTACTTAAATATTCGACACCAAAACAAGGTTTTGGAATCTTAGCGACTTGTTTTCTGTCCATCATTTAGTTTTATTCAACAGCTAAAAACCTTAAAATACATCATGATTATAGTCAGCCTGTAGAAATACACTGCTGTACATTACTTAGGCTTTACATACATTTATAGAACATGCAATTTTGAGCCTTATCTATTCCCCGGTTTCTTAACAAAATCAATTGGATCAAGAAACATTCGTAAGGAGTGAATAAATCTCTTTTCGCTCGACGGCCCCAACTAAACCGGATTATACCGGATAAAACTAGAACCGGAACTGGCTGGTCCGTGTGCTACATAAACACAATGAGGCTTAAGCGGAGATATTCCTACATATAGGTTTAAGTACATACGAACGTTTCACTATTCACTATTATTATATTTTCACAAATAGGAATTTTCAATACGACAGCAAATTTTTTTCAGCAAACCAAATAAATATTTCGGTCTCAACAGAAGCAGCAGGGGTATTCCAATCTCAGTTGAACTGCAAAGTTTTAAATCATGGTCAGTTCATAATAACTCATAGTTATTCTGTGACTAAATAGTGACATTATGATGTCATTTAATTTGTTTTCGCGCATATTTTGCTGTCAAGTGTCTAAAAAGAATGATCACGTGGTACAAAATTGTACCACGTGTCCTGAAGAAATTACACTGGGCAGTGAAATATAACTTGACAGCAAAAGATTGGCATACGGGGGCAGGAGGTTTAAACCCTAAACGTTACCTGGGATTTCTTTCCATCCTGTATATTTTGCACCGACCTAGCTATGTAGTTTTTTACCCCCATTTTTCCCCGCTGCAAATGGCACAAGAACGTACAATAATTTAATTTCTAATTAACACAGGTACTTTGCGTACAAATGAACCGTTTTATTCGCAAAGGAGGCCAAAATTAGTCTAAACTGCTGGTAAAATGACCTCATTACTCCACCATATTTATTTTATAAGCCTGGCAAAGACGGAGGCCTCATTATTAAGAAAGCCCTGTTAAAGTGTTGGTTTAATTACTTGAAATGGTGCTTACTTCATAGGTATGACTTTCAAAGTTACTACGTATTTTTTTGATGAGAAAAAGTGTCGTAACTATCAGGCAACTCAACAAATGTCAGGACATTGACAGGCGTCACAGCTCAGTCGGTAATGGATCTGCCTTCCGTGCTGTGGGTCGTGGGTTCGATCCCCACTGAGAACAAACATTTGTGTGTGGCAAAACATAGATGTTTGTTCTATGTCTGGGTGTTACTGTGTATTATAAGTATAAATTTACAAAAAAAAAAAGTATATAAGTATTCTATCAGCATCTAGTTCCCATATTACAAGCTTTGCTTAGTTTGGGACTAGAGGGCGTCGTGTGAAATGTTCATGAATATTTATTATTATTGTTATTAAAATGTTGGGCAGTAACCTCTGCACATGTGTATAATAATTACCTCACAGAGCACATCCATCGAAGGCCATAATATGCCCAGTGCCTTATCCATAGGTAATCTCATGTGCCTGTAATTATATCGATACACATGACTTGGAACACAGCAAGCCAGCATTATAGATCCAAGATCAGATTCAGTTCAGCTTAGTCCCTACGGTGGTAGTAGGTTATTCTCCAAACAAACTCTCATGAAGAGCTCTACTATAATACTACTGAGTACACACGGCTACACGTCAAGTTCGACACTCAACATACCCATAAGTCTTAACTACGCTGCGTAGCGCGGAGCACACAAAAACATATCAGTCCCTCTCGCACGATTTTTAACCGACTTCAAAAAAGGAGGAGGTTCTCAATTCGGTTGTATGTTTTTTTTTTTTTTTTTTTTTAATGTTTGTTACCTCAGAACTCCGTCATTTATGAACCGATTTCAAAAATTCTTCTTTCATCTGAAAGGATATACTCCCAGATTGGTCCCATTTTATTTTCATCAAAATCGGTTGAGTAGTTTGGGTTATAAATAGAAATAACTGAAAAAAATATGCCCGGCGCGGCGCAGCGCCTACTATTTTACTGCTAGCAACGATGCAATATGCCAAGTTGCGGTTTAGCGCCTACCATTTTACTTTTAGCAACGATGGACCCTTTGTGGTGCACACCTAAATTTTTTGTCAATAAACCCAGTTTGTACATTCAAACCGCATTTAATTGGAGAAAAGCAAAAACCCACCAGTTGTTCCTCTAAAGAATCAACACCAACCACGTGCACCAAATTGCGAATTTTGCTCTCCTGTGACTTTTATGTGGTGTTTATAGTGACTAGAACATTCCCAATGAACTGTCATCATCGTCATCATCATCTGATGATGAAGCTGGTAGTCGAATTGAAGTCGGTTTTCCAGTTTTTTAACTTATAAATTATTAATGTTCAAGTTCTAATAATTAAAGTCAAAACAGTCTATTTAGATAATCTGTCACCGTGTGTACTAAAATAAAAAAAACAAATATCTCGACAACAATGAAAATCCGGTTTAACCCTACAAAGCATTGCATTTGAGTTTTCATCGAAAGAACAACATATTGTGGACCTTTATGGCGAAAGCATCTGTTACCTTTGACTCAAAGATGCTCTCGATCGGTTGAAACGATTTTGAATGACTCTGTGGCTTAAAATGCAAGAGATAGCGTATAAAATACGTATTTTTTGCTTTTCAACGACCGCCGTTTTTTGCTATTAAGTTCAGAATTCAGGTTTCACACAAAAGCTCACTATCATTAAAATTGTCTTGTCTAGAAAATTGATTTTGTACGAACCACATAAAGTAATTAATGTTTAAAAAAAATTGAAAAAAAGTATCACAAAATTGTTCACCTTGGTCCTGAAAAGATGTAATTTTTTTGTACATTTGTAACTATTATCTGCAAAGGTTGTCTCATCATGCGTTTCAGTCACAAAGAAATTCGTCTTCCTTTAAATCTTGCACCACTCAATTTATGCATTCAAATGCCTAAAATAAAGCACATCGTATTTCTAAAGCTACTTTTAAACACCGTTTTATTTTATGACAGAATGACTATTTGTGTTGACTTGTAATATGCAAGTCTACTGAAAAAATATACAGTATATATATATATACTGAAAAAATTATACCGGCATGGTTAAGTATAAAAGTAAAGGTCTACTCTGTGTCATTAAAAACTTCATCATTACAATTAAAACTGATTTGGATCAGTTAAGCTATCCATAAATAATTTGCAACGGTTTGTAGATACCTCACTGTTTCATGTGTATTTTGTAAATGTCAATACTGTATTAGTCTAATAATTTGTGAATAAAATAGAGCTTCGTCATTTAAAAAATAATCTGAAAATTAATAAACAGCTCGTTTGGTTGTAAAGTTAAGATAAGATAAGATAATTCTTTATTTGTCCTCGGCAAATATACAGCAAGTTGGCCTTTTATGCACGCTAGTGTAGTTCGTTTGAAAGCTTCATCGTTTCTTGAAGCATATTTGCATCCAAGCATTCACAACTTTGGTTTGAGCGTTGCATAATGCAGCTCAAAAGGATTATCTGGCTGAAGACGGAAACAAGTTACTTGTTCTGTCCGCTTCAATTCGGATCTGATTCTCTGATTGTAGACCTCGCGATTTGGCTTTTCTTATTTATTTAGAGTTACGTCAAACAACCTTCTAGCTCGCACATTTAAAACTTTTTCAAAGTTATTAAAATTATGAGAAACTAGCAGTTACCCGCGACTTCGTACGCGTCTACAGTTTCTGTGTACATTATATTATCTGTGCGTGTACCGAGTGGATACTTTGAGAAGATTGACATTACACCTCATTACACCGAACTCGTACTGAAATGTCAAACGCTAGTCGTTAGACCAAAGAGGTAGTACTACGCCCTGTCAAACTGACGTGACATGACATGACAATGAAATCCTCTTGCCAATTGGGCGCTGCTAAGCCTTTTTGTTCATTTTATCCTGTAGATCCTGTTAATTATTCGGGATAAAAAGTAGCCTATGTGTCCATTCAGGTTACGAACTATATATATGCCAACTTTCATCTAAGTTGGTTCAGTAGTTTAGACGTGATTGAAACACAAACATCCAAACATCTAAACTTTCGCATTTATAATATTAGTAGGATCACAATCGATATTCAGAGACCAACAATACAACAGTAAAACAATTTTGATCAAATAAGTTTACAATTACAGAGCACGTCTTCAATGGACGTCCTCAGTGAGGCAATGGATTATTATAAGCAGTGGTTACCATCGGGCCATCGGTTGGTTCAATTATTTAGTGGTATCGTAGATTAAAAAAAAACAATTTACAGTACAATTTTGCTGTATGGTTGATGTGCGAGGGAAAATGAGCACTGCTTCTTCATACCAGGGGCTCGATCTCAATCTCAAAGTTGAACTGCAAAGTTGTATATCATGGTCAGTTCATACTAACTCATAGTTATTCTGTGACTAAATATTGACATTATGATGTCATTTAATTTGTTTTCGCGCATATTTTGCTGTCAAGTGTCTAAAAAGAATGATCACGTGGTACAAAATCGTACCACGTGATCTGAAGAAATTACACTGGGCAGTGAAATCATTTCATATCATTTTCATTTTTTTCATTAAAAAAAAAATGACCCGAAAACACACCTTATTTCAAGCCTTATTTTATAAAAATCCTCCAATTACTAAGAAATGAAACTAATTCCAAAGCTGTATACTAAGTGGCAGTAAAAGCCCCTCATTGTGCCAATTGCGGTGCCAAGGGCACACTGAAATGCTTAATTACTAAAAGATAAGATAATAAAACTTAACTGCGCATTAAATTTATTTTTACTCAGCTCCTCATCTCAGTATTTGTTCCCGATATGATGTTATTGTAGTGGACTGTATGTTAAGGGCTCGGCTGATGGTATGCCGATGGTGGTGGTAATAAAAGGCCGGGGTTACAATTACACAGCAAGGTTCCGGTCAGGTAGGCTCGGGCAGAGCGACGGCGTTACTATCGCTCGTGGAGCGCGGAAAGCAAGTGAGCACACACAGTTAATGGAGCGTCCACAAATATATATAGTAAAGCCGTCTCCCCCGCTCCCAGGCGTACGCGGCGGGAAGCCCCTTAGATCTTTATTAACAAAATAATACTATCCGTAAATATACTTTGTACAATTGTTTCCTACAATTCTTACTCATTCAAACTAATGCTTTTACAATCATAAGCAGTTTAGTCGGCGCGATTACAGAGGTTGGTTTACGACGTACGGCTTGCCTTGTTAACAATATCCGTGGAACCCAGAGCGTTCCTTTGTCCGTCATAGCGATCCGTCATAAACCTTTGCACGTGTATATCTGTTCTTCGAAGTACATCGTATCTACCTACATTCTTTGTCTAACTTTCCTGCCTTTGTAGGTAGGTGTTCTGTCCCTTACAAAGATTTAACTACCTAGCTAGGTGAGGCATACAAGTTCCTGGCCTGACTTAGCTTTTCAACTCTACTAAAGGGATCTCTACCTACCTACTTAGTCTCTCAGTAAAACACTAGACAATGGAATCGTATAATTTAGCTTATCCTATCTGACCGATAATTATTCTACATGCTTAGGGCTACTAGGTACTCTTATCTCTAACTTATATCCATTCTGTCGTGCACATTCTCCCGCCGTCGCGCTCTCGCGATCAACCGGTAGCACGACAGCTTTTTCCGTGTTACGCCGTAGTACGTGTCCGGCGCTTGTGATGACGTCCACCACCCGGGTCTCGCCGTCTCGCCGTGGATCCAGTATCGCAATCCGTCTCCATGGCCACGCATTGCTGGGTAGGTTCTCCTCGCAGACAATGACGAAGTCGCCGACCTTCGGCGCGTCGCCAGCAGTATGAGGCTCCCGCCGGTGCTGCAAGGCGGGTAAGTACTCGCGCAGCCACCGGTGCCAGAACTCGATTGCCAGCCGTCGTCGTGTGCGCCGCCAGTGTTGGCACGCCTACTCGTCGTCGTCGTTGAACACCCCTGATGCAGGAACGTGGTCGATGTCCTTCAGTCAGTTGGTTGGGACTGAAGGCCTCTGGATCGTTGGGAGTCACGCCCACATGACTGTGTGAGCGTGAGTTCGCCATGGCTTCTACCTTAGCCAGTAGGGCGCCGAAGGTGTCTTCTATCGGGGTCCTCCCATGAAGCGTCGTTACGGGCGCCTTTTTGTCAGGGCGCACCATACGCTCCAAAGCACCACCTACAGCCGGCGCCACTAGTGGGATGTACCGCCACTTGACTAGGCGGACATTGCCTTCCTTTTCTGTTGCCACAACATTCGTTGTCTGTAGCTCGCGATCGGCAGCTTCGAAGCATGTGGTACTGTCGGTCGACGTCTCTTGCAGGCAGCCGCGCCGCACTGTGTAGCGGCGTGGCACGATAGCGGAGTCGCTCCCGCCGATGGAAACCGTAGGATCCTCGGAGTGAGCCGTGACTACGCTAATCATCGGTTCGTCGTTCGGTGCCCTGCCATGTAGCTTCAAGCAAGCCCGTCGATGTACAAGGTCCACCTTCCTGTTGACTTTCTCAGCTTGTTCTATGGACACAAAACTAGTTAGGTGACAATCCATAAAATTATACCTCTCGAATGCTGCGGCCTCTTCAGGGTCCTCTTGGTTGATGTCTCGTGCGTTTCCGTTCGTCATGACGAGAGCCGTGCATGATGATGATGAAGCCCCCAGTGTGACGGTTGTCATACGGTACTCTTCGGGCGCCTCTTTCTCTCCTTTGTCACCATGCCGCATGAATCTCAAACCATTCTTGCCCTGGGGTAAAGCTCTTACCTGCATAAACATTTCTTTTATGCCAGTTGACATCAATGCGTATTGTCCAAAACGCATTACCACACCCGGTAGTGATCGTAACAAGTCTGGCCCTGTAGATGATGTATCAGTCAGACTTATTCCGGCTGACTTTACCGCGGTGTTGTGAACCATCCTTATCTTCGGTTTTCCTAGGTTCATAATAGCAAAATGAGACCAACGCCATGTCTTTCTGTTAGTGGGAGGTGACTCAGCGCGCTCCGCGATATCCGAAATAAGCAGGCTATTAACTCGTTCACTGTACTTAGCTTTCTGTTTGCTTTCTCGGTCGAGCTTGCGTTCTGAGTGCAATAACCTTTTCAGTGCATCGCCGTGCAGAGCCGCGTGGTCATTTCGCCGCTGAGGTTCGGTCTTGAATCGTCCATGAGGCATCCACCGGCCTTTTCCATCTAACGGCCGGACGGCCCTTTGTTCGGAGTGACTCACCGATGTTATCTCCTGTATCGCTAGCGACTCTAACCTGACAAAATACTTCATGTTTTCCTCGAAGTCGTCTATTTGTGGCACCGCCGCTATCGTCGATACATTTTCACAAAAGGCTTTATCGTCGGATGCGGCCTCTGTGTCTCTGTCATTGTTTGGTACCTGATCTATGTGCGTGAATGAGGAGACGGCTTGTTCGCTCCGTCCTTGTCTTACCTCATTTGCGCACACTCGTTTTACCTTTATCTTGGCCGACTGACCCTCGGCATTGTTCTTAGATGTTGCCTCAGGTAATGTGTACGCTCCGCGTTTATCCGCTTCTTTGTTCAGAAAGGCGGAGATCTTTCTCAGCTCTGGGACGTCGTCTTGACTCTTGATCGCTGCATAGTCACACCATTTCTTGCTCAGAATGGCTGGTAGCTTATCTACAATACATCTTACCATTTCCCGACTATGTAGGTACTCCTCACGCCCCAGAGTTTCAACGGTAGTCACTGCATTGGCCACTCGTCCAGCGAAGACGCATAGTTCTCTCGCGCCATCGCTTACCTTGGGTAGATGGCGTAGCTTTTCTATCTCAACTATCATCATCGCCTCCGCTCGCACGAACCGCCTCTCGAGAGCCTCCATGACGGCTCTAAGTTCGGGTTGACTCACCAACAGACTGTTTACAGCCTCGTACGCATCACCCATGAAGTTTTCTTGTACGAGCGCTACATTCTCTGACTTCGAGAACACCGACTCACTGTCTCTAAATGCTGCTTTGAATGCTGACCCACTCACCTGCCCATCGTAGACGGGAAGTTCTTGTAGGTCCCTCAGCGGGTCCCTCTTCGTGGCGATCTGCGATAGCACCTCTGCTGACTCCTCTGAGCCGACGACAGACCTCTGCACGGGGGGCGGCTCGACCAACCGTCCGGGTCGATTCACGACACGGTCCTCCCGCGCTGCTTGGTCCTCCTTGGCAGCAGGCGCCTTCTTAGGGATACCCACACGGTCAGCAGGTAGCAACGGCCAGTCCTCTGGCCGTCGCTGCAGCCATATGCGAACGGGGGCGAGCTCTGTCTGCACTCCTCCGTCCTTTTCTCTAGAGTCCTCTTCTTCAGCTCGCTGGAGAGTGATCTCAGCGAGCGCTGTGGCTGCTTGCGCACTCGCTAGTTGCTCACGAGCTGCCCACACTTTCTTATATTTCTTCGACCTATGGGAATGTGACTGCGTGTGCGTAGGCCTATGTCCGGCTTGCACAATTCCGTCAGCAGTCACCTCCGTTGTTGCTGACTTCAACAGAACCGATTCACTATCTCTAAATGCTGCTTGGAATGCTGACCACCCACTCACCTGCCCATTGTAGATGGGAAGTTCTTGTAGGTCCCTCGGCGGGTCCCTCTTCGTCGCGATCTGCGATAGCACCTCTGCTGGCTCCTCTGAGCCGACGACAGACCTCTGCACGGGGAGCGGCTCGGCCACCCGACCGGGTCGATTCACGACACGGTCCTCCCGCACTCCTTGGTCCTCCTTGACAGCAGGCGCCTCCTTAGGGATACCCACATGGCCGGCAGATAGCAACGGCCGATCCTCTGGCCATCGCTGCAGCCATCTCGAGATCTGAACGGAGGCGAGCTCTGTCTGCACTCCTCCGTCCCTTTCCCTGAAGTCTTCCTCTTCTGCTCGCTGGAGAGTAATCTCAGCGAGTGCTGTGGTTGCTTGCACTCTCGCCAGTTGATCACGAGCTGCAAGCACTTTCTTAGATTTCTTCGACCTATGGGAATGTGACTGCGTGTGCGTAAGCCTATGTCTGGCTTGCACAACTCCGTCAGCAGTCACCTCCGTAGTCGCTGACTCGGAGAGCATCGACTCGCTGTCTCTAATTGCTGCTTTGAATGCTGACCACCCACTCACCTGCCCATCGTAGACGGGAAGTTCTTGTAGGTCCCTCGGTGGGTCCCTCTTCGTCGCGATCTGCGAGAGCACCTCTGCTGACTCCTCTGAGCCGATGACAGACCTCTGCACGGGGGGCGGCTCGGCCACCCGACCGGGTCGATTCGCGACACGGTCCTCCCGCACTCCTTGGTCCTCCTTGGCAGCAGGCGCCTCCTTAGGGATACCCACATGGCCGGCAGGTAGCAACGGCCGATCCTCTGGCCATCGCTGCAGCCACCTCGAGATCTGAACGGAGGCGAGCTCTGTCCGCACTCCTCCGTCCCTTTCTCTGGAGTCTTCTTCCTCTGCTCGCTGGAGAGCAATCTCAGCAAGCGCTACGGCTGCTTGTGCTCTCGCCAGTTGCTCACGAGCCGCCCACTCTTTTGTAGAGTTCTTCGACCTATGGGAATGTAACTGCGTGCGCGTAAGCCTATGTCTGGCTTGCACAACTCCGTCAGCAGTCACCTCCGTAGCCGCAGTCTCTATTCTTGTGGCGGCTCCCGTGCTTCCGCTTCCATTCGTGGTGATTTTGGCCGCAGTCCTGGTCACGCAAGCTTCTGCTCGCGCTCGCGCTTCATCGCGATCATGTTTGCTTCTAGTAACCGGCATTCTTGAATGGCTGCTTCAGCGGTCCGACTCGTTAGGACCACTGTTCCCAGTAGCTGCTTCAGAGATCCGGCAAGGACCAATGTTCCCGTAGCTGCTTCAGAGATCCGGCTTCGTAAGGACCAATGTTCCCGTAGCTGCTTCAGAGATCCGGCTTCGTAAGGACCAATGTCCCGGTAGCTGCTTCAGAGATCCGGCTTCGTAAGGACCAATGTCCCGGTAGCTGCTTCAGAGATCCGGCTTCGTAAGGACCAATGTTCCCGATATGATGTTATTGTAGTGGACTGTATGTTAAGGGCTCGGCTGATGGTATGCCGATGGTGGTGGTAATAAAAGGCCGGGGTTACAATTACACAGCAAGGTTCCGGTCAGGTAGGCTCGGGCAGAGCGACGGCGTTACTATCGCTCGTGGAGCGCGGAAAGCAAGTGAGCACACACAGTTAATGGAGCGTCCACAAATATATATAGTAAAGCCGTCTCCCCCGCTCCCAGGCGTACGCGGCGGGAAGCCCCTTAGATCTTTATTAACAAAATAATACTATCCGTAAATATACTTTGTACAATTGTTTCCTACAATTCTTACTCATTCAAACTAATGCTTTTACAATCATAAGCAGTTTAGTCGGCGCGATTACAGAGGTTGGTTTACGACGTACGGCTTGCCTTGTTAACAATATCCGTGGAACCCAGAGCGTTCCTTTGTCCGTCATAGCGATCCGTCATAAACCTTTGCACGTGTATATCTGTTCTTCGAAGTACATCGTATCTACCTACATTCTTTGTCTAACTTTCCTGCCTTTGTAGGTAGGTGTTCTGTCCCTTACAAAGATTTAACTACCTAGCTAGGTGAGGCATACAAGTTCCTGGCCTGACTTAGCTTTTCAACTCTACTAAAGGGATCTCTACCTACCTACTTAGTCTCTCAGTAAAACACTAGACAATGGAATCGTATAATTTAGCTTATCCTATCTGACCGATAATTATTCTACATGCTTAGGGCTACTAGGTACTCTTATCTCTAACTTATATCCATTCTGTCGTGCACA
The DNA here is from genome assembly GCA_947859175.1 of Gandaritis pyraliata. NCBI lineage: Eukaryota > Metazoa > Arthropoda > Insecta > Lepidoptera > Geometridae > Gandaritis > Gandaritis pyraliata. The sequence goes on along the minus strand of OX401869.1, from coordinate 8,097,360 downwards.
GTATTTCGCGGTGTAGCTTCACTGAGTTGCTTCTGTCGCTTGAGAAGATGCTGCAATCTAAAGTACTGCATTACATTTACTGTTGCTGAAATTGCTGAAATAGCATAAGCTGAAAATTGAGTGCCTACTGTGTTCATGTAGGAAATACGTGCCAGGGTATTTATTATTCCTCAGTCATGAGTTACTGCAGGGGTATTCCAATCTCAGTTGAACTGCAAAGTTTTAAATCATTGCCAGTTCATACTAACTCATAGTTATTCTGTGACTAAATAGTGACATTATGATGTCATTTAATTAGTTTTCGCGCATGTTTTGCTGTCAAGTGTCTAAAAAGAATGATCACGTGGTACAAAATTGTACCACGTGACCTGAAGAAATTACACTGGGCAGTGAAATATAACTTGACAGCAAAAGATTGGAATACTAGGGCTGATATTAATATTACCACAGATAATAATTATAAACTATAGTAATATTACATAGTTCAACTGTTTCATGTGTAGTTTGTATATTCAATATTGTAAATACTGTATTTATTCGTAATTTTCTTTGTGAAGAAATGTTATTACACAGTGCTTTATAAAGATTGAGCGAGAAAGATAAAGCGGAGAGAGAAAAATAAGAAAGTATCCCCCATCAGGTGGGAATAATAAGTATGTATTTAAAAAAAAAATCTATCGGTAATCTAGTTCCCATATTACAAGCTTTGTTTAGTTTGGGACTAGTGGGCGTTTTGTGAAATGTCCATGAATATTTATTTATTTATTATGCGTTTGATTTACAAAAAACTGTAAGCGCTCTTAATGGAGTAGTCTTGCTACATTTGTTGCGGCTGTAACCCCACCACCGCACCGTCTGCTTAATTGGTGTTATCTTGAGAATCACTAAGCCTGCCCCCGTATGCCAATCTTTTGCTGTCAAGTTATATTTTACTGCCCAGTGTAATTTCTTCAGGTCACGTGGTACGTACCACGTGATCATTATTTTTAGACACTTGACAGCAAAATATGCGCGAAAACACATCAAATGACGTCATAATGTCACTATTTAGTCACAGAATAACTATGAGTTAGTATGAACTGACCATGATTTAAAACTTTGCAGTTCAACTTTGATTGGCGTACCCCTGCAGAGCTGGTAGAGTCCATGCATATTTTATAAAAAAAAAACGCTAGGGTAATCTCGAATGTAACTAGTCAACTTGCAGTAGTGACAAATTAAACTAAACCACTAAAGATTGGTTAGGATTTTGTTAGTAATTCTACTTAAAATTGTATTAATGAAAGGAAGTTTACCCGTCATAATAGCCTGCCCATCAAACCGAAAACTCTACATCATTTAGCGACTCAATGTTGAACATAAACTATGAATGCGCTTTCGGACCAGGGGCCACCTTTCAACTTATACCCGCTGTAAACCCAGCGATGAGGCCATGGTTCGTTCACATGAAGACAGTAATCTACTGATTATACCGTACAGTGGTATATCAGCTCGACCGAATACTCGGTGCGTCGAGTCAAATAAATAACCGTATGCTTTTCCAAAGAAAAGTCACTCACGTTATGAGCTGTGGCTTTATCACGATTAATCTGACAATCGTTGACGTATCGTAACGCTAGCGTAGCCAAGAAACACTGCGCGGCGACGCTACATCGTTCGGCAGTCGAGCTAGTGTTGACGCGCAATACGATTCAAATACGTTAGGTTTACGTAACGCGGCGACTGTCAGATTTGTTCGTGATTACCCCTCTGGTTACATACACCAAGTACTGCCCCCGTATGCCAAACTTTGGCTGTCAAGTTATATTTCACTGCCCAGTGTAATTTCTTCAGGTCACGTGGTACAATTTTGTACCACATGATCTATTTTTTTAGACACTTGACAACAAAATATGCGCGAAAACACATCAAATGACGTCATAATGTCACTATTTAGTCACAGAATAACTATGAGTTAGTTAGTATGAACTGACCATGATTTAATACTTTGCAGTTCAACTTGGCAGTTCAACATTGATTGGCATACCCCAGTAGTAGTGTCGAGTCAGCTCGGTTGAGTTTAGTTAGATACATTATCAAATGCTGGACCGAAGAGTCACCCACGTTACTCCAGCATTTTACTGACTTGCCACTTGCACTCAGTATGTGTAATCAGCCTAAGTAGTAGCAGAAGAAACCAATCCACACTAGATGAATTCCTAGTTTTTGTAAAGTGGAATCCAAGTTTGTCAAGATCACTCGTGTGCGTTGATGAGGAAGATGAGCGCATTTTTTTTTTAATGTAGATCGATAGATTTTTACGTCCAAAACACAACAGTGAAAGAATTTTGGCGATAGCTCAAAAACTGAATTTTCTACGATTTTTTAAAGTTTGGATTTTCAAAATGTGTTTTGAGCCCGGCGATTTCGCGTGTGACGTCAGCCGGTCCGACCGCTCACCCGCGGTTTCTAAGCGTTTTCTGCCTTTACGTTTCTATTTATATTTCTGAAAAATTGGGAGAAAAGTACCAATATTTTTATGTAATATTGTGCCTTTAAGTCCTAAGGACACGTTTAACGCTTCAGATAAACTTTTTAACCACCGACTGAAGAAGAAAGGTGTTCTAAGTTTGAGGCTTTTTTGTGTCTATGTGTCTGTACCTTTCAAGGCTCGTAGCTCCAAAAAATCACTCGTAATTTTTTTATAACTATTCTTGAAATGGAAAGCAGATAAATCTGGCATAGTTCTAAGCCAAGTTTGGTAGAAATCGGTGCAGCGGTTTCCAAGTTATGAGGATGTTTATCAGCCCTCGACACGCATTTTGAAGGGTTCTCAGGCATATATTGATTGTAGTTTGAAACATTTGGTTCTTATACCAGTATAACGTGAGCTACTATTTCTTAGTGTTTCATTGATTTTGTATATCAGGTAAGACTGGTAATGAGCAAGATTGTGTTATCGACGTGATTAGCAATGTTTTTAACCCCCGACGCAAAAACGATGGGGTGGTAAAGTTTGACGTGTGTGTGTGTCAGTGCGTGTGCGTGTGTGTGTGTGTGTGTGTGTGTGTCTGTCGAATGCGTGCATTGGTGCGCGTGCGGATGCGGATGGTAGTAGTCTAAGTCACATTGTCTACTAAGGACGTGCCTAGTGAGATATTGTACTGTCAAGTACAATGCCTCACTAGGCACGTCCTTAGTAGACAATGTGACTCGCTAAGAAGAAGAAGAAGAATGTGAATTACACTAGGACGTGCCTAGTGAGACATTGCACTGTCAAGTACAATGTCTCACGAGGCACGTCCTTAGTAGACAATGCCTACACATACATATAGTGCAATGCCTCACTAGGCACGTCCTTAGTTACGAAGGACATTGTACAGTAGGTACAATGCCTCACTAGGCACGTCCTTAAGCAATGCATTGCTAATGCCTCACTAAGCACGTCCTTCGTAACTAAGGACGTGCCTAGTGAGGCATTGCACTATATGTATGTGTAGGCATTGTCTACTAAGGACGTGCCTAGTGAGGCATTGTACTTGTACAGTACAATGTCTCACTAGGCACGTCCTAGTGTAAGTCACATTCTTCTTCTTCTTAGCGAGTCACATTGTCATTGTCATGTGACTTAGACTACTACCATCCGCATCCGCACGTGCACGTCCTTAGTAGACAATGCCTCACTAGGCACGTCCTTAGTAGACAATGCCTCACTAGGCACGTCCTCAGTAGACAATGCTTCACTAGGCACGTCCTTAGTTTCTGAGGACGTGCCTAGTGAGACATTGTACTGTCAAGTACAATGCCTCACTAGGCACGTCCTTAGTAGACAATGTGACTCGCTAAGAAGAAGAAGAATGTGACTTACACTAGGACGTGCCTAGTGAGACATTGTACACGTCCTTAGTAGACAATGCCTACACATACATATAGTGCAATGCCTCACTAGGCACGTCCTTAGTTACGAAGGACATTGTACAGTAGGTACAATGCCTCACTAGGCACGTCCTTAAGCAATGCATTGCTAATGCCTCACTAAGCACGTCCTTCGTAACTAAGGACGTGCCTAGTGAGGCATTGCACTATATGTATGTGTAGGCATTGTCTACTAAGGACGTGCCTCGTGAGGCATTGTACTTGACAGTGCAATGTCTCACTAGGCACGTCCTAGTGTAAGTCACATTCTTCTTCTTCTTCTTAGCGAGTCACATTGTCTACTAAGGACGTGCCTAGTGAGGCATTGTACCTACTGTACAATGTCCTTCGTAACTAAGGACGTGCCTAGTGAGGCATTGCACTATATGTATGTGTAGGCATTGTCTACTAAGGACGTGCCTAGTGAGGCATTGTACTTGTACAGTACAATGTCTCACTAGGCACGTCCTAGTGTAAGTCACATTCTTCTTCTTCTTCTTAGCGAGTCACATTGTCTACTAAGGACGTGCCTAGTGAGGCATTGTACTTGACAGTACAATGTCTCACTAGGCACGTCCTTAGTAGACAATGTGACTTAGACTACTACTATTATCCGCATCCGCACGCGCACCAATGCGCGCATTCGACAGACACACACGCACACACACACACACACACGCACAGACACACGCACACGCACTGACACACACACACGTCAAACTTTACCACCCCATCGTTTTTGCGTCGGGGGTTAAAAACATTGCTTATCACGTCGATAACACAATCTTGCTCATTACCAGTCTTACCTGATATACAAAATCAATGAAACACTAAGAAATAGTAGCTCACGTTATACTGGTATAAGAACCAAATGTTTCAAACTACAATCAATATATGCCTGAGAACCCTTCAAAATGCGTGTCGAGGGCTGATAAACATCCTCATAACTTGGAAACCGCTGCACCGATTTCTACCAAACTTGGCTTAGAACTATGCCAGATTTATCTGCTTTCCATTTCAAGAATAGTTATAAAAAAATTACGAGTGATTTTTTGGAGCTACGAGCCTTGAAAGGTACAGACACATAGACACAAAAAAGCCTTAAACTTAGAACACCTTTCTTCTTCAGTCGGTGGTTAAAAAGTTTATCTGAAGCGTTAAACGTGTCTTTAGGACTTAGAGGCACAATATTACATAAAAATATTGGTACTTTTCTCCCTATTTATCAGAAATATAAATAGAAACGTAAAGGCAGAAAACGCTTAAAACGCGCGGGTGAGCGATCGGACCTGGCTGACGTCACACGCGAAATCGCCGGGCTAAAAACAGATTTTGAAAATCCAAACTTTAAAAAATCGTAGAAAATTCAGTTTTTGAGCTATCGCCAAAATTCTTTCACAGTTGTCCTTACAATCTTCTAGACTTTTGATTTAAGCTATAAAAACAGGAAAAAATGCCTAACTCATCTTCCTCATTGTGCGTGACTGACGTTTTTCATTCATTTTCATTTTCATGCAAGTCCATTGCGTCAGAACTGTCTTCTCGACTATCCTCGTGTGAATGACCCTGCATTGATAGCAGGCCTGTCACATTCCGGTCCTGATTACACGCAGTAATGACGGAATCCCACCGATGGGTGACCCTTACCCCGTGGTCAAAATATTTTACATGTTATTACCACAAGAGTAAGGTGGATATTAAAATGTGTGACATGTTTTGGGGTAAAGCGAATATAACGTGGTATTTAAGGTAATTTATTTTTAAAAATGTTCGTTTGTAAAGCCAGTGCACTGGAACGGTGAAAGAAAACATGATCAATAAGTATCTATGGTTTAGTCAGCCGTACTAACAAGTAATTAAATTTAAAATGTAAAAATCCTCCGAATCTTGGGCCGATTTTCATCAAACATAGCTAAGAACACTCCCGACTAATCCACCTTTCAAACAAAAAAACAAAATCAAAATCGGTTCATCCGTTCGGGAGCTACGTTGCCTCAGACAGACACACATACACACCCAGACACGTCAAACTTATAACACCCCGTCGTTAAAAAGTAATAGGACATTTTAGTTACCCATAAGTACTTTTTCATAATGATGCAACAAGCTGATGCGATGGGTGACCGGTTGTTTAGTGGTAACCACTACCTGTAACAATGCTGAGCACGACCACCGAAGACATTATGATGCATTTCATTGCACCTATCACTCTGAGACATAAAAGCCTCATGTGCGTGTAATAGAACCGGCACCCATACCCTTCAAATCGGAACACAGCAATGCGAGCATCACTGCTTGCCGCACGAAATACGTATAATGGTAGTACTTTCTTGGACGAGTCCTACTGCAAAGTATCTGTGGAAAACCTTTTATAATTAGACATAGACATAGACATATACATAGTCCTACTGCAAAGTACCTGTGGAAAACCTTTTATAATTAGACATAGACATAGGTTTATTTGTTACATCACACATAGAAAAAAAGAACATTAAAAGAAAGAAAACACAAAATAGTAATGTGTGCTTCTGCAACAAATTGGCTCCAGCTCAGCATTATGCTTCACCACCTGATGGCAGCTCAGCGCTGTTATTCTGCCGAAACTCACAGGCTATACAAATCTACACAGTCGTAACCAAATGGTTCCTAAGTTACTGGTGAGGGTAGGCAGAGCTACGATAGCACGCTACTGGTCCAGACTACGCTCTGACGGGCATACATCCCAACACGGTCGAAATCGACTTAAGGCAGCGGTTTTATTAAGGAGAGCAGGGGTATTCCAATCTCAGTTGAACTGCAAAGTTTTCTCCTAGAACTCATAGTTATTCTGTGACTAAATAGTGACATTATGATGTCATTTAATTTGTTTTCACGCATATTTTGCTGTCAAGTGTCTAAAAAGAATGATCATGAATGAAGAAATTACACTGGGCAGTGAAATATAACTTGACAGCAAAAGATTGGGATACGGAGGCAGCCCTCTGATTGTCTATTTTTGAATACCATAATATTTTAAATACAAATAAAATGTATTGTCATCAAAAAGGTGTAGGTACATTAGGTGCGCACATTAAAAAAAAAATGACAATTGGAGTAGGCTCAGCACTAATCTGCGTAGCTTAGTAGGTACGCAGGGCTGGTTTTCAGTGTACCCCGGTGTTCGATCTGAGATGTCCGTCGAACGTATGGGTAAGTATCAGCGGGTATACATACAAATAAGAAAAAATAACACAACCAAAGAACATTTACCTTACAAAAAGCATTACAAGCAAAAAAAGAGTAATTAATTTATAAAAGAAAGTCGGAAGAATATCTGATAAATTACAATTAAAATAATGTCATAAAACGAACATTGATTGGATTAAGTGGAAGCCGAATAAACACATTTCGTATAAAAAATTATACGACCATAAACCCTCTTGTAACGTTGTCTCCGCTCCACTCGCCAAAGGTCACTCAGACCTCGCCTTCTTATCTCAATTAAAGTGTAATTTTTTATTGTAAATAAATAAATAAATATTCAGGGACATTTCACACAACACCCTCTAGTCCCAAACTAAGCAATGCTTGTAATATGGGAACCAGATGGCTGATAGAATACTTATATACTTTTTTTTTTTGTAAATACATACTTATAATACATACTAACACCCAGACATAGAACAAACATCTATTGTGTGACATATATCTACCTTCAACGGATATTTTATTATGAATACACTACCAACATCTCATCGTATGACGATATCGCTCAAAGCGACTTCTTTCGCAGACTAAACTCTCCGCTCCACTCGCCAAAAGTCACTCAGACCTCGCCCTCATATCTCAATTACAGTGCGGTTTCTAATTGCGTGACCTATACCTCCAACGGACACGGCTATAAGTACTAATTACGTCGAGATTAGAGCTACGGGGTTATTTATCGCCCGCACTCTGAAGCTCAATCTAATGTATTGGTTAGTTTAATACTGAGTGCAAATTGACCAACTGTTTGTACATAAAACAAATGTTGTTACAAGTTAACATTTATCAGCAGTAGTTTAAATCGATTGTATCGATTGAACAGCGCTTTATGCAAAGTTTCTAAAACGTAAGATAAATAAAAACTTTATTGCACACACATACAGAAGTTACGTAAAAAATAGAGAGTACAATGGGCGTCCTTGTTGCTAAAAGCGATCACTTCCAGACAATCTTTGTTATGTTTTACCTTTATATTAAATTGTCTATGGTTCCAAAAGTATTTTCAATTAACAAACTGGCAAAACTAGTAAACAACTATAAACCTATTATAACAAATTGTCCGTCGGTTTGGCCCCATAACACGGTATTACGACGGTCAGCCGGAACTGGGGGCTCCGCCCGTTTAATAAATTTTTCTGCGGACCCCTATAACTATTACTAGCGCAGACCTAATTAATTTCAACACGGGTTCTGTATAAAATATGTTCTTAATTTTCTAAATAACTTTCACCGTTATCTAGCAGCAATAAATTGATAAAAATCTATAAATAGTTTAGACATGCCTCTTGGACAATTAAATTCAACACAAAAAATATTCATTGACATTTGAAATTAATCAACGTTGGTAAAAAAGTCAAGATCATTTGTCTTTTTTTATAATATAGAATGTCCTTTGGCCACAATCTCACCTGATGGTAAGTGACGATGAGGCCAACGATGGAGCAGGACAGATCTAAAAGACACCTATTTCACTCTCCTTTTTTATTCCTATTGATAGATAGATACGTTTTTTATCCATCACCACATATACTAAACTAAAGATAAAATAAACAGTATAAACTAAAAAAATAAATAAAATTAAAACTATAAACTATTGAATGGTATAAGCCCTTGCTTAGGGTTGAACTTCTTCAAATACTGATGATAATGTCAACTATCAGTCATCATCATCATCAATACCAGTAGTTAGTAAAATTCTTTCTGGTTATAAGTTCGAGGCACAGAGGTACAGAGGGTTCCTGCTATATTACGGTTTTAGTACCTTTTGAGTGTTTTAGGACGAACCCTAATTTGTTTGTGAATATTGCACACTTTCATTTTGTTGTGGTTAATTTACGGTTGCGGGGGTAACCACCTAAGCTATATACTATAGTTTTTCTAATGAATTTATGAAGCGCCCGTGGCTAGGCTTGCTTAGTCAATCTTTACCAGCCCCCGTATGCCAATCTTTTGCTGTCAAGTTATATTACACTTATTACTAATAATGTGCTATTTATTGTACTTTATGTTACCTCATAACGACATAAAGTACAATAGTGACGAAAAAATATTACCTAAGTAAATACAAATTGTTTGGGAGCAGAATAAAAGCGGCCTTTTAAATACAGGAAGACTATAATGTTGAAGTAAAATTACAGCTTTGTAATAAAGTAGGTAGGATATGCGTGAGAGAGCGTGCGTCTTCCGTGGCGGCCGCGAGGCGAATAGGCGGAGCGTCGGCTAGTGCTGTGCGACGCTGGCAGTGTGAGTAGTGTTGTACTACAGGCGCGAACATACTCCCGGGCCTTGAAAGCCGTGTTTTCAAGTCTTCTTCGTCTTAGGTAGGTACTCTTGACAGAATAAGTACTTGTCTTATTGTCCTCTTGGAAGTAGGTACTGATGCTGGCCTCTCTTTGCTGTTTGGTTTCTGACCCAGGTGGTAGATCCCTGATGCGTCACGCGTGTTTGCCTTTGAAGTTTCGTCACGTATTTCGCTTGCAAGTGCTTCTGAAGGTTGAATCTTGGTCCAGTGATTGTTGTACAGGAGCTTGAAGCGTTGATGTCGGTGACCTGTCAAGGAGAGCCTGGTGAGAGCTTTGAGAAGTGGTTGAAGGGGAGGGGGAAATGATAAAAAGGTTGACCTTTAGGATAGCCTCAATTTGTGCAAACAGGATAGATCGCTCCTCTAATATTAGAGGCGTGTTACCCAAAATGCGCTTTATGCGAAATGATGTACATTATGCCTGTCTCGGATTAGCCATTGAGATGTGGAACGTAAGCCGGAGAAATTTTATTATGCATTGCATACTCAGCGATCGAAGCTGAGTCATGAATGGCGGAGAGACAGCATAGAGGATTCTCGTGATGATTTACTTGCAGCCTCTAAAAGAATGAAACTAAAGTAAGTAGGTACATAGTATAATATACAAAAAGGTAGGTACATCTGCGGGCCGTGCGTCGTGCTAAGTCTTTAACATCAACTGACCCAAACTGCTTGCGAAGGTTGGTATTTAATTTAATAGTTATGTAGGTACGTAAGAGGCGCATTGTGTTTTTATGTGAAATGTGTTTTGTGTAAGTATTACAACTGGGATGGACTTGATCTAAGTCAAAAGGTTGACTTAACAAACCTCCCCCCCGCTCTCAAGCTAACTTGAGAGCCTAAATTCTATACTTTATTAGTGAAACTTAAAAAATAGTTGTGGTATGTCGAATGTAACGTAAAATATGTAGCTATGTAAATAAATCATGTCCGTGTCTGTTTGTCTGTATTCTTGTGTGTAATTTGTTTTGATTTATGTTTTGTCTTCATAGGTACTACCTTGTGTTGGCCCTGAAATGACCCAGCCTAACTTAGAGTTACGTAGTATAGGTAGTCTATTACCTAAGGAATGTTGTTCCGATCCTATGAGATCCCAAAATATATCTGCTCCCAGCAGGATATCTATTCTAGATGGTATATTAAAAGTAGGATCCGCTAAAATCAAAGAACTTGGTATATTAAGACGATTTACGTTAACGGATTGTGTAGGAAGATTTTCCGTTATTTGTGGCAATACAAAAAATTCTTGTTTACGAGAAAATGTATTATGTTTAGATTTAATTTGTGCAAAGCAGCGTTCCGGCTTAATACCTAGTTTAGTGTCTCCTATTCCTAAAATACTAGTGGTGTTTTGTGGTTGGGAAGTCAGTTGTAGCCGTAGCTTTAAATCGTTGGTCATGAAAGAAGACTGACTCCCACTATCTAATAATGCTCTTACCCTTTCTACCCTATTGTTTTCCGTGTTTCTAATGTCTATAAGTGCAGTTGACAGTAGTACTTGCTTTGAAGATACTGCTGACATAGCGATTGATGTAGTTTGTTCCTCGGCACTGCCTTCCTTGCTATCTGCTTGACTAGGGGCAGGTGGAGTTTGTGTGTCTGTGCCGTGTTTGTGTAGTGATGTGTTATGCGGCCCCTTACATACCCGACAGCCTCCCAACCGACAATTGTTAGTGGCGTGATCCGGTCGCAAGCAGTTGTGGCACAGTTTGTACTTGGCGACCTGCTGCCATCTTTCAGCATTAGAGAGGGCTTGGTAGACCTTGCAGTCGAACAGCCTGTGACTCCCTTTGCAGGCAACGCAAGGCCATAGTTTTGTGTTGGCTGAAATTACATAAGATTTGGTATGAGATTCTGACCGCTGAGGATTTTTTGACTGATTGTCTTTTTTGGATCGGTATAGAGATTCTAAGACATCAGCACGTGCCTTGAGGAATTTTTTAAAGTCTTCAAGTGAAGGTAAGTCGTCTAAACTGCCTTTGTATTCTTCCCATTTTGTGAAGCTAACTTGGTCCAGTTTACTACTGATCATATGTACAATTATTGTGTCCCATTGCTCGGTGGGCTGCCCGAGTGTATTTAATGCCCGTAAATTTTTTGTTACATGATCCCCTAGATATCGTAATGATTTGTCAGACTCGTTGCGTATTTGTTCTATCTTAAAAAGTGCATTTAAATGATTAGTAACAAGCTGTCGCTTGTTGTTGTACCTATCACAAAGAAGGTCCCACGCCTTATCATAATTATCAGCTGTGATCTCCAAGTTTGAGATAACGCGGGCAGCTTCTCCTTCCAGATATGAACATAAATAGTGAAACTTATGCACAGGTAGGATTTTATCATTGCTATGAATGAGTGACTCATATGTGTCACGGAATTCCAACCATTTGAAAAATGCCCCGTCGAAGTTATGAATTTTAATAATTGGCAATTTGAAACTTGTAGGCTGACAAGCGTGAGACTGATTATGGTTGCAGCATGAATGCGAGGACTGACTGTGATCATTGTCATTAGTATGCAATTTTTCTTTTTCCTTTGTTATATCTTGAGCTAAAGCGATGCAAGAAAAAAGTTTTTCCTCAATGCTGTCCCTCTCGGCCAGCTCATGCTCGAGATTTGCATTGTTCAGAACCTCGATGCGAGTTTGCATGCTGTCAAAGGTTAATTGAAGATCTAAAAACTTGTTCAACCTTACAGTTAATTCATTGATTTGAATCGAAGACAAACGTTCAATTTTATCGAATCTAGTTAAATAATTAGCGAACCGAGTAACTTGTCCCTTTACCGAGCTGCGTTTGACCTTGAGTTCACTTAGCTCATCCATGGGAACATGAATGCTCAATGGGGATAGCTTGCCACTAGGCCCAGGTAAGGGAGACAGTCTTGGTTCGGGAGTTGACATGATTAACTAAGTATTTATAAATGACGAGCAAACAATGAATTTACGTTTGTAGAATCGGTAAGTATGAGTTAATAAATTAATCAATGAAATAACCAGAGTAAGTACGTGAAAAAGTCTAAAATATATAAACGTGAAGTTAAAGTTAAATAATAGTTGGCTAACGGCTTACGCTCCTTGTTTCGTAGGCGAGGTGATGCACGGCGATCAGCTGATCGCTCGGAGGGGCAACAACCGGAGGCAGCGCACGCGCTCCTCGCGTGGCTGTAGGTAGGTAGGTAGGTAAGCCTCTGCGGCACGCCCTCACGGTGCGGAACGCTGGAATACGGTGAAGAAACAAGCCTTGTAGTGCGAGCGTAAGCAAGCAGTGAATGTGGGGATTGATGCTAGCGAATAAAAAATGCAGGAATAAAGTAGTAAACTGTTGAAAAATAACTAAATTGTTTTACTTATGTGAATGTTGTAAAATGATAATATCGCGTTTATATGACGGGAGGAAGTGCTATAGCGCAAATGAGAATGAAGATGATTTTACTAAAAGTAGCTTATTAATTACTAGGGTAGGGCAGCTGTAAAAAAGATGATGTAGCTATCTTCCTAAGCAGCAGACACTAGTCAGTGCAAGCAGCGAGGAGAGATAGCAAGATGTTAGTAAAAAGATGATGTATAATGATGGTGTTCAGTAACTAGTAGTTCTGTAAATGATGATGTGTACCACCCATGTGGGTAGGGTAAGTACGAAAAGATGATGAAAATATTGTTCTAAATGATGTTCGTAAATTGATGGTGAATAAAGATGGTGAATAACGATGGTGAATAAAGATGGTGAATAACGATGGTGAATAACGATGGTGAATAACGATGGTGAATAACGATGGTGAATAACGATGGTGAATAAAGATGATGAAAATATATGATTGTACACGCTCTAAATTGTGGTGCTATCCACCCCTATCTGCACAAACTGATTGGGAAAATAGGTAGGAAATAGATGGGATAAGCTCACGGCACTCTCCTTGTTAGGTTGATGCTCGATGCGCTGCGCCTCGTCTGTTCTCCGTGTTCTCTGCGGTGCCACGCTGTCGCGTGTCCGTGTGTGCGTGGCCGTGTTGACCACGCGTGGCTCCAACTTCTTCGCTCGAATCCAGATATCGCCGCTGTCCCGGCGCCGTAGCTTGACCGAGACTATGAGAGATGCGTGCTGGATACCGTGACTCGAGCCGACGATGATGGCGAGAATACGTGACGACGTGTAACTTGGCAATATGGCGCGCGCGCTGTTTTTGCGAACAGGGACCGTGATTCTGTGCCCACCCGGGGGCGCCAAAAAAAATATGTTTGGGAGCAGAATAAAAGCGGCCTTTTAAATACAGGAAGACTATAATGTTGAAGTAAAATTACAGCTTTGTAATAAAGTAGGTAGGATATGCGTGAGAGAGCGTGCGTCTTCCGTGGCGGCCGCGAGGCGAATAGGCGGAGCGTCGGCTAGTGCTGTGCGACGCTGGCAGTGTGAGTAGTGTTGTACTACAGGCGCGAACACAAATATTAATTTTAGTTCGGATTTCTTTGTAAAAATATTCGCGGAAAAAGATTGGACTTTATGGTTATGAATTTCTTAAGGCTTTGAAATATGGTTACCTTGTAGGTAGTGTTTGTTTCTATGTGTGGAAAAAAGTTTTGATAAATCTAGATTAACTTAGACATTTTAGTTTTTTGTTTGAACACCAACTCACGGTATTCAACATTAATTGTTATTCTCGTTATTATGTAGAATCCTTCAGCCCCCGTATGCCAATCTTTTGCTGTCAAGTTATATTTCACTGCCCAGTGTAATTTATTCAGGTCACGTGGTACAATTTTGTACCACGTCATTCTTTTTAGCCACTTGACAGCAAAATATGCGCGAAAACACATCAAATGACGTCATAATGTCACTATTTAGTCACAGAACAACTATGAGTTAGTATGAACTAACCATGATTTAAAACTTTGCAGTTCATCTTTGATTGGCATACCCCTGCTGTTATCTTTCTGCGCGGTGACTATTTGGATGGGTGACAGGATGGGCATTTACATCTGAGCTCTTCCGTGCCCCGGATGGCAGCCGTTAAACCACGACGGAGGCCTAAAGGCGACCTAAGAACTCTAAGCTGGTCACTAACTTATACGAACTAACAAATGAATTTATTTATTTTGTTCATCTTATAAAATAACTCTACATATTCTCAGTCTTAAATATAATCATCTATCAACAACTATCTATCAACACAGCAATTTTTTCGAGTACTTAATTATAAAAAAACAAGAGATTATTATGATCTTGACAGGCGTCACAGCTCAGTCGGTAACGGCTCTGCCTTCCGTGCTGTGGGTCGTGGGTTCGATCCCCACTGAGAACAAACATTTGTGTGTGGAAAACATAGATGTTTGTTCTATGTATGGGTGTTACTATCTATTATAAGTATGTATTTACAAAAAAAAAAAGTATTTAAGTATTCTATCAGCCATCTAGTTCCCATATTACAAGCTTTGCTTAGTTTGGGACTAGAGGGCGTTGTGTGTAAAGTCAATGAATATTTATTTATTTATCTAAAAATTTTATAGTAGGTATTTATATAGGCAATATACCTATTGATTATTATCAATTAGAATTAAGCTTTGAGTACCTACATGTACTTTAATGCACATTAACAAAAACGTACCAAATATACCTGCAAAACGACGCTTAATTATAAAATTACACTGTTATAATTTTATGAGTAGGTTTTATTAATTATCATTGTACAAACATACTGTGTTTAACCACAATATTTCAGACAAAATTATCATATTAATAGTCAACAAAAAATAATGGCTGCGATTACCCCGGGGCCATTTGCGTATTTTAATTTATATTTATTGAATGAAAATACACTCTTTTGTTTATTTATTCACTGTTTGAAAGTACTTAAATGTTACCGCTTAACATCAGGTAGGCCATCGGCTTGTCTCATCATTTAGTTATAAAAAAATATTTTTTTTTTATACAATTTTGAAAATACCATAAACCATTACACGTTTTGACTTAGCGAAGATAAAAAAAGATGAGAAATGGACCACAATCCCATATTTCTCAGGGTTTCCTTCTTTTTTCCAAAAGAACAAACAGAGATTTATACACTCCGTGTAATTCACTTAGGGAATTCACTCGACGTCTTGTTAGGGCACGCTTCCGTTAAAGATACACTCACGAGCAATAAATCCGAGTCGCTTATACTGTGTGTCAAGGTTGGGAGTTGAACATTTAGTCCCCTAAAACATTAGTCACTGACGTAGCATAATACCAAATTTTAACACTTATTTGGGCAAATAAACTTATCTTGTATATCGTTTGCAACGGTGTGTAGATAGCTCAACTGCTTCATGTGTATTTTGTACATATTATAAATATTGTAAATACTATATTAGTCATAATTTTCTTTGTGAATAAATAATTCTTGTATAAGTATTGCAGTTATTTTAATATGGATTCTACTGGTTACGAAAATTATATGGACGCTTTTCGGATGGTTTAAGAAGGACTCTTTCAATGGCATTCTCGATTTCGAAGATTTTATTCGTGACCCGAATCTAGTGCTCGTAAGTGTAATTGTGTGGATTTACATTTTTGCGGTTTCCCGGTCGCTTTAATAGTGTTGACTGACGTAGCTTGAAACAATAATATTATTTCATACATTTTTCACAATAAAAATAATTTAATTAAAACTTTGAAACTCTACGGCGTAGTGCCGTAGAGAATGCTACGCCGTAGACAGTGCTACGAAGTCGAGCGATTAGTTACTCGTACTAGTCAGTGCTGTCGATTCTGTTGTTGCATTTTTCTAAACTAACCTAATTTGTTTAAGTTTTTGGCTGGGATATGACGTCATCCCTATTAGAGTAAAATCTCTACCGAAGTGAGAATTAGACTCTTGGTCTGTGTCAAGCGAGGGATTAAAACAGTTAATGTCTTAATCATCACCAAAAAGGTTACGCCATAAATTGTGGATATTAACAAAGTATACTGAATATATCGCGCTCCATATTAAACGACGTTCAATACAAAATGTATGCCATTAAAAACACATTAGGTCCCACTGACGGCATAAAAGAAAGGAGTTATAATATTGTACGGAGAAAACTATACAAAACTCGTGCATGGATGTTTTCAAGAGGAGAGTGAATAGGTTTCTCCTAGGCAAATGTGCTACATCGTCGACCGCATCGTCACTCATCAGCAGGGTTATGCCAATCAAAGTTGAACTGCAAAGTTGAACTGCAAAATTTTAAATCATGGTCAGTTCATACTAACTCATAGTTATTCTGTGACTAAATAGTGACATTATGACGTCATTTGATGTGTTTTCGCGCATATTTTGCTGTCAAGTGTCTAAAACGAATGATCACGTGGTACAAAATTGTACCACGTGACCTGAAGAAATTACACTGGGCAGTGAAATATAACTTGACAGCAAAAGATTGGCGTACGGGGTCTGCAGCTTGCTTCAATTATTCTGCTGATATAAGGTCATTAAGTTCTCTATTGTTAGTGAAAGGGTAAACTTATCTAGGGTTGTAAAATAAAATTACGTTAGACATTATTTTTATGAGTAAAACTAAAAGGAAACACTTTATTAGTTTAAAATAATCCTACTAATATTATTAATGCGAAAGTTTAGATGTTTGTGTTTCAATCACGTCTAAACTACTAAACCACCTTGGATGAAACTTGGCATATATACAGCGTGTAGCTACAATGGCGACATTAAATTAACCAGCGTATCCGGTTTCGCGTTTTCAGAATATAGACATATTTTTTATTTCATTAAACATAAGATTTATCGAAATAAATCAATTTTCTTAAATAACGCCTCGGAGCAACCTGTACGTAAGAGCAGAGGTCATCTGTCGGGTTCACGGGTCATAACCGCGTGTAACCGCGTATGAAGAGCAAGAAAGTATTGTTAGAATAGGACACCCGAAATTGCGCCGTTGCATGAAAGGGATAGCTAACTATTGAAGAGCGCCGCCCGCGCCGCTCGCTCGACCGACTCGTCCTGCCGCCTAGCCAGTGATACGCGGGCCGGTGTCCTTGACACACTTTATTTTAATAATTTTGCTAATTATCTACCTATTCTCAATGTTTCGCGAAAAAGACGCTTGGTTTTGTTAGTTTAGCTTTTCTATTCTAAGTACCCAATCAGGTCTACGTAGGTACAGCGATAAAGACGCTTTGATTTATTATTTGTTTATCTGTCTACCTTTGCGACTAGGGAGCGGGTAAATTAAATGTTTGGTGCTCAGTGGATACTGGATAGGACGACACGACACGGAGCTCTTAGGTGGCCCAATGTCACCTGACCTCAAGCCCCTCGATTTTTTTATGGGGCTTTGTGAAAGACGACGTTCATGCTAAAATAAAATAAAATGTATTATCAAAAGCGAGGGCAAATATTCAGCGCCGCCGGTTACATCTTTGTGTCCGACGTGGTGGCGGCGGCGCGGCGGCTACATTGAGAACTTGAAGATTTAATAAGTGTAAGGCGCTAGGTGCATAGGTCACAATAAAATTAATAGTAAAGTGAACAAGGTGAAGTGAAATTATTTGATTTCTTTGAATTCCTTGGTGTCGCTTGATTTCCCCGCCCCGCGCTCCGCCCCGCGCCCCGCCGCCGCCACCGAGCCGCCCGGGCAGGCAGGCGCGGGCGCGGGCGCGGTAACACGTAGGTAAAGACACTCATAGGGTGATTAATTTTTGTTGCGTATTTTATTATTAAGTTTGTTTGAAAAATTCGAAATTTCTATTTTGGACTATAATTATTTTTTTATTTTTTTTATGAATACTTATAAGTAGCTCTACCCGTGTGTTCATTTAATGTCGCCATTGTAGCTACACGCTGTATATAGTTCGTAACCTGGATTGACACAAAGGCTACTTTTTATCCCGAATAATTAACAGGATCTACAGGATAAAATGAACGAAAATGATTAGCAGCGCCAATTGGCAAGAGGATTTCATTGTCATGTCACGACAGTTTGACAGGGCATAGTACTACCTCTTTGGTCTAACAACTAGCGTTTGACATTCCAGGAGGTACGAGTTCGGTGTAATAAGGTGTAATGTCAAGTTTCTCAAATAAGTATTCGCTCGGTACACGCACAGATAATATAATGTACACGGAAACTGTAGACGCGTACGAAGTCGCGGGTAACTGCTAGTTAAGAAATAAGTTTATAACTGTACCTATGTAAAACAACTAGTCGTATGTAAGCATGCAAATAATTATGCCTAAGTATCTTTTTGCGAGTCAGTTTTTCGAATAGAAAAATCTATTGGTTCACGACCAGGTTTGAATCCACGACCTTAGAATCGGAAGGCGGGTTACTACCACTAGACCATCGGCGCTCTACAATACTGACAAGTTTCTTCCACTTATTTATTTTACGGTATCAATAACATAGCATGCATCCACAAATTGGCTTGCGGTACCTCCCCCCCTTTTGGCGTAGTAGGGGGGGGGATAGTATTTCTGAAGCATTATGCAGCAAACCCTTAGACTTATTATTTTCATAGAGGTGGCATATCATAACGCCACGCAGAAGGCAATTGACCACTAATTGTTTTACTTATGATTTTTTTTATATCATCATTTATCATCGTGTCTTAGAAACATAGAAGCCTCTAAATGAAGCTAAAACTGAAGTATTGTTATTATTTTGTCGTCAAAAGGACCATAAAGACAAACGACACTAAATCGTAATATCTGCCAAGTTGACGCTTTACAAGCTAAAAAGAATACAAAAATACCAAACTGTATGAGATTAATCACGTGCCTTATCGTTTAAAAACGTAATTTCCATACATTTTGATTCGTATTCTATTTTTTAGCGATTGCAAAGTGTCAATTTTAAGACTCCTGTCATTGTAAACTATTGTTGCGTTGCGTAGAACTGGCACCTAGTTTCATCAAATTTAACGTTTTTTATTTTACTCAGACTTGTATTCTGGTATGAATCTCTATTCATACATATGTCTCTACATAAACATAGATTTTTCAATAAAACACTTTTCAATGAAAACCTATCAAAATTATTAATAAAATGATTTGATTTTTTTTAAACATTATTTTAGTAAGGTATAATTTGAATCTACCTACATCTATGAGTATGTAACATGAGTGAACAGACTAGAAACAAATGATTATTATTATTTATTTGGGTTTGACCTCGTCTTGAAAATGTTGTTTGTCTGAGAATGCAATTTAATACCATTGTGGCTGGGGGGTGTCCGTTCCTATTTGTTGTTATAAAATACAAGAGTACGTAGTATAGTATTATTTAATGGTAAAATTGATAGGTTTTTATAGAATTTGCTTCTGAATTGCAGCTTTCAGTTTACAAAACCGGGAGCAATTTTATTAACTCCCGACGCGAAAACGACGGGGTGTTATAAGTTTTGTGTGTGTGTCTGTCTGTCTGAGGCAACGTAGCTCCCAAACGGATGAACCGATTTTGATTTTGTTTTTTTTTGTTTGAAAGATGAATTAGTCGGGAGTGTTCTTAGCTATGCTTGATGAAAATCGGTCCAAGATTCGAGGGTTTTCAATTTTATTCCTTGTGTTTTATAGGTTCAAATATTTTTATTGACAATTAAATCAAATCAAAGAGTTTATTTGCGAATATGTACACACAAAAGAAAAATAATAAAAGATAAATTTTTAAAATGAAACTTAAAACTAACACTTTGAGATAGATAAATAGACATACATAAATTACGTGATAAAAACTCATCATAATAAATTATTTGAAAAGATTTATCGAAATAAAAGGGATCGAAATTATCTTTGGTGAATTCGTTATTATAATAAAAAATATTTTATGATGTGTCTGATTGAATGGACCACGGGCAATTTTTTTGCGTGGTCTTTATTACTTGCTTTATACAAGTTCGGAATCCCATCACATAGATATCAAAACTTCATCACATTTCTCACGGTTTACTCGCTGTATCCGATACCAAAGCGCTATTAAATTGAACCAAGGACAATGTAACTTCTGGACACGAAATTTTAACAAAGGTTTACTTGCCGCGATCAATATAAACTCATATTTTAATCTTTAACATCAAGTGGGCCCTTGGTTTGTTCCATCATTAAGTTGTATATAAAAAATAATTCTACCTGATGAAGTAGCGGTTATTTTGCAGCACTCTAACAAAGTTGTTATTTTTGAGAGTACCAGTAGTTTGGTAGTAGCAATCCCGCCTTCCGATCATGAGAACGTGAATACAAAACTAGATCAGAAAAAAAAACTCATTTTAAAAATTTCGAAAAAAAAATCCTTTACCGCACCGGGTTTGAATCCACGACCGGAAGGCGACGTTGCTACCACTGTACAGTCGGCTACACATCAACTTATCAACGGTTCGAACTTTGAATGTTGCGAATCATGCGAGAGGGACGATATGTTTTATGTGAGACTCGCTGCTTGCGCGCCACGCGCCTACACCTATTGCGATCCCTGATTCAAAGTTCAAACAGTGGATAGGTTGATGTGTAACCGACTGTACCACTGGGTGCTCTCAATTCAAATTCAATTTAAAATATGAGCTCGACAAATCAGAATTTGATAACCAAATTGTTACTACGTTTGGTCTTTTACCTGGCTATTATTTTTGCTCAAGTTATAACTTTGAAGGATCCTATGGTTTTCGAGTCCAGATGAGAACCAGTCCTTGCATACATCACACCGCACGTCATATGGAACCGTCGTTTGCATAACTGATGGAATATCAGAATCCCGCCATTTTTATCGGAACTATGTTTATTTTAAATTTATTTATACTGCATAAAAATTTAGATTTTTCTTATTGTGTTTGAACAAGAATGTATAGTAATGATGGAATTGAAACCAAATTAAGTGTCACCCAGTTTTTTTATTTTATGACGTCTAAAATTACAATGAGCCGCCTAATCGCTGAAAGCGATTTCTTCCTGACAACTATTTTGTATTATTTGTGCCACGTGTTTTTATAGGATTGCGTAAATATTAAATAAGTAGGTAAAATAAACATTTACAAAGTAGAATATTGAGAGTCAGTTTTTCCAAGTGATGATTTAATTTAACTTTGGTTTTAAATAGTAAGCAAATATTAAAAGAAGTTATTAACATTATTTACGTACCAATGAATATATAACGTTCATTATAAACGATGTAGTAACATTTAACTTTTGCAAACGAAATATCTCATTATAAATATTTGAATTTAGCGGTAATAATTTTATTTCCGTCTAATTTTGTAAATATTGTAATTAATAATGTTTTTGTAGAGAAATACATTTCATTTTATAACTAAGTTGAAACTAAATAAATTGCATAGAAAAGAAAATAAATGACTTTAGAAAATGATAACTACTCCAACAAACCTTACCGCCATTTTTCAGCTGACAGTTATTTTTATTTTATCTTTATTGTGAATCTTTTTGTTAAGTTGTTATTTAGTGAGTCTGGACGACTGTGATTTAAATTGATTTGTGGTTTTCGAGTTATATTAGGTTTTTTGGGTTGTGAAAACTAAGACTTGACGAAATAAAACGGTAACAAAATGAAAAATAAAAAAATCGAAATATGAAAAATTACGCACAAATTGAGCACAAGAAAAATCTGTGAACTCATTGCTATAGGCAGAGATAATCGCTTAGTATCCGATTGTCTATTATGATAACGGTGGTTTTTTTTTGTTATAATTAAGTATAAACCAGGATTTAACAAAGAATATTATTTCTTGACCTTTAAACACAATTCGCAAACATAAACACATTTACATAACAAAATGAAGTAAACAATAGGTAGGAGTAACAATGTCTTCCAACTTTTCAGACAGTTTAAGAGTTTCTGAATAATATTATAGACTAAAGTGAGATACACAGACATCTGGGATCCAGCATCACTACCGCCAAGTGTACTAATGGAGTTCAAAAACTTTGGTCAAACACAACCTTAGCATTACCCAAATTATTTAATAACTACAATAGGGGATGTTATTAGCAACTGGTTATTTTATCAAGGTAAAAAGATTGAAAATAATTGTTACTAGTCTTATCACTAGTATTGTAAAAATGGCAACCAAAGTTTTTTTTACACTTGGTGGTCAGACTCGGAGGGGCGTAAGTATGTTTGCGTAATTATGGTTTAAAAAAAAATCTATGAGGAAGTCGAGCAGTGAAGTTCTATATTTCTCTAATGATTCATTGTGATTCTTTTAAAATTCAGTCGCATTCGCTCAACTTTCAAATTAGTTGTCGGTTAAATACGCGAATTGCCCTTCTGGGGTATAACTATTTCAAATTATTATTCGAGTTTAACGAATAGCGAACACTTTTCATTAAACTTTTACATCGGTTCACTTAATTATCTGAACTAAGTTTTAACTCAAAATGCCAGGGTAAGTGAGTAGGGTACAATAAAGCATTAATATGTCCTTGTAATGTCCAAAATATATTTTGTTTGGGAATTGGGGTTGTTTTGTTTGTATTTTAGGGTAATTTTTGCGGATCATTTAACTAAACCTAATTTTATGTTTGATTATGACCTCGGCGGAAGATCAAAGGCTTTTGTTATAGAATTAATGTTGCCGTGCAACGTTCACTGAAGTTACACTATCGTTCGTGTAAAGTCCCATAAAATTGTGGTGCATGTTAGAACATCATAGCGACTACAATTAATTATAATTCAGCAGTTTATCCCTTGGAGGATACTAGAGGTGTAACTAATATAACCATAACAGGTATACGGAACAGCGTTATTTGGCCTAAAGCGTTATAACAGCTATACGCGTCGCCGCTGCTATGTTATTTTATAACAGCCAAATAACAGTCTCGCGAAAAACGGGTGCAGGCAGGCGGTCGATGCAAAAGTTGTCTTCTATAAAAAATATCAGCGATTTTCATTTTGAATTAAACGCAAATTTTGAAATTTTGACCATCATGTTTCATAGATCGTTCATTTTTTATGAGCTCAAGTCTGGTTGGAGAACATGTTATTAAATAACATGATAACAGCCAGTAACAGGGATAACACTATAACAGCCAAAGTTATAGTGTTAAACTGTTTTACTGTTATATGCGGAACGGCATAGATTCAATGCCGTTAATAGTTACTGGCTGTTATCATGTTATTAAATAACATGTTCTCCAACCAGACTTGAGCTCATAAAAAATGAACGATCTATGAAACATGATGGTCAAAATTTCAAAATTTGCGTTTAATACAAAACGAAATTCGCTGATATTTTTTTATAGAAGACAACTTTTGCGTCGACCGCCTGCCTGCACCCGTTTTTCGCGAGACTGTTATTTGGCTGTTATAAAATAACAATATAACAAATAACAAATCATGTTATTAAATAACATGATAACAGCCAGTAACTATTAACGGCATTGAATCTGTGCCGTTCCGCAAATAACAGTAAAACAGTTTAACACTATAACTTTGGCCGTTATAGTGTTATCCCTGTTACTGGCTGTTATCATGTTATTTAATAACATGATAACAGCCAGTTTCAGCTTCGACAACAGAACAGACACTGACAGGACATGTGACAGTGATAGTTTCATTTCTTCATCGTGATCGCCGTTTGCTCACACCTCCGCGCCATGCCTCCGGTGGCGTGGCGTTGGCTTGGCTATACGTTGGTTTGTATAAGGCGAGAGTGAAAGGAAAATAATTGAGTCCGGTTATTGTACAACCATGGAATGCACAGCCTGGGAAAACACAACCATGGAAAGCACGACCAGGATTGCACAACCCGGGAATTCATTAATCACTACCTACCTATAGAAATCCGTAGCCTTGCCTGTTATTTGACTGTTATTTTATAACAGGTATGATAACATAGTATCACCAAACCGTTATATTCAATAACACGTATATGAAAATTTGACTGTTATATTACACCTCTAGAGGATACGTTGATGCGTCCGTAACACGATACTACTTCCCCAGAAAGAGTACGTCATCATGGCAACACGGACATCATGGCAACACGGACATCATGGCAACACGGATGTCTACTCCTAACGGATGTGAAACTATTATTAGGCGTCCTTTGAAAAGAAGATATTTTGGTTTATCTCATTATTGTATAGGTACTAATGTTTTCTTGGCCTGATCAGCGGGGGTATGCCAATCAAAGTTGAATTGCAAAGTTTTAAATCATGGTCAGTTCATACTAACTCATAGTTATTCTGTGACTAAATAGTGACATTATGACGTCATTTGATGTGTTTTCGCGCATATTTTGCTGTCAAGTGTCTAAAAAGAATGATCACGTGGTACAAAATTGTACCACGTGACTTGAAGAAATTACACTGGGCAGTGAAATATAACTTGACAGCAAAAGATTGGCATACGGGGGCTCAAGAAATTACACTGGGCAGTGAAATATAACTTGACAGCAAAAGATTGGCATACGAGGGCAGTAGAAGTAATTAGTTTATTAACAGTATTTTTCTTCCATTGAAACTTTTTGTTACGATAAAAATACTCGTCTGTTAAAACTCGATAGTTTTTGAGTGATATATTTATTGTGACAAAAAAGTCACAACGGTCGGTAATCGCCCTTTGGTTTGAGTTATAGACTCATTTTAAATGTGTAAAAATCGAGTGTTTGTGGTCTACGTCGTACCGTTCACACCTTGAGCCAAAACAAAGCTCTCTCTTTACCAGCACGGAGTAGAAATTAATTAGAAGAGGCTGGCAAACTTGGCCGTTCCCCGCTTATTGGGCTCCGGGCAAAAATATGGGACGGCGGTAACGACGGGACGAGAGGATACCTTAGGTGTCAAACTTGGAATTACCAGCTCAAGTTCCACCGCGCCTGGAGACTACTGGGAATTGAATAAAGGGTGTGCTTCCGGGAATATCGGATTTTATCACGTTTAATAGTGATAAAGTTCTGCTTTTAGGAAACCCAAGTTATCACTATAATTTTTTATTGTATATTGTTTCTTTGAGTTTCTGGTTTACCCCGTCACGATGGGGTTAAAGTAATTCAGGTGATTTTATTGGATATAAATGCATAGCTATTGATTTTTAGGCAATTTTTTTTATTGCAGAATGTTGGTGTTTACTTACTAGATTGAATCATTGTGATCGTGATCTGAAAAAATCGTTTTAATGAAAACGTAGTTTGTTTGTTTGTATGACTTAAAATCCAAATCTGGTGACGGAGTTTTAAGGCCACCTTATGCCTCTGTCGTGGCTTAATGGCTGCTAGAGCCGTGACAGTTCATCATGCCCTCCAAAGCACGGAAGCGCTCAGATGTAAATGCTGTTACCTAACCAAACAGTAACCGCGCTGAACGTCGCTTTACTTAGATAGGTGAAGACAATGATCTTATATCTGTTTGAAGCTCAAGATAATAAGAATAGGCGAGAGGCTGTGCAAAAACCTTTAGTGACCAAAGCCAAGGTTAGAACTTTTTAAGCGGAATTGTTTTTTCATGTCATGTAAAATATATAATCATTTGCCTAGGTCAATTTTAGAGTTGCAGGGAAATTTATTTAATAGAGTTTTAAGAAACTGGCTATAAGATAACAGTTTTTATTCAATTAGTGAGTTTTTGAAGTCTAAGTTTTGACATTACACCTACATAGACCTAGCATTATTTGTATGTTATCTGACAAATAACTGAATCTGCTGAACTTGATAATATTAGTTTTAAAACACCTGTATACTGTACCTACCTACCATGTTCACTGCAAATAAAAATCTTTTATCTTTTTTTTTTAAATCTTTGGGTAAATACGCGATAGGATTATTACTTGACATGACGAAGGCCTATGACAAAGTTCAATATGACATCTTATTAAATAAATTGCAGGCTATAGGTATCAGAGGTATACCCCACAAATGGTTTGAATCGTACTTACATAACCGGTTTCAATACGTAGAAATAGAACATTTTGATTCTATTGCACGAACTATTCAGAATGTAAGATCCGAGGCACTTCACATCACTAGTTCCATTCCACAAGGCAGTGTTGCTGGATGTCTACTTTTTTTAATTTACATTAATGACTTGCCAAAGCACATAAAAACACCGAGTGTTCTCTTCGCGGATGACATTTCATTGTTAATGCCTTGCACCGACACTGATAACACAAACAACACTATTCAAAGCGTTCTCGCTGACGTGGCTGGCTGGATGTCGGACCACAACTTAGAAATTAATTATGCAAAAACCAAAATCATGGAGTTTAGACCATTCCAAAAAAAACCATTGAATTTGCAGGCATCATATAACAACAGCACTCTGGAATGTGTAAGTACATTTTCACTTCTAGGAATAAATATAGACACCCACTTAGACTTTAAACAACACATACAAAAAGTTAAGTCAAAATTATCTAGCTTCACGTATGCACTCCGGGAATTAAAAAAGACAACTGACCTTCCCAGCGCTTTGTCCGCTTATTACGCGTACACACATCCATACTTGTGTCAAGGTGTTATCTTATGGGGTAATAGTACGGATGCACAACACCTATTCATCTTGCAGAAGAAATGTATACGTATCCTAGCAAACATACGAAAACCGGAAAGTTGCAAGCCGCACTTTCAGAGGCTTAAAATTTTGACTTTGCCCTCGATCTACATATTAGAATTATGCAAGTTTGTAAGGAAATATCCTAGCCTTTATAAAAAATTAGATGACGAACCCAGGCGCTATGCTCTTAGGCCAGGTAGAAATAAAATAGTTCAACCTCCATCAAAGTTAACAATACACAGTAAAGGCCCATATAAAATGACCATACAGGTATATAATAAGCTACCAGAACAAATGAAAGAAGCCCAATCTGATACCCTATTTATAAAATTACTAAAATCTTTCCTTTTAAAAAAATGTTATTATGATTTAAATGACTATATGAATGACAAAATGTGCGAATATAATAATACTGAATTAACACAAGAAATTGACTAAATGAAAAATTGACGTGAATAAAACCTCGGTCTGCCTACTTTCCTGTTGCAATACCCCTGAACAGGGTTCATGTGTGATACCTACCTACAATGTAACAACTATAATACCATGTGAAAGCAATAAATGTATTGAGTATGTATTGAGTATTGAGTATTGAAGATTGACAAAGCAAGCTGGTGGTAAACGTGGTAAAAATACCCCATAGTAGTTACTCGTTACGTAACAAATGAATGCGTCATACCTTTCTCTAATCTTAGTGGCACAAGACATCGGCTATGATTCGTTATTGGCAACATAATGTAAGATTATAGGGGTTAGTTCCCCGTGATAAGGGTTAAATACGCTCTGCAAAATTTGCCTGACATGATAAATTAAGTCGAAGCTTAAATATCTTCGAGAAACTTAGATGATACAGATAGTTGGGCCAATCTTCGTGCTGCGAGCTCTATTAAATACATACTCGTACCTAGTTGTATCGTAGAGTACCTAATTGGTCTACAACTTCCAAATAAAAATTGTATATATTCCTTACATTAGTGCTTTTAAGTACCTGCCTGTACTTAAAAACTTATATTATCTTATCCTAATTTATAAAGAATAATTTATTCACAACCTTAAATAAACAGTTTATGTAGGTAGCTACTTAGGCCAATATGTTCCACTTTTAATTACTTAGGTATAAGATGCCTGTGAACGTTATATAAATCAAAGTTATCATTATCTTATCTTATTTTACCTTATCCTTTACCTTATCTTATTTTACCTTATTTTATCTTATTTTATCTTATCTTATCTTGAACAAGGACGTGCTCTGCTTACTCCTTTCGAAATTTATCATCTTGAAGTAGGTGATAAGTAATACGAAATCTGAGGTGATGTTTACCATGCCAGAGAAAATAAACGAAAACTGGAAGTAAAAATCTATCGAACTAAATAAAAAAAATACTCTCACCTTCCCTATTGTTAGGGTATTTTTTAGATAGGTACTTAGTAAGTTTATAGTTCAATCAAGCGTTTATCACATCCCTTAAAATCAAAAATTATGAATACTACTGCAGTTTTCATCGTTATTCTCAGTTTTACTGTGCTACTATAACTGTTCATAAATAAACGTCTTTTATGTTTAAAAATCCTACTAATATTATAAGTGCGAAAGTTTAGATGTTTGGATGTTTAGATGTTTAGATGTTTGTGTTTCAATCACGTCTAAACTACTGAACCAACTTGGATGAAACTTGACATATATATAGTTCGTAACCTGGATTGACACATAGGCTACTTTTTATCTCGAATAATTAACAGGATCTACAGCATAAAATGAACGAAAAGGTTTAGCAGCGCCAATTGGCAAGAGGATTTCATTGTCATGTCATGTTACGTCAGTTTGACAGGGCGTAGTACTACCTCTTTGGTCTAACAACTAGCGTTTGACGTTCCAGTAGGTACGAGATCGGTGTAATGAGGTGTAATGTCAAGTTTCTCAAAGTATCCGCTCGGTACACGCACAGATAATGTAATGTTCACGGAAACTGTAGACGCGTACGAAGTCGCGGGTAACTACTAGTAAATATATTAAAGAATAAACTCAATAAATTATTATAACTAAGTAAATAGTGGTGTCATTACTACAGTCCCTACCGCGCGTATCTCCACTGCATTTTCTTCACGCTGCTGTCTGTCGCAATGTTTAAAATTGATTCTTAAAACTTTACTTATAAATACCATTTCCCTTTGTCTTATTTCAACACGAACGAATTTTCCTAGAATTCGACTACTAAGCTTTTGTAACTCGATCTGTATGAGCGTTACCGATGATGTCAGCATTGCAAACGAGCTCGATTCTGCACTAATTGGACCGTTTCAGACCCAGTGGTAACGAATCGATGCTCTTTGGGACAATCGATCTTCCGATCCTGGACAACATACCTTTTTACGTACATCTAGGAATTTAAAAAATAAACGGGCCTTTGTAATGATTCAAAAGAAAAATATTTAAAGGAACCAGAGAAACCTTTATTTTGCATCTAAGCCAGCTATTTTACAGGCACTAGACAAAAATGCCTTTACAGACGTGGCCCTAAAAAACATAATTGGCAGCCTGCCAAGTGACGTCAGCTAAACCAGGATAAGGTAAGATGTATAAAATAAATCAACGGACGTTAAAAGCGGATTGCGTACGAATAGTGCCGTCATAGTGAGTGGGTGTTTTGTCCAACGTATCTCAGACGGGCAGACCCCATTAACTGGGAAATGGGTATGGTCGTAGCTCTAGCGGGGAGCGATTTACTTTTCTACCAGCTTTGTACAGAAAGCTCGATGTGTATCAAATGTGCTGTTATTTTCTTTGTGCTGCCTTCTTATTTGCATTGACAGCACAGACCAATAGATGCTACGCATATTGACAGCAGATCTACCACAAACTCTGAACCAAACATGGCGGCGCTGCTTACACACAAAAAAAATTCGAAGGAACAAAATATTGTCTATCTCTTTAAACACATTCAGTATTTGTTTGGTTAAAAAGAAACAAAATAATATTTGACGGCTTATGTGTCGATTTAATTTGTTTAGTAGAATGGGGCCTCTCCATGTTTATGGTTTCCTACCTCTTTGATAATTATGTACATTTTGACACTGGGACATTTTGACAATTATATTTTTTGCCACATAGACAGCCGTAGGTTCGTACAGGCATTTTGACCTCTGCACTACCCAGTCTCGGAATCAAAGCAAAACAAAACTAAAAAAAAAAGAGGCAAAAAAGAGAAAGTGTCAGTAGATCGTCGCTTTTTCAAAGCGATCTTTGTTCTTTTTGGTTTGAGTTTAATAACGCTATTGCATCTGCCTGTGAATTAATCGCTCTCACCATCACCACACCCGCCGTGGTTCGGGGCGTCACCGCGAGCGTAATGAACTAATGATGCTGACGCACCCATTACTGCCGCAGACTCTATTGTACCATTTTACTAAACCACCTCGGAAAAAACACCATCAGCGGTAAGCAGATAAGGTGAAATTACAATGGTGTGCTCTAACGGTGAGGAAAATCATCGCAAGCACGCAAGAGGTACTTAGTGCTTGCAGCTCAAGACCATTCCACAAAATAAAATAATAACATTCCAGCAGTTTTATATAAAACTTGAAAACTGACGTAACTTTCTATAATTACTAAACTTTGTACAAACGAAGACTCTTGAGGAATGAAACTAAGTTTTCAGAAAGTCTCATAACAAATTGATATCGAAATGTGTTCATTTGGGAAAACACACAATACATCATGGTCTGTCATCTTTCTAATAAAACTTATCTTATTTTCAGATAAAATAGAAAGCTTTGCTCTCATATAGAGGCCACTTTGAAGCCTCTTATTGGCTGATCAAGTCTCCTCTCGTTGTTTTTAGCGAATGTAGAATGTTAACGTGCTAGCATCCAAAATGAAGGGGTTTGATCCCCGCATTCACATGACTTTTAAGTAATAATACAGTGCTCACTAACGGTGACGGAAAACATCGTGAGGAAACCCGCGGCTTAGTCAGCTCCGCACGTATTGACCTTGTCTAAATTATATCCCAGACACTACATCATTCCCCTGCCCTTATCCCACGCTAGGGTGGGGTCGGATCGGCACAACAGGTCTTCTTCTTCCACTCACTCCTATCATTCGTCAACTCAGAATCTACTCCTCTCACATTCATGTCCTCTTTTACACAATCCAACCACTTCTTCTTCAGCCTTCCTCGACCTGCGTACCCAGTCACACTCATACTCACTCAGACATGTCCCAGGCACTGCAGGGTCCCATTTTTAGGGGCATGGATAGAAGAGTGGGACCTGCAGGGGTATGCCAATCAAAGTAGAACTGCAAAGTTGAACTGCAAGGTTTTAAATCATGGTCAGTTCATACTAACTCATAGTTATTCTGTGACTAAATAATGACATTATGATGTCATTTAATTTGTTTTCGCGCATATTTTGCTGTCAAGTGTCTAAAAAGAATGATCACGTGGTACAAAATTGTGCCACGTAACCTGAAGAAATTACACTGAGCAGTGAAATATAACTTGACAGCAAAAGATTGGCATACGGGGGCTGACGCTGTATTAATTATCTAGATTAGATGCAAAGGCCTGATTTGAAGTAATATTTCTGGGTGTAGGTGTTATGGCTCCATGTTGGCAAGACCACGTGGGTTGTTACTCATGGTAACGCAACTTATTACTAATAATGTGCTATTTATTGTACTTTATGTTACCTCATAACGACATAAAGTACAATAGTGACGAAAAATTATTACCTAAATACAAATAAAAATTTTAGTTCGCAGTTTCTTTGTAAAAATATTCGCGGAAAAAGATTGGACTTTATGGTTATGAATTTCTTAAGGCTTTGAAATATGGTTACCTTGTAGGTAGTGTTTGTTTCTATGTGTGGAAAAAAGTTTTGATAAATCTACATAGATTAACTTAGAACATTTTAGTTTTTTGTTTGAACACCAACTCACGTTACTCAACATTAATTGTTATTCTCGTTAGTATGTAGAGTCCTTCAGCCCCCGTATGCCAATCTACAATTACAATGGTACAATTGGTACAATTTTGTACCACGTGATTATTCTTTTTAGACACTTGACAGCAAAATATGCGCGAAAACAAATTAAATGACGTCATAATGTCACTATTTAGTCACAAAATAACTATGAGTTAGTATGAACTGACCATGATTTAAAACTTTGCAGTTCAACTTTGGCATACCCCAGCAGCACAGATTATAGAAAAGTACAGATGTACTGTATAGCCATTTTTGTGTCACAGTAAGAAGTGCACCATGATGGAGTACTTTGTGTCATTCAGTCTCTGGCCATTGACACCTCCAATGCCAAACATATTTTTATACAATTATGCCGGCGTGTGTGGTTCCCACTTGCAAAAATTGGCCTGGGTCTAAAAACAAAGTAGATGGGATAACATACATCACATTTGGGTCTCTATTTGATAAGGAATCGTCTTGGAATCATCAATTTAAAGAAAAATTACCATCAATTCAATAATGTTGCAAACAACACCAACATTTTTTTCCCAACAAAATTTATATTAATCTTTATGACTACACATCATTAGGCATAGGTATTTCAATAGGTATTTTTAATCATAGAGCGCTAAATTTGTTATTTTGAAAAAATATTTGTGTAATTTTAGGATTCTTGATGACATACTCAGACGAGAACAATGGACAAAAATCATTCAAAAAACACGTCCTGAGTCTTTCCTTAATTCTATTAAAATTTATGAATATCTATTTCAGTACCTCCTACTTAGGTACCTAAGCAGCATTTACAAAAAAAATTACCCCAAAAAATTGCGAAATAGTTTTGTAGGTGCAACATTCGGCTGCGCGAACATCATGCGCACGGGAACATTTTTATAGCATTTTGGTGACAAAATCCTTCATACAAATTATGTCAAATGCGGCTTCTACTATATTCTAAGCCCAGCAGTTGTGGCTACATAATAGAAAACATAAATATTTTATTCGCAAAAAATTTAAAGTCGTAAATCTTGAAAATACCCCAGAGATAGTTCTAGATAAAATGAACAAAAGGTTAGCTTTTGATAAACTAAGTTTAAATTATAATGTATACCCTGTACTCTGAGTACTTATCTATTTGCATAATATTATTTAATCAACGAGAAACTCATGTAAATCATTCACCGAAAATTGCGAGAAAAACACCATCTGAATAAAAGTTTTGATTCCAATTTCAATTTCGTTCTGAGCATTGAAATCTGCCTAATCTGAGTTTAAATCTATTATCCCACCTTCAAAGCACTCTTGGAGGAGACGGCTCGTCATTGGCAGGGCATGCTGGTGTCATTATGATAATTTTATCGGGAAAATTTCCTGCGCGTAGTTTTCGTGACACACTGCTAAATTTTGTGACCAACTGTGGAAAGCTGTGACTTGAAAACGCACAGCATTTTATAAGCAAGAAGAAAGTCACTGTTGCTTTTATAATGCAATGGTAACAAATGTAGCAAATCTGTTACATATTTTGATTTACTTTTTTTGTTTTCACCTTCGCTCGCTCAGCATCTGGACCTCCAATAAAAAACTTGGTATAGTCTCCATCTAGTACTATCTTATGATAATTTCTACCAGTTTCTTATAAAAAAGTTCTCGCTCCCATACAAATTCAAACAAAAAGGATTAAAGTTACAGTATAAACTATTTTGAACGCAATTTAATAAAATGCAACAATAAATTAGACATCTGTGCAATAAAATTATCATTACCATCTCCAAAAACACAGGGTATCCATAAAGTCAAAGTCAAAATTTCTTTATTCAATAAAATCACAAGGATCTTTTAGAATCGTCTTATATAACTAGGTGATTCTAACATAAAAACTAGAGCTGTCATTACACTATCTAATTTGACCACGGCAGTTCCGTAATGACCGTTACCGCACATTACTGGTCTAACAGCAGACGCTAGTAAAACTTGGGTTGCCTAAACTACCTTGAGATGCAACTTCATCCACCAAGATTTAGTTAAGACTAGAAGCTACGCCAGTAACCAACAATCATCTAATCAGCTAACAATACCAAGGTCCTAGGAGATTATGACAGCTGGAGGCGAGGCACATAAAATCATTTTGTAATATTAAGTACCTACTAAAGAAGATTGACTCTGCCTTTTAAATAGTAGAAATAAAAAAAAATATAATAAATAGTTTATTTCACCAAAACACCAATTTAGAAATTAAAATAAAAAACATAGTTAAGCAACAAAGGTAGGTATT
The DNA here is from genome assembly GCA_947859175.1 of Gandaritis pyraliata. Classification (NCBI taxonomy): domain Eukaryota; kingdom Metazoa; phylum Arthropoda; class Insecta; order Lepidoptera; family Geometridae; genus Gandaritis; species Gandaritis pyraliata. The sequence continues at coordinate 8,063,218 of OX401869.1, read as the reverse complement.
TATCTTACATAGGTTTACTGGCGATGGCCAAACTAAGTGTTAAGGCTAAACTAAGAGTAAGTACACGTTGCTTGCTTTAACAAAAAAAAAAAACAAATAACTTTAACTTTTGTCACAAAAACTAATATGAACCGCTATGAAACTAACATGTTTTATAAGTTTCACACATTAAGGGCGGCTTGCACCAGAATCGCTAAACGCGTTTAACTCTTAAATAGTATTTAGCGAGTTGTCAAGTCATACAAATACGTCAGATTTAAATCTATTCAGCTGTTAAATACGTTTAGTGATTCTGGTGCAAGCCGCTCTGAGGATGATTGAATTTACAAAATGAGACATATCTCAGAATCACTCCACTGCACCTTTGTGTAATAGGAACGTCTTGTAGAATTATTTTTTACTGTCCAATTTATGAACACTCTTAGTTCATAGTTACTACCTTGCCATAACCCAGGCAGCCAAGCCAGCGTGAACTTGTGAACAATAGTGAAATCCTTTTACCGTAAGCCCCCGTCCGACTTTGGAGAAATAATTAATATCCTAACGCTCATTGTATTGTGACCATGCGAATGTATTACGTTTTAGACGTGAAAAAAAAACTGTACAATGTCATGGGATGCAGCATTGGTATTCCAATCTCAGTTGAACTGCAAAGTTTTAAATCATGGTCAGTTCATACTAACTCAGTTATTCTGCGACTAAATAGTGACATTATGACGTCATTTGATGTGTTTTCGCGCATATTTTGCTGTCAAGTATCTAAAAAGAATGATCTGAAAAAATTACACTGGGCAGTGAAATATAACTTGACAGCAAAAGATTGACATACGGGGACATACTCACAATATTTTTTAAATTTAAAGCGTTAGATATACGCAAAATTTACGCAAATATGGTAAATCATTATAACTATTATTATAACTAGTGAAAACTAAAGAATATCAGAAGAAACCACGTCTACAGGCATACAAAGCCACAGTTTCTTATTGCAAGAGTAATATGTGTGTATGTGTCAAAATTATCCTAAGAAATGTTGAATCATAGCCACTCTACAGAGAACCCGGAAAAGGGATTGCTAAGTCACACAACGCGCGTTAAGTTCTCACTTACACCCTCAGTGTCCGTAGTAATGCCTCATTCTATAACATACAAATTGTAAGACTATTATCAACACCTCTACGTCGGTGGAAGGTAATGAGTTCTACCAAAATAAACAAATTGTAAAACAAGTGTTGTACAATTTGTACTGTGTACAGTTTGATAATAATTTCGGTTGAGATAAAAAACAATGGCCCGTATGTCACCAAGATATTAATGTGTTCCAATAGCTCTCAAACTATCCTCTGAGCACGGTAATAGACATCTTGGAAACCGCTGACCACATAGATTCTGTGGGCGTATGCTGAAGCTATAAAACAAGGCAATGGGCCCTGTTTAGTACCACTATGACCCGTTTATGAAGGGATATCCGCAAGTGTTGTGGCTGTTGGTTTTATGACATCTTAATATTAGATTCTCTTTGGATAACCCACACACCTATTATATTTTAAATACATGATATAGTTGAGAGAAAAAGTTTATGATAAAGGTTAACAATTTAGTTTTAACTTGGACAAATAGGCGTTGTGTATTTTACATCGGAAATACAAAACGCCTATACAGATAATACTACCAAGATTATATGGCAAAATTATGAGGTAAATCAGCCAAGGGGTTGCCAAGTTATCAGATGCTAGAATAGAAATGTACAGTCGAAGACACGTCCACCTATGCTGTTTGAATTTAGAACTGTAGTGTTTGTGTTAGACAACTAATACAATCCACGGTCTCGACGCACCTGCGAGCCACCTGCAGCTGACGTCACTTGTTTACTAGCTGCTATATAAACCGGGGCGATAAGAGCGGCGAGGGAGTCTTACGCAAGCCACGGGCGAGGTTGGACGTGTCGCTTGTACACACCGCTTGTTGTCGAGCCTGTGACGATCTATGTACTAGGTGCTGCCTAAAGTACTACTTACTGGCCAGCGAGTAGGTAGGCACTACATGTGGCGACGAGGTAAAAAGGTAAGGTTATAAATAACTAAAAAAAAAAAAAAAAAAAAGGTTTATAAAATAGAGATATACCGATATGTTTAACGTAAACAAGATATTGGTGTGTCAAAATAAAATGGCATTCGGTACTTAGCACGAAAATAAAAACTATTCAGTTTCATGCCGGTAGGCGTGCAAACCAGTTTTATTACCTAGTCTAGGTATTGTTGTTTACCGCTTGGCAGCACAGGCGCAGCTGGCCGAGAACGCGAGCGTAAGCTTGCATTACGCACCATTTTATTTAGATACCTACTTAGTTATCACCATCGACAACCGAGAACATGTAGGGAGGTAGTCTTGTTTTTCTTATTTTCAGTTTGTTTAGTTTAGTTATTGGTTACATACTACCTACCCACTTTCATTTTATTGTAGATTTTTTATGTGTGTTCAGTGTCGGATAAATGGATTTATCTATCTATCTATGACGACAATTAATTACAAATATAATTCAAACGTAATTTATTCAGAACTAGGTACATATAGGTTAAATTACAAGATAAAATGATGAGACAGCAAAAGTTATAAACTGTGTAGCTATCTCAATGAACAAAATAAAATGTCAGTGAATAGAATTATGTTATTTACAGGGTAAAAGAAGGACATGGTAGTTAAAAGTAATAATAAAAGTGGTACTTATCTACCAAATTGGTTGAGTGCCTATTTGACTACCTACCTTACCTACTAGGTACTTACTCTGTTATCTTTTTTACGTAGTCAGTAAATTAAATATGACTGTAAGTAACTTATGTAGAAAAAGTTAAGTTAAGGTACCCACTAAACTGGGAAAATTTGGTAAAGAATACCTCCATTAAATTGGGAACAGGTACCCACTAAACTGGGAACATTTGGTAAAGAATACCTCCATTAAATTGGGAACAGGTACCCACTAAACTGGGAACATTTGGTAAAGAATACCTCCATTAAATTGGAAACAGGTACCCACTAAACTGGGAACATTTGGTAAAGAATACCTCCATTAAATTGGGAACGTAACTTATGCTACCCACTAAACTGGGAAGATTGGTTGGTACAAAATTATACCTTCATTTAATTGAGAATTTGGCGTCGCGTGTAGGTACCCACTTAACTGGGAAGATTGGTTGGTACAAAATGATACCTTCATTTAATTGAGAATTTGGCGTCGCGTGTAGGTACCCACTTAACTGGGAACATTGGTACTAATTAGCACCTCCATTTAATTGGAAATTTGCATAAAAAGCTCCGCAAATTGGAAAATGGCTAAACCACCCCCATTTAATTGGAAACGGTTCACTGTGAAATAGGAAATCCCTTTCTATTTACAGGTCACCCCAAAATACTTAAATCGTAGACCATGTTATGTCATGTTATGTTATGGGACTCCCGTTTCCGGATTTAGACTCAAAGATGGTCCATTATGCGTGGGGGATGTTCTGGCTAGGAGTGTAGTCAGCCTAACTCCTCCCAAAAGTACAGTAGCTTCCTGAGGGCTTCGCAGGCTTGGAAGAGTGACCTGGGGTTGCTTAGGATTTCTGTTCGTTGTATTGCTACGCCCTCGCATTCCAGGATTACGTGAGCAGCTGATTCTTCTTCGGTAAGACAGCCTCTGCAGAGTGGGCTGTCAGTGGCTACGATGTTGTAAAAGTGTTTGTTCCAGGGACAGTGTCCTGTCAGGGTCCCCACAATGATTTTGAGATTCAGTCTCTGCAGGCTTAGTAGACGGCGTGTTAGTTTCGGTGTGATGGCTGGAATTGCAGCTCTTGACTGTCTGCAGTCAGTCGTACGTGCTCAGCATGTGTTGTGTGGTTGTAGGGTTTTCAGACGCACCCAGGTGCGTAGCAGAGAGAACGGTAGAGGAAGGAAAGGAGCTGGCCCCTCGGATATTGTTTCCGATCCTCTTCTGGCTAACTCGTCTGCAGCGTCATTACCCAGTGATCCACTATGTCCCTGCATCTATTGTAGGATTAACCCATTTCTTAAGGCGATGCTCTCTTGGGCAAGGTGACTTTCGTGTATGAGTCTGGAGGTGCAGTTGTGGCTCTCCAAGGCTTTGAGTGTGGCTGTGCTATCTGAAAGAATCCACATGTTATAATCAGCGATTCCTCTCCTGTTGATTGCTGTTGCTGCTTCGGAAATGGCTGCACATTCACATTGGAAGATGGAACTGAGTGTGCCTAGTGTCATTGATATGTTAATGTTGAGATCTAGCGAGTGTACTCCGGCGCCTGTACCCTGTTTGGGTTTTGAGCCATCAGTGTAGACTCGTACTTCGCTGATTCCTGATTGATCTCCTTGGTCTTCATGCAACCTGTTATAGTAGAGCATGCCAGTCTCTGAAAGCGTTGCAGTTTGGTTATCACGGTCGTGAATTCGGTTCTGGTCGACCATACAACTGCTCCGTGTATAAGTGCTGGTCTTATTACGGTTGTATAGAGCCACCGGGTTATTTTGGCAAAAGACCCCATGTTTTTCCGAGCATTCTACCGCGTTGGAAGAATGTGGAGTTCGCGCGTTGGAGTTTGTGGTCAAGATGCTTGTTCCAAAGAAGTGCTATCCAGTATGACCCCTAGATACTCGACTTCGTTGATTAGCTTGAGATCAGTGTTGAAGAGCTTTGGTACTTTTAGGGTTCCCAGGCTTCTTTTGTGTGTGAACATGATCAATTCTGTTTTAGTGGGATTGACTGATAAGCTATGGCTAGTGCACCAGCTTTCAATTGTTTTAAACGCTGCTTGCACAGACAGGCTACAGAGTACGTTTTCGAATCATCCAGTCGTGAGGATAGCAAGATCATCTGCATATCTCACGGTGAAGAGCCGCGGCCGTCCACTTTTCGGATGAGTTCGTCCACTACTATGTTCCATAGCAGGGGCGAGAGGACGCCGCCTTGTGGGCAGCCTCTCACCACTATGCCCCTCGTTGTGGTGTTTACTGTGAGTTGTGTTGCTCTGTATTTAAGCATGTTGTTTGTCCATTCTGCTAGCGTAGGGTCGACACCGTATCTTGCTAGTGCAAGGTCTATGCTAGTGAAGGTTGTTTTGTCAAAGGCACCTTCTATATCTATGAAGGCCCCCAGAGTTGGTTGTTTTGTGGCTAAACCGTCTCCATTTCGAGAGACTACGCTATGGAGTGCGGAATCTGTTGATTTGCCTGGACTATAGGCGGGTTGTTGCGGATGTAGCGGTTGGCGTAGGAAAGTGTTACCTCTGATTTCCTGGTCACATATCCTCTCTAGGGTTTTGAAGAGGAACGATGGTAGAATAATAGGTTGGAAGGATTTCGCCATTGTGTAGTCGCTCTTACCAAGTTAGTAAGAATATAACCTTCACTCCCCTCCACTTCTGGGGTATGTAGCGATGGGCGATGCATCCTCTGAAGATGTTTACTAGGCGTTCGGCTAGTAATTCGCCACTCCACCTTAAAAGGCCCGGAAAGATTCCGTCTAGCCCTGGCGATTTGAAAAGAAGGAAGCTGTTGATGGCCCAAATTACCTTCTCTTTGTTGATCAGGTTTTGAGCGGTGGTCCAATCTTGACTACTGGTTGCTCGTTCGCTGTGTGCTTCCCATTCGAACGAGTCTGATATTAGACATCCCGGGAAGTGCGTTTCAAGTTCGCTGGTTTCATCGTCCGTCTTGGTGTACGTGTTACCAAGTATCCGATGGTACGCGTAAGTTCACTGGATAGTATGCCTTTTGTTTGGCTGCCTGACTGGTGCTATCAATGTTTGTCTCCAGCATATCCTGTTGCCTGAGGCGTATTCGTTTTGAAGGTAGATTTGGTGGATTGGTATTTCTCCGAGTCCCTTGGTTGTTGAGTGTTCATTGATCTGTTGGAGAATTCCGTACTTTGCAACGTAGTCTTTGCAGTTCCGGGTTCTACTCCGGGTTCCAGGGACTAGTTTAGCGAACTTCGTTATATCAGTCTTGCGCGGGAGGCGCCTCGGACTCGGCAAAGGTAAGGTCACATTTAGATTAAAACGAATCTATCTATGATCCGAACACAATTTGTAGCATTGTAGCAAGTATCGAAGCGATGTAGAGTCTCGATGTAGTCTCAATGTAGAGTCGATATAGAGTCTCAATGTAGAGTCGATATAGAGTCTCAATGTAGAGTCGATGTAGAGTCTCAATGTAGAGTCGATGTAGAGTCTCAATGTAGAGTCGATGTAGAGTCTCAATGTAGAGTCGATGTAGAGTCTCAATGTAGAGTCGATGTAGAGTCAATGCAGAGTATCATGTAAAGTCTCGTTTAGTCTCTTGTAGAGTTTCAACGTAGAGTCAATGTAGAATTTCAATGTAGTCTTCATCGTTTTCTTCGTCATGGGAGTTGGATTGGAGTCGCAATGAGTACGACTTTAGTATGATGAAGCTTTGATCTATTATTGATGTGTTAATATAAAGAAAAAGTCTGTCCAACAGGGTTTCAAAAAAAAAAAAAAGAAACAGTGAGCTTTGGACTATTATTGATGTGTTGATGTTAGAATCGCTTTTAGACAAGGCTACAAAGAACGTGCGTGAAGCCCTATTTAGACTTATATGTGCTGGTTCCTGATAGTTGATTTCTCAACTGCTTTGACATTCAAACCAGATGTTTCGGTTTGGGTTTAGATTTAGTTGCTAGTTGAAGGTTGAAGCTGTTTACTTCGAATGTACTCGATTGGTGAATATTTGCTGAACGGAAGCTGGTCAAATGATACTTGAGATGAGGATTGATTGAACGGTGTTGGTTGATCCAATTTAGCTTTGACTAGAGCTTGACCAAATGTGTACAACAGTTGCTATCACTTTAGTTTCATTGGTCGAGCTGTACTTAATACGGTAAACAGCAGTAGCGCAATAAAATAAATTTAATAAGATAGAGATGTAGTGTTTGTGTTAGACAACTAATACAATCCACGGTCTCGACGCACCTGCGAGCCACCTGCAGCTGACGTCACTTGTTTACTAGCTGCTATATAAACCGGGGCGATAAGAGCGGCGAGGGAGTCTTACGCAAGCCACGGGCGAGGTTGGACGTGTCGCTTGTACACACCGCTTGTTGTCGAGCCTGTGACGATCTATGTACTAGGTGCTGCCTAAAGTACTACTTACTGGCCAGCGAGTAGGTAGGCACTACAAGAACTATTAGAAGTTGAACGCTGCGAATCGTGCGAGAGGGACGACAGTGTGTTTGCGTAGGACGGACTGCGAGCGCGGCGCATGCCTACGCCTATTGCGCTCCCTTTCCAACGGTTCTCTGTATTGTATGTAGCGTAGTTATGGTTATTTTGTGTGTATAACCTGACCCGTGGCTGTGTGTACTAAATAAATTCAAATAACACTGTTATAGAATCGCTGCAGGTTTAAAATGAAGGGGGATTTTAAATAATAAAAAACTTAGTGGCCACAAAGTTATCTCTACATCAAAGCTATGACATCAAATAAGGAAAAAAATATAAACTTGAATATAAAAATGTGATTCAAATATACTAGGGCAATTATACTATTTAAAATATAGGGCAGACTGGAAGTTTTGATGCTTTCTATCATACTAAAAGGAATATAACTTTTTGTTCTGTATGTTTCTCCGACGTTGAATGAATTTTCTTGATCTTTCTAGGAAACAGATTAGAGTGACACCTAGTACGAGTATGAAGGACAAACACACAGCTCTAATCAAAATATTTTCAATATACATAAGAAACGATAATTAATTCAGTTAATTTCATTTCATCAGCCATTATTCAAGAGCACTTCAGAGTGGTATTCGCTCATATTTCAGTACCAAGATCATTTATTTTTACGATTCGGTTCAAGTTATACAAAATCTTGTTTTCTATAACTGGCTAGTGGAACTGACTTAGAATGGAATTTACTTCGTTTAGGGCGTCTTGCACCAGAATCACTAAACGTGTTTAACAGCTAAATCGATTTAAATCTGACGTATTTATATGACTTGACAACTCGCTTAATACTATTTAAGAGTTAAACGCGTTTAGCGATTCTGGTGCAAGCCGCCCTTAGAATGGAATTTACTTCGTTTAGGGCGTCTTGCACCAGAACCACTAAACGTGTTTAACAGCTAAATAGTATTTAGCGAGTTATCAAGTCATATAAATACGTCAGATTTAAATCTATTTAGCTGTTAAACACGTTTAGTGGTTCTGGTGCAAGCCGCCCTTAGTGTTTGTTTCTGTTGTTTTTTTTCTTTATTCAAAGATAACTACTAATGGCCTATTTCACCAGCTCTGAGTAACGCTATCCGTCAAGTAAAACTATATCTATTTTTGTTTTTGACAAGTCTAAAGTAGACAGAGATATTTATAGTTGTTGTACCATGTGGTAGTGAAAAAGGCACATAATAAAATAGACATCTTTTCATACTATAAGGGCGTCTTGCACCAGAATCACTAAACGTATTTAACAGCAAAATCGATTTAAATCTGACGTATTTGTATGACTTGACAACTCGCTAAATACTATTTAAGAGTTAAACGCGTTTAGCGATTCTGGTGCAAGCCGCCCTAAGTGATCTTCATAATTTAAAATCCTTTGAGAATTTCTAAAGTGGTTTGTGGATTATCAGAGCTCAATTTTATTGGTATCTTTCCGTCCACACTGACAACACTTTTTTTACATACTTGGACATTTCATACAACAACCTCTTATTGGGTCTTCAAAATTATTGCAGGGCGTCTAGTCGCAGCGACGCGTGACCCGAGGGCTGGTGATTATCTGGGCCAGCGAATCAGCATTGCTATTCAGCGCGGCAATGCAGCCAGTGTCTTGGGCACGCTTCCGATTGGTACTGATTTGGATCAGTTGAGCTATCTATAAATCATTTGCAACGGTGTGTAGATAGCTCAACTGCTTCATGTGTATTTTGTGCATATTATAAATATTGTAAATACTGTATTAGTCATAATTTTCTTTGTGAATACTTATTTATAATACTTTTTTTTGTAAATTAAATTGTATACAACCTCTTACAATAATATTTGTAGCAAAAGCTCATTTCTTGTGCCGCAGTCACGTCCCAGAACTCCTTGAGGAGATAATTTTCTTCATAATTAACTCCCCGAATACCTTGTTATTTAATTGGCCCATTGGGACGTGTGGGTGTAATGGCTGCACGTGCGACAAACCTTTTTAATTAGAATTGCTGATTATGACTCTAGTAGTAGTATTATGGCTCTTTGTGAAAGAGTTCTTCTGTAGAGGAAGTAAGTAGCTACTACCACCGTTATGGCCGCCAAGCAGTGTACCTTGTCTTTTGATTTGAACGGTCTGGGTCAAACATATTTTATTGAATTTAAATTACTTAGGGCGGCTTACACCAGAATCGCTAAACGCGTTTAACTATTAAATAGTATTTAGCGAGCTGTCAAGTCATATACATACGTCAGATTTAAATCTATTTAGCTGTTAAACACGTTTAGCGATTGTGGTGCAAGCTGCCCTTCGAATCTTACATACTAAGTGATTCTAAGGGCGGCTTGCACCAGAATCACTAAACGTATTTAACAGCTAAATCGATTTAAATCTGACGTATTTGTATGACTTGACAACTCGCTAAATACTATTTAAGAGTTAAACGCGTTTAGCGATTCTGGTGCAAGCTGCCCTAAGTGTCAGAAAGCCAAGTCGGGCAAGAATCTAACGGCCTGGGGCCTTATTCTCACTTCGCCAGAGATTTTACTCTAATAGGGTGATGTCATATCTCAGCCGAAAACTCGTTTCACCCACTAGTTATACGAGTTTTCGATGTTATTTTGACGTCACCCCTATTAAAGTAAAATCTCTGCCGAAGTGAGAATTAGGCCCCTGGTTCGCACTGATGGGTGTCGAAGCAATTGAGACTTAACACCTTTTACGTCTCAGAGTGATACACGCATTGTCTCACAGGACACGTCGGACTTTTGTGAGATCATGCGTTGCTATAGGCAATGGTAGCCGCTTAAATTCCAGTAGACCATCGTCATCCTCCTGTTCCATCGCTCTACCATATAAAAAATCTGTCCATACAGCAGGGGTATGCCAATCAAAGTTGAACTGCAAAGTTTTAAATCATGGTCAGTTCATACTAACTCATAGTTATTCTGTGACTAAATAGTGACATTATGACGTCATTTGATGTGTTTTCGCGCATATTTTGCTGTCAAGTGTCTAAAAAGACCTGAAGAAATTACACTGGGCAGTGAAATATAACTTGACAGCAAATGATTTGCATACGGGGGCAGGCATTTTTTTAAGCTTTCGCATTATTACAAAGTTGTGCACTATATTCTTTCTTGAAGAGAAATCCTCCTCAATATTTTCCTGAGTCCAATTCTTTTATTATAAAAATCATAACAAACAAGATCGATCTTTTAACTTGGATAAATAAACTTCCTTCGATAGTAATAAACGTTTTAATCTTTCCAGTTGACTTTCTTCAGGGTGACCATTAATTCTGTGAAATTAATATTAATTGTTTCAGAAAGTACTAGAAATAAAAATCCAGACTGGTTTGTAAGTCTAAATTGGCTGCAATTGGAGAGGTTTTATAATTTAATCCTTTAAAAGCTGTAGTTTACAAAAAACAAAAATCGAAAAGTTTCCGCGTATACTGCTGTCGATTCTGTTGTTGCATTTTTCGAAACTAACCTAATTTGACAGCGCTATAATTATAGCTGTCTCTGTAGTTTCAGTTTATGAGAAAGGGACGGCAACATTATTAGTGCTGTCAAATTAGGTTAGTTTAGAAAAACGCAACAACAGAATCGACATCACTATCTAGTCATTCCATTACTATGTAGGCTGTAAAAAAACCTACATAAAGTATCGGCTATCTCAATTTGAATATCCCGACAAATTGCGAAAGCTTTTGCGATGTTGAAAACGTATGCGTCTACGTAATTCGTTTACGTTACGTATAAATAAACGTAGGTATTTTATACATGACCAAATATGGCTCGATAGACTGTATTTTCTTATTAAAATTCCTTTGAAAGTTTTTTTCTGTAAAAATTGTACAGAAATGTTGAAAATTGTGCATTGGCAGTCGGGCGTCAGATCTTTTCTGGTTAGACCTAGCTTAATTTATATTCTACATTTATTTTTTCTGTTGTAAACTTTGATGTGTGTTTTAGTAATAAATAAATCTATCTATATACATTCTACAAGTTACAGCTACCGCTAGAGAATAAAAACATCGAAATCACTTACCATCAGGTGAGATTGCGGTCAAACGCTTGTCTATAATGAATAAATAAATGTAAGGAAATAGTTTCGTCATTTTACTTTCCGAGATGTCATTTCCATGTATCTTTTTTATTCTCTAGCGATTAGAATGCCAACTCAACTAGGACTCCAGACTAGTCGCAAGATACGTAATCAGGGGTTGATAAAGTGTTGTCACCCTAAGTCCAATACGTGACACAAATCCGCTTAGCCAGAACCAGTTTATCAAAAACGACATCTTCGAGCCGGATCGCAACAACTTCCTTTAATTGAAAATTTGGAATTCTTTTCATTTCGCTGTGCCTCTGGAATTTTTGGAATGTTTTGTTTTGATGATGATTTTAACAGAAATAAATATAAGTGAACTTTACTACTAAAGAGATTCTAAAGACTTTTCAATAAGAAAATGCCTTTGACGGACCTTGAGATTGACCTCGATTGATTGAATCGCTCGTGGCTAGGCTTGCTTAGTCAATCTTCATCGATTTATCTAAACTAATCGACGTACTGCACGGTCACTATTAGGATGGGTGACCTCTAGTGGGAATGACATCTGAGCGTTTCTATTATTGGAAGGGAACGTTAAACAGTCGGTCCTAGCTTTAGCAGTTGAGCCACGATGGAAGCCTTAAGGCGGCCTAGAACTCCGTCACCAGAGTGGATTACTAACTCATAAGTTCAGGAATATGTTTTAGTGAATTCGTTGAACCTTTTTTATAAATAACCTAATCTATGAACTTTATGAAACAAGAAAATATTTTTAAACGAAATTCAATACCGTATCAATCCGTTTTTAGCTCATTTTGCTTATAGAACTAGTTGCGAATGTGGCCCACCTGATGTTAAGCGGCTACCTCGACCATGCATTACCTCACATTACAAATCCATTAAGGTTATGCTTTTTGGTAAAGAGTCAATTTGCTATAAAAACCTTTTGATACGAGATCTCAAAACTCACTTTAAATTATTCTAATGGAACTCTTCCAAAACTTTCTTGACGTAACAGATTTATCTTTCAATGGTAAGGCCGTAAGGGTTAAAAAGGCTTCAATCACCGACAATCGGCACCTAAAGGATCATAAACGAGCCATAAGCTTTCGATAACCATTCATACTTTATGATATTGTAGAACATTTAGAGGGATCCCATTTATCGGATTATCCGGTGAAATCTGGTTTTTATCTATATATTCACAATAGGCTACAACCTGTCAGTAAAGAACTACTTATTCTTGGGTCTCAATTTTATTACGTAGCGTAAATAGTTATTTTTATATTTTAGCCCTCTGTGTCCCACTGCTGAGCAAAGGCCTCCCCCCATCCTCTCCACACACTCCGATCCTGGGCTATACTCTGCCAAATTCTGGGAAAAAACGGTGAAGCTCGTCGCGCCATCTTCTTTTTGGTCTGCCGCGTTAGATTAGATTAGATTAGAAAATTCTTTATTGCACATTTAAAAACAGTACAGAGGCGGGCTTAATGCTAATTAGCATTTTCTTCCAGCCAACCTTTGTGTAGTGTGGAGAAAAGGCGTTGCCTTCTTGCTGTTGCCGCGTTGCCTTCTTGCTGGGTCAATCAATCTCAGTGGCAATCCTTGCCCACAGCTCACCTGGCAGCCACAGCGTAAATAGTACTCTCTGCCATTTAATTTTGTTCCACTTTGTATGGGACAATAGTAACGATAATCCTATAGGTAGATATTTTTTTAAGCATAGATTGAATATGTTGGGCAAACAACGAGTAAAATAATGCGTCAAAAGAAACAAAATAGACTCTGGGAGAACGCAAACCAAAGACAAAACGTCTTGTCGAACAGTTAGTGATGTGAAACTTCTCAGTAAAACTTTTTTAGTTACGATATGCTTCTTTTTATTTGCTGTTTTCGTTACTTGCTTATTTAATGAGAATCATCCTAAGTACTTAATAATATTATTAAGTACACTACATAATTACTTTATATTCTTATTTATTAAAAAAGCACAGTTCATTCTCTAGGTATGTGCGTATAAAGCAATGTTTAATAGGTAGGGTACTAAACAATGCTATAATAGATAGGTAAACATAATTTTATGCATGCATGTTTGCTTTTGAAGGCCGCTCGGCCAATTTAATTAATTAATTAAATGGTTTCAACGGCTGGTTTGCGAACCTATTAATAAAAAAACGTAAGAAAAGACTGTCGTGTCAATTGATGTGAGTTTCGTTACAACGAAAACAGCATATGACGAGGAAGCATTCATCATATGCTGTTTTCGTTACAACAGAAAATTTATTTTCACGTCACTAAGTACGCGACAAAACAGTTTTGTCGATAGATGTGCGTTGGCCCTAATTGGACAGACAAAATTATCCAAGCAACACAGACGGTGTACCCAGGTAAAACCACGGGTCATCGCTAGTCAGGGTAAGGGTGCATATGTCAATAATTGTCGTTTCCAATCGGAATGGGATTCCTTTATTGTTGAAATGGCCGTTCTAAAATGTAATGACCGTTAGAATTGAGATTCTCTGTTTTATGTTTAGTTGTTCGTTTATGTGCGATTGTTTTTCGCACTAAGCGACTAATAGTCGCACTGACTCCGGATTTTTATAGATATTGCATAATCGTAAAAAGTAGTGAACTTTAAGCAAGTCATTTTTAATTTTAAACTTTTTTAAATGTAAATCTTAATTATACTTTTCATTATTATTATGGTTTTGAAACGAAAAGTTCAGGATGAGTACTTTCCGAGATAAGTATAGCTTGAGTTTTATGTGTATTTTGTAAATATTATAAATAGGTATTACTGTATTAGTCGTAATTTTCTTTGTCAATTAACGTTTACAAATGTAAAAACAAATTTAAAATTTGGCTCTAGGTTCTGTAAGTTTTATAGTGTATATATTATTCATCTATCTCTAGCATTTAGAATTCAGAGTTCATTTTAATATTATTTTTTTTTTTGTTAAAAATGCTATTTTCTTAAGTATTTGTATATAGTTATTGTATATAGTTATTATTCTGTAGGTATTATTTTCGCCGTACAACTTAGATTAAAATACTATGGTATATAGGTATTGATTATATCGACATGAAAAAGATTACCTACAAAATATATAGAACACATTTATTCCGCAAACCGTAAAATGTATAGAAATTTAAATGTTTAACTGCCTAGTGCACATGTCGCCAAAAGATACGTAAAATAAAAAAGAGCCCTACAATATTCGTTAGTCTTAGTTCTAAGACAAGGGCCTTGAATAAATCCTTTGTCTAGATAAGCCTTAGGTTCTAGGTCATACGGTTTTAATGCTAAACTAGAGCAGACAAACCTTCACCTAGATTTTATAACTAAACGTCAATCGGTAGGTACTATACGCACAACGGTTCTATATCCCTCTGAAGTTAGGCGCAACAAACGATTGCGCATGTACTGTTGTGCGGAAAAATTAGTTTACCCCTTATTATACAAAAAGGGGTTCTGCGCAGATCAAACAAAACTGTACCAAACACACATTTTAATTCGTCTGACGTAATACTTCATTCAACTGTGCAGGAAAATATGAAACGGCTGGGAAAATAAAAATATTAAAGATAAAAAAAAGCCGTAAAAAGAGAAAACCTAGCTTTTCGAGAACACGATAGATGGCGTGCTATATATCGTTCAATATTTTTTTTTGAGGTTAAATATGCTTAAATATGCTTGGTCTCAGAAGACCAAGCTAGGTGTCTGCCAAAGAGCGATGGAGCGAAGTATTTTAGGTGTGAAAAGAATAGATCGAATTCGGAACACCATACTTCGCTCCAAAACTGGAATCGCTGATGTAGGCCGTAAAGTAGCAAAGCTGAAGTGGGAATGGGCGGGCCACGTGGTTCGCATGGACTCGGAAAGGTGGGCTCAAGGAGTCACAGGCTGGATACCACCAGGAGGTAGAAGACGTCGCGGCCGCCCGAGGAAGCGCTGGCATGACGACCTGGACTCCTTCGAGCGGAAATGGGCGGAACTTGCCAAAGATCGCGAGAAGTGGAAGACGAGGGGGGAGACCTTTGCCCAGCAGTGGGACAGTATTGGTTAATTAAAAAAAAAAAAAAAAAAATATGCTTAAAAGCTCTGTCATGAGATTGTGATTTTTACAAATTATAAAATATAAGCCTATTTTTTTTTAAATATTTTTTAAGATTTTCTATTACGAAGAGTCTGAAATTACTGGTTAAAAGTTAAAAGACTTTTCATGCAGTGAATGAAAAATTGTTTTTTCTAGTTTTACTTCATTTTTAGTTGCAAGACCAAATTGAACAAGCTGTTTAATCAACCGTTACTCTGAGTACAATCAGTCGGAAAGGATTACCGGCTGAATATTTTACTAGATATTCGTACCGATGGAGCCGTTTCGAAAATGTCCGGAATCGTCCGGATATGTCCGGATTTGCGGACGAATGAAGCTGTTACAGGTATGTTTTATTGATAAGGATCCTGATTGAAAGTGCTTTTACGTACTTTTTACTGTGGCGCGTTGATCAGAGTAAAAGTATCTGCCCACTATGTAAACATAGATGTTTGTTCTATGTCTGGGTGTTACTATGTATTAAAAGTATTTACAAAAAAAGTATATAAGTATTCTATCAGCATCTAGTTCCCATATTACACAGCTTTGCTTAGTTTGGGACTAGAGGGCGTCGTGGTCTCGTCTGACCAAAGCTACACCCGTGACACTAGTTTCATGACACTTCAATACTTAAATAAAATAAATAATTTCTTTATTGAAGACTAATAAAAAGTTAACAAAATGCACTTGGAAATGCAATTCGAATACCCAGTGCATACGGTGGTTCCTGTAGGATTTCGAACTCGTCTATATTTTAAGTGCCGCAGGTTATCCGCCAAAATAAACAGTCGCTGAACAGTCCGCTAAACCATTTTAACAGAACAGAATTTGCCTAGAGCTGTAGGTAAGTACTTGAAATCGCTTCTACCTCTGCACCTTATATGAGGGTTAGTGTGGTCCGACTTGACCACAGTATAATATAACTGTGTATTATAAATAAATATGATTTTTAATTAATTAACGCAATTCCCTACACGTGCCACTGAAATAATTTCAGTTCCAGAGACGTTTAACTCAAAGAGATTCATTACGAAGGTAATTATTATAATTAATTAATGTTAATAATCTACTGATGAGCTCCACACTGTATCTACGTAATGAAATTATTAATTAAGTTGTTATATTCAGACCTACTTTATTCAATAACGTGCACAATTATTTTTAAGCTATAATATGCGAGAAACGTTATGTACGGCGTTAGACCTCTACCAGGCTGATGATGGTGATGATGCTCACTAGTTGTATACATAGAGGTTTTATAATAGGGCAATGTATAGTCGCATTGCGACATAGTTGTTTAAAAAAATCATTTCTGAAACTAAATATTATGTATTACTAATTACTTAAGGTAAATAGTATTATAAAAGTTTAATCTATACGTGTCTATACTAGATGGCAGCACCATCTATCTGACGTAAAACTTTAGAATTTACAAAGCGAACAAATCGCGCTGCTCGGATACATTGCCGCGTTGTGCTGTCACGTCATCGATCAAAGTTATATACGACGTGCGATGGAGCTCGCTTCACGCCTAGCGACACCTATCGGCATGCCTGTGTCACTATGATTTAGCAAACTAACAGAACAAACTTTGTTGCATTTTGATAAGATTTAAAATTTCTTGAAGAATTCTGCCGTATAAAGTTTGCGTCGGCACCCGACTTAAGCAGGAACATCTCAATATGAGAATCGTTGTTTTTGACATCTAAAGAGTTTAAATAGGTTAATTTCAAAGTGATAGGTAAGTAGTAAATCGCTTAACTATGGTTTTGACTGTGACCTAATGTATCTATAACTCTATACCTACGTGAAAGTATGATTTCCTACAAATATAAGCCTAGACTAGAAAATTATAGTCAGAAACATAAAGTGAAACTTCCAGTGAATATTATTTCTTCCATGCCAGCGCCACCTACCGGCGATGCTAATCCGATCGTGATAGATTACAGTGTGTTGATTTGTTTTGGAGAAATGCGAAAATAGTGACGGTATTGCTATTGTCACTGATTTATTATTCCATCGCCTACAGAATTTGTAATACGATTGTGAATTTATCATTCCGAAAAGAAATTCTTTGAAAAAAAAAACGTGATATGTAAGTATTAAAATGTTGGAGGGTGTATGAGGGGTTAAACCCTTGTTAAACCTAATGTCTGAACGTGCTTGTGAGAGCCGTAATTATCATTTTAACCTGAGGACGTTTGCTGTGAACATATACCTCTTTTAGAGCTTTTTAAAGCGGGACAACCTTTACTAGGTGTTATTTAAGTGATATATCGAGTTTTATTAATCTGAAAGGCTGTCCCGCCTTTACCATTTGTGTATTTTTGTGTATTTCATTAAAATCATTGATAATACCATGCACATTAACATCTTACTACTAAATAAATAATAAAAAATACATACGGGAGCCAATCGACTCGAAGAAGAAGATTAACATCTTT
Organism: Gandaritis pyraliata; assembly: GCA_947859175.1. NCBI lineage: Eukaryota > Metazoa > Arthropoda > Insecta > Lepidoptera > Geometridae > Gandaritis > Gandaritis pyraliata. Next base: position 8,045,418 of record OX401869.1, on the reverse strand, counting down.
ACTTCGTTTGGGACTAGAGGGCGTTGTATGTTTTCGTGTTTTTTTTATTGGGGTCTTCTGTGGAGTTATTCTAGTTTCAGACTATCGATACAGTGACAATTCACTGGTGCGGCCCACAAGTTTATGTCTAGTATTATTTTGAAGTAAACCTATTAATACTACAATACTGTTGGCCAATGACTGACATGTGCCGAGATTCATCACGCGCAAAGCCACCGACGCCGCAGACAGATCTAAATACATACAGACCTTTACTTTTGTAAACAAAACATGAAGATCCATAGATTAATTTTTAAATTTTCTTCCAATTGCACAAGCCTTAAAGACATTTAGTGTTCTGCGTATGTATAAAAATATCGACGAAATTTTGTGATTGTGCAATAATAATCTTGCTTGCCATTTATCTAAAAATCATAAGACAAGTAGCTGCAGCAATGCAGCAAACACGGAGTTGACGACTGATAAAAAATATACTTAGAAGAAGAATATCAACTGTGCCTACAACTTTAGTGCTGTTTTACAAAAAGAGCTTGGAATACCACAAGGCATAACCCTTAGTCCAATACTATTCATACTTTACCAAAATGACATTACAATCCGTACGTTTATGATAGAAACAGAAGTGTGTTCATTTGCTGGAGATGCTTCCTGCTTGTGTGTCAGTGGAATCTGACCTCTGCGGCTGACTGTGATAGATGCCACGGACTCATTGCGGACAATGACTGCGGAACGCTAGCCAACGTCTCGTGTGATTTGCAATGAAATGTAACTGACGCTTGTCTTGGTTGATTTCATGGGATACATGACTAGCTACATTTGAATTTATTTAGTAGACAAACGAAACAACTATGAGTATCGACTAATGAAATTAAACATTTACGTCTTGTTATCGAAGGTGATCTGAATTGAGTTTTTGATGCGGTTATGTGTTTTAATCATTTGAGTCTAGTCTTCGTTATGTTATAAAATTCCTTTTAATTTGAAACTCGTTGAAAGTTTTTTTTTGTGATAGTTAGTAGGTCCCACTGCTGGGCAAACTAGGCCAGTTCCTGTTAAAAACATCAAGGTCGGCCCTCCACCGCCGGTTCGGTAGCAGTGGGACAGAATAGGATAATAAAAAAAAAAGTTAGTAGGTACTAGGTATAGTTAATAAATCCTGTCATATTTTCGTAATAATTTTTTTGTTAATTTATTTGTTGGCTTCACATTAAATAAAAAATCTAAGTCGTAGAACTGACTTTATAAAAATAACACAGTAAACTTATAAGTCGACTGTTCACGGATTAATTAAAATCCTGGAAAATATATAATTCACTTAGAAACCCGAATTCAATCAAAAACGCAGGCTTTGGAATTAAAACGTTACCTTCTTCAACTGACTGGATAATGTTTTGAATACACGAACAATAATATATTGTGCAACAAAATTACTGAATCGCAATACTGTACAAAAACTCGAGCTTCAGAGAATGTCTCTATGACAATTATTGTTTTGATTTTGTGATTCTACTTGTGACAGTTTTCAAAGTTTGAGATCAAGGGCCTTATTCTCACTTCGGCAGAGATTTTGCTCTAATAGATATGACGTCAAAATGACATTGAAAACTCGATTAACTAGCAGGTCAAACGAGTTTTTGGCCGAGATATGAGTGAATTTCCTGCCGAAGTGAGAATAAGGCCTTGGTTCTAGTTTTAAGTAGATACGAGAGCTAGGGTTTTTTTTTCATAGTCAAAATCGGTGTTAATGGTAGTAACGTTTACGAACTTATGATTATTGGTTCAGTTTGAAATTCGTTCTAATTAAACACATGCCTAGGATTCGGTGAAACCTTGCCAGTAACCGCTTTATGCAAATCGAACTCAAACCTCTTACGTTTCAGTCTGTAGTTTTGACGTTACAAAGGTCTAGAAAATGTAACAATAAAAGAGTTGTTTTTTTATGATCAGTGATTTGGTTCCTCTGATTTCAGCAACTTTTCTGTTTGCAACTAAGTTGCTCAATGTTGCTCGTGTGTTCACTTTCTGTGAGTTAATTAAGTAACCTACAGAATGAATGGAGATTAAAATATTCATAGACAATTAGACCTGCGCATTGTGGTTGAATTTATCTTTTCACAGTAAAACTCGATTTTCCTAAAAAATGCGTCCGTTAATATTGACGGCCGTATTATAACTTAGGTGATTCATTTAATCACAAATACTTGTACAAAATTTTCATATGTAGCGATAATCAAACCCCTTATATCCTTAGTTGACTACTACGCTACAAAGGTCGTCACAATATTATTAGTGACGTTTTTGTTAAATTCGCGGGTTCTATTTCATGCGGTGCAACACAGATTATGATTTCTAGGTGTTTTTTAAACAAGAAAGCTTTTCACACATTCGTTCTATTACGGCTGTCAAATAACGGATACCGCTATTTAAACAACGTTTGCTAAGCAAAATATGTAGTTTCTGTTGCAAACGTGAAAATGCTTTTCGCTTCAAAAAAACTTATGCATTTGTGAGAACAATGTTTTATAACTTGCGAAAATGTTACTAATTAAAATATGCATAGAATTTATATGGCCAAGGGATGTTCGTAGACCAATAAAGAGTCGTCAACTCGTCCCAACCAAACTCGAGCCGCGTGGGACGAGTCGCCCGTTCATTACCTTCGATAAAGATGATGATAAATGCTAAGTTTTCAAATTGATATAAATACTAAAATATCGATTTATATGCACGCTATGATTATATTATCGATACACAGGTACTGTCGGTCCCAGCTTTAGACAGAGGCCATAGGGTCGCCTAAAAACTCCATCACCAGAGTTAGCCAAGGACTCATGCAAACGAAGCCCGTATATATACGGGCATATATACATATATATATATACATGCGTATATATATATGGCGTATATATACATGCATCGCGGTTGCATCGTTAAATCTTCTCTAAATCTAGGTGCACTGTTAAACTCCAAAGTTACTTTTATTTAAAAAAAAAAAGTATATAAGTATTCTATCAGCCATCTAGTTCCCATATCACAAGCTTTGCTTAGTTTGGGACTAGAGGGTGTTGTGTGTAAAGTCCATGAATATTTATTTATTTATTTATTTTACCTAAACTCTCCTGAGTCTGGTGTGATTAAGAGTACACACCGTCATATTGCCCCTCTAACCTACACACTTCTCACCACACTACACATAGTCATCATTTCTCACATACACAAAACTCACTCACTCAACTTAGTTCACACCTTCTTTGTATGTTGTTTGCTTACTTTTGTTGTACCTACCTTAGTTACTATTTTATTATGTATTTTACTGTATATCTTTGCTGTATATTATTGTCAGAACAGTTACTCATGGGTTTAGGAGGTGGGCGTTGAAACTGGAGTTTATAACTTTTGAAGTATCATCGTTTTAGCTTGTAATTTGATCTATGTACCCTGCCCCCGTATGCCAATCTTTTGCTGTCAAGTTATATTTCACTGCCCAGTGTAATTTCTTCAGGTCACGTGGTACAATTTTGTACCACGTGATCATTCTTTTTAGACACTTGACAGCAAAATATGCGAGAAAACACATCAAATGACGTCATAATGTCACTATTTAGTCACAGAATAAGTATGAGTTTGTATGAACTGACCATGTTTAAAACTTTGCAGTTCAACTTTGATTGGCGTACCCCTACTGAATAAATTACATTACGTATCTATCGTTAAATTTAACTCTGAATCTATCTCCTTTATCTCTAAATCAACAACTCTAAAATTAGTCGGTATTAAAAAACAGTGCTTAGAAGGGACTTCAAAATAACATTTCATAAACTATATCACTCGCCGCTGGCCCGTGTCACCGTGTTAATATTTAAAGGCAGTATAAATCTTAGTTTCGCGACCCTTGTCTAGTGATTACATTTTCGGTTAGCTGTCCAGTTGATGGAGGTCTTCAGTTTTTACCCAGTTGAAGGATATATGAATTAAATATGCATAGTTTTGGGTAACTAATATAATAATAATGTGCGCAATGCTGTCTGCAATGATGTTTCCTCAAACATCAAGCGAAAACCCACAGCTTAGCTAACTCCGCACGTACTCATCATGGTCTTTCCTTTTGTTAAGGGTCGCGTGGACTAAGAGGTACTGGGCAAGCCTACCTCATCCAAAATAAAGCTACGAACTAAAGTACTTAATCCATTTATGGGTAAAAAGTGGCCAATGCCCTGACGCAGGATAAATTCATAGTTTCACATTCAAATTCACACAACGCCCTCTAATCCCAAACATAGCAAAGCTTCCGATACGGAAACTAGATGTTGATAAAAATACTTTGTACTTTTTGCTATTTCTGTGTGCTATATCTATTTTTACTCATTGCTATTTCTTTGTTGTGTGTTCTTTTGTGTAAACTTTTACCTTCATCATAAATAAACGTATTTTATTCTTTGTTCGTATTTCTTATCTGTTTAAAAAGAAAAAAAACATCTAATTAGGTACTTAGTCAAAACAATAAAAATCACATTGAAATAACTTTTTTTGGATGTAAAAGTGGGTCTATGGCATTTGATCCTAGGATCAAAATGAAGTAGAAACAGATCCCAAATTGTTTTGGCATCGGATCCTAGGATCCGTTTCCAAAATAAATTAACGTCGGCCATGTTTGAAAGCTGAAAAGGCTGGTAGCTTGGCCATTAGGTCGGAGGTACTACTAGCACTTGTTAAGTCGCTAGACTTCGGATGAAGGTAGGAAATTGAAGTTAAATTCAATTATGTAAGCGCAGACAGAAAAAATTTAAAAATCCATCTTATCTAGACTGCTGGCGGTAAAGGTTGTGCACTTTGTACGGACTTACTCGAACCAACCAGGAAGATGTCATAACTGTTGTAAGGGCTCGTATATCGGAGCCTTTTATTTTAGTCTATGGCGAAGTCGAGGGCGGTGATAGGTCTACGCGTGGTACCGCCATCTCGCGTTTGGCCAATCACCGCCCATCATAGCCATGCGTTTTATTTTCCCAATAGAAAAGTGTTTGGTGAAAAAAAAGGAACGCCATGTTGGAATGCTTGTTTGAGTTGTGTTGATCGTATACTTATCTGTGCATACCTAGTTTTAAATATTTTAAAATTGAAATTCAAAATCAAAGCAAAGTTTTTTCCCCAGTTTTTAAACTTAAAATTTATTTATCTCCTATGTACATTTTGGATTTTGAACGGTAAATAACTTGTCATTTGCATTATAATTTATAATACTTAGTACTAATTTGTAATGAAGAAACAAGTGAGTGTCTAGAGTTAAAAGCAAAAACATGTACATAATTTTAATTTAATAGAAAATGTAAAACGAAACGTGCATTTATTTTCAATGGACATACGTGATCTTCTATATCATTATGTATACAGGGTGTAAATATAACGAGGTTAGAATTTGAAGGAGTCTTAAGAACACATGATTCGATTAATCGAACCAACTGGAAAAAAAAAGTTCGCGTAGTCCGATTGATCGAACCATGCGGTCGAACCACGTGGCCAGAAGCGAAAAAAAGCACTTAGACCCAAATTGTCGGGCTTTTACCAGCAATAATTTCTAACCTTTTCATAACTTACTATGAAAATTACTGTTTTCAGTGTTACTAGGTAGATTTTTTTCCATCAATCTTAATTTTTTTCATGTACCTATATTTCACACAACGCTCTCTAGTTCCAAACTAAGCAGAGCTTGAAATATGGGATAGAACACATACTTTCGTAGTTACACCTAGGCTATTAACAACTTTGATGCCTGACATTTTCTTAATTTCAATTTTTCAGTAACTTTGAGAGTTCATTTTCAGTAGTAGTCTTGGCACACCTTGTATAACGACGGCTAAGTGCCCTCAAGCTTCGTAATTAAGAATTTCTTCTCATTACTGAACTCTCGCTGATTTATAACAATAATTACGCCTAAAAAGCCTTTTTTTAAGAAAATACGACTGAATTATTCCTCGTATTTTAAAAGCTACGAACTCTTATCACTTAACTCTTTTGAGTATGCTCCTAAAGGTACTAAATAGTGAGAAAAAAAAGTATAAGTATTACCATTAAGTATGTTCCTATCTGTACTTACTGTATTTATACTACCTACTGTACCTACATGTATACCTAAGTAATTGGGGACAAATAAAAATTTATCTTATCTTATCTTAAAAAGCATAAACTTAGTAGACACACTAGGAAGCCCGCCTCATGCGAAGCGGTTACCGTAGCCTAAAAACGCTTACACAACCAGATTTATGTCAATTGTATTTTTACAATACAGACTTTAACTAGTGTGAAAACCACTTATCAGGTGCTATAAGTTTCAATTAGTGAAAGTATAAAATCAAATCAAAATTGTTGTAATAATTAAGATAGGTAACCTAAAAAATTGTGTTAATGTTATTATGTATTTTTATTTTAAATGAAAATAAATATTTTTACATACTTTCGAAGCTATTTAGCGAGTTGTCAAGTCATACAAATACGTCAGATTTAAATCGATTTAGCTGTTAAATACGTTTAGTGATTCTGGTGCAAGACGCCCTAAGTGTCAAATCTTTGAGGGCGTCTTGCACCAGAATCACTAAACGTGTTTAACAGCTAAATTGATTTAAATCTGACGTATTTGTATAACTTGACAACTCGCTAAATACTATTTAAGAGTTAAACGCGTTTAGCGATTCTGGTGCAAGCCGCCCTGAAAGTTGTCGTTTTCAGAAATTGACATTCTAAAAAATTGTCGTTTTAGGAAGTTGTCGTTGTCACCCTGAGGGATCTAAACAAAGAAGAATACAGCAGCTTGAGAGTTATTCAGTTACGAGGTAGCTAAGTAATGATCAACGATTTTTTCAAGTATTAAAAACTATGAATTCTTGTAGCTTGGTTTATGGGTGCGGTTAGAAATAAGCCCTTCTTCGAGCGAATAAATTATTCTCAACATTTTACCATTGCGACAGTCGCGACTTTCTTTCGAATCTCTAGTTTTTTCTGTTCTTATATTTTTAACCTCTGAAAATCCTAAGGGATTCCGGAACATTATAAAAAATGGAATATGTCTAGAATTCAGGATTTTCAAGGGTTAATGAGAACAAAAAGTCTAATTTTTTCAAGTGACATACCTATATTAGAGGTCGCAAAAAAGAGGTTACGCCCACAACGCAGACAAGCCCCCCTATTCCAATCTATTGCTGACAAGTTATATTTCACTGCCCAGTGTAATTTCTTCCGGTCACGTTCATCAATCTTTTTAGAAACTTGACAGCAAAATATGCGCGAAAACAAATCAAATGACATAATAATGTCACTATTTAGTCACAGAATAACTATGAGTTACTATGAACTGACCATGATTAAAAAATTTGCAGTTCAACTTTGAGATTGCGATCGGGCCCAAGATGTGCTGACAGCGCGGCCAGCAGGGTCGCATGAAGCGTCCTAGACAGCGATTTGTCTATGGACCAATAGACTAAAGCTAGTCCTGTCTCTGTTTTCGTCAAAAAAAAGAAAGGGACGTAGTATGATATTGTCTCTTCGGTAGAAAGAAATGTCGTTTTAGGCGCCCATACTAAGCGAGCAGTTGTTGGTACGGGATAATATCCTACAACTCCTTATTACGATCACATTACTGTAGCGCTTATTCAGCACTAGCTGTTACCCGCGACTTCGTACGCATGTAACCTTGTTTTTCCAGACATTTTACACCATTTTTTTTATTTTACAATTTTTTTTTGGCATAGGACCGCTTTTGTTTATTTTTGCTTTGTTTTATTTAAGTTTGTGTCCTACCTATACCTACCAACCTACCTAAACAACAACTAAACTACGAGATCTGTAATTTTTAACCAGACATTAGCTATTATTAAATGGTTTTTTCACTGTTTTAACTTTTTAATATAATGGTTTGGTCGCCGCGACCATAGCTGCTTAGTGCGTCGTTCCACTAAGAAAGTTAGATATCTCAATGAAGCAAAAAGTGAACCAATTTTTAGTCTACACGTTAACCATCTAAACAGCCGGCTATGCGGTGTAATTACACAAGCCTGGCCCATTTCCCGCGTAACCAGTTAGGGTCAGCCCTCATTTCTATGTATCCTTGCGGTTTTTGTAAAGGACCTAGTGCAGTGGACTGATCGGTTGAGTCTCGTGAACTCGATTCCTGGATCTGTTAATAGTTGATACAAGATCTGGAAGGTAGGTGCACCATAGAGCATGTAGTCCGAGTGTTGGGACATAGAAGTCGGGTTGTATGCTCCGAAATTACGCAAGTGCTTGACACTTGCGTAATTTCGGATACTTTTAAATACTTTTAAACTAAGTAAGACAAGCAAGAATGTGGTAAAGTGTAGTCCGGCCCTTAGGCCAGCCAGTCGAGCGAACCAAATGTAATTACCCAATGCAAATGTTTATGTAGCGGGTGTTACTGACATTTCTACTTTTAACTATTACTTGGTAAGTACGAGTAAGGAAGTAGGTATTTTTTTACAACTAATTAATGGGACAAGCTGATGGCCCACCTAATGCTAGGTGATAACCACTGCCTATAATGCATTTCCTCACGTGCTATTGGATGTATTGCACTGACTCTGTCATAAAGGAGTTAAGTCTCATGAAACCTTTTCAACCGGAACGCAGCAACGCCAGCATCATGGAATTAAAGCTACATCGTCGACCGCATCGCCACTTACCATCAGGTGAGCTCGCGGTCAAACGCTCGCCTATAACCTATAAATTATAAAGAAAACGAATGACTGTATCACCTACCACCCACCACCTACCACCACCACCTAGCGTGATGATGATGATGATGATGACTGACTGCATCACTTGCTTTACTTAGCGATAATAGAGACCTAGTAAGGAGGCTCATAAGGAAAACACATTTTGAGTTAAGTATAGTATAGTGAGTAATATGTGTAGCGCAAGTGCAAACTAGTGCCACCTACAAAGAACACAAAAACAAAGTGTTTGAGACAGTAAGAAAAGTGTTGATGGACACATTCTTAGACTATCCTATCCTACTTCCTTGGATGAAACCAACAAACCAACTTGGATGAAACTTAGCATATATATAGTTCGTAACCTGGATTGACACATAGGCTATTTTTTATCTCGAATAATTAACAGGATCTACACGATATAATGAACGGAAAGGATTAGCAGCGCCAATTGGCAAGAGGATTTCATTGTCATGTCATGTCACGTCAGTTTGACAGGGCGTAGTACCTCTTTGGTCTAACGACTAGCGTTTGACATTCCAGTAGGTACGAGTTCGGTGTAATGAGGTGTAATGTCAAGTTTCTCAAAGTATCCGCTCGGTACATGCACAGATAATATAATGTACACGGAAACTCTAGACGCGCACGAAGTCACGGGTAACTGCTAGTTAAAAATATAGGTCAATTTAAAATTACTAATTAGGTAGCCTGCATTGCGGCTAGATCGTAGTATAATTAGGGTACAAAGTAGTATATAAATAAAATAATATCGGCGTTGATATTCTCCAACTGTTAATTTTATTGATGTTCAGTTTGCACTAAATTGTCATTAGTCGATGCACATTGGGCAATGTGCATGTAGACGGTCATATTATTGAGGGTAATGTACTGTAATTTCCTCTCGAATTCGTAGTTGTAGGCGCTGAACAACCCTTCACGTTATTACGTCATTCTGCAATGAGTACATGATCACTTTGAATACCAATTTGCCCTCACGCACACTTGATGGGCAGGTAGGCTGACTAGGTTTTGTTTTATACCTACCTTACAATAAATAAATTGTTTTTATGTACCAACTTACTGTATACCTACCTATCTGAGGGTCGAGTACGAGTTTACAGTGTGCAATACGTCTGACGTCCAGCAAACCGGTGTGCGCTGATTGGTATGGAAACACTGAGCGGAAACTTGACGAGACCAAGCTTCTCAAAAAATCTGCTCAGTGTTTTCATACCAATCAGCGCACACCGGTGTGCTGGACGTCAGACGTATTGCACACTGTAAACTCGTACTCACCCCTCTGTACCTACCTACCTACCTATAGGGGACGAATAGATAGATAGATACGTTTATTCAAACCACCACAAAAGTACAATAATAATAGGCAATCAGAATCAGAATCAGAATCATAGCAGAATAAAGATCTATCTATGTATTTTTGCCAATGAAAGCGCGCACCAGCCTCTACATTTAGCAGAACATACATAAAAACCATATTATGTAAAATTTGCTGAAAAAACAAAATCCGACCAAGATTTACCCGTGTTTCACGGGTTCTTAAAGTGAGCTCCCAAGGGTTGGTGACGTCATGAAATAAGTAAACCTTTCGCTTACGCCGCTCCTACAAACTTATGCAGATCTGCGGGGACCTCGCGTCACAGAGCGAACGACACGTGGCTACTGCTCAATGCAGGGTGGGATCAAGGCGCGAAGTTTGAGTTTCACTGCTCGTCAACATGACAACTCTTCGCAGTCAAGCTTTCATTGTCGCGCGGTGTAACTCTTCTTTTTTACTCATTTATGGCCTCTTACTTCGACAGACAATTTTGCAAATGTCAAGTGAATAAATTGAAATAGTATTTATTCAAGTCGGCTCCCATTCAAAACGAAATTGTATGGAAACACTGAGCGGATTTTTTGAGAAGCTTGGTCTTGTCAAGCTTCCGCTCAGTGTCTCCATACCAAGCTGCACACTGTGCATGCACACTGTGTGCAAGAACGTTTAAAACCAAGATTGGCTATTCTAGTCATCTTAGAGCCCATCGCAGACACCAAGCAGCAACAATGACGCCGTACCCGATAACGGCCAGCAGGGGTATGCCAATCAAAGTTGAACTGCAAAGTTGAACTGCAAAGTTTTAAATCATGGTCAGTTCATACTAACTCATAGTTATTCTGTGAGTAAATAGTGACATTATGACGTCATTTGATGTGTTTTCGCGCATATTTTGCTGTCAAGTGTCTAAAAAGAATGATCACGTGGTACAAAATTGTACCACGTGACCTGAAGAAATTACACTGGGCAGTGAAATATAACTTGACAGCAAAAGATTGGCATACGGGGGCAGGCCGAGAATAACCAAGCAGTGCACACCGGTTTGCTCGGCGTCAGACGTTTCACACCGGTTTTTACATTGTCAACTCGTACTCGCCCCTCTGGAAGCTAAGTCCAGCCCTTGTACGGCCGAACGAACTCACATGTGCTTACGCAAAATTTACATAAACACTACTGACGCACCTCGCAGACTTATTTGAGTTACCTCGTGTCTGGAACTGAATAATATCGCGAGATGATGAATAAGAAATGCCATGGGTTTGACCTGAGGAAAGGTTTTTTGGGTGGAAGCCGTTGAAAGATGAATTTTAAATCATTTGCAACCGCTCGGTTCTGGGTAAGGAGTACCTATGCTAAATCAGTTGACTAACTTTGTAAAAATAGATTTTTATGATAGTAAATGAAGGTACGCAGATGGCTCACCTGATGTCAAGCAGTAAATAAATAAATAAATATTCATGGACTTTACACACAACGCCCTCTAGTCCCAAACTAAGCAAAGCTTGTGATATGGGAACTAGATGGCTGATAGAATACTTATATACTTTTTTTTGTTGTAAATACATACTTATAATACATAGTAACACCCAGACATAGAACAAACATCTATGTTTTCCACGCACAAATGTTTGTTCTCGGTGGGGATCGAATCCACGACCCACAGCACGGAAGGCAGAGCCATTACCGACTGAGCTGTGACGCAGTACTACGAGTAATTTGGCATTTAACAATTCATGTGACGATGAGCTTTAAATTCTTCAGTGATATTGAATTCGGCCACAAGTTCTTCAATTTCGACGTTTCTTCACTCCAGCTATCATTTTTTTTTGGCTCCAGAACTTTCTGGAGAACCAACGCCTTCACTTTACGATTGAAAATAAAACAATGTTCACTTGTCTGAAAGAATTTTGAAAAACCGGAGAGCCTCGGTACCAACAAGAGGAACAAATCAAGACCCAATATTATAAAATATTGAAAAATACTGTGTTAGTCGTAATTTTTTTTTGTGAATAAAAAATTATAAACTTAATAATAATAATAATAAATACTAAATGTAATGTAAATGTGTATGTAGGTGTCGCGTCCGACAGTGAAAAAACACAGTACTTATCTACTGAAACTGATTGGTATGAACTGAGCTAATTAATTTAAATTGAGTTGCGGTTGACCGACGAAACCTCGTCATGAATACATTATTTTATTCTACCCGCAAAGAAGTTAAATGACACGGTTAAATGAATTTTAAAAGTGCCGAAAAGTTTCAAATGAATAAAATGAATGATCCATTATTACGTAACTTGCGACTGGTCTGTGATGGGAAAAATTAGGGTTATAAATGTAGCCAGATCGCCCCCTATGCCTTATAAAGTCTAGCCAGAAATAAGTGTAATAGAGTCCTCTATTAGAGTATAATGCAGACGCGACTATAATACAAGATGCAAGACTTGTTCCCGACAAGTGTAAATGGACCTTATTGCTGTCTAATCAGTTTTTAGTACAAAGTGATGTTGGCATCATTCATAGACAATTGATGACTATCGTAAACCTATCGCGATTTACGTAATATGGTAGCCATTTGTTCTAGAATCTATTTAGCAGTAGTACTTAGTAGACTTTTTCAGGTTATTGTGATTACTAGATATAAGTAGTAACTTCAGTACCAAGGTAGTTTAAGAAAGCACGCGTCGTAAATATTTTGTAATTTTTTTGTGTAAACAGCATTGTAAAACTCAATTTAGAAATATCTTAAAAATGCTACAACTGCAAAATGCATCTGTCAAAAGTTACTTCTTTTAAACGTTCTAGAATTGCAACTTTGATATTTTGTATTCCGGTTTCGTGCGACGTGTAAAAATAGAGGATTCACTGCGCTATCGATAAACGAAAGTTCATGTCGCTTTGACATACACTGCGTGCAACGCAGCCATTTCACTGAGACTGCGTTTAATGCACAAGGCTACTGCGCAATGTAACTCGAATATTGGTACTGAATTTTGGTTATTACTTTTTCGCTGTAGACAAGTTAGCTGCATGCGACGTCGTGACGTACCAAAGTCGTAGGGTCACGTAACCTTTGTAGTTCAGTTACTTGTACCAACTTGTAGGTAGATTTGAATAAAGTTTGCGAGTGCCAGTGTATAAAGAAAGCAGTTTAAGGTCTGACAAACGAGTACCTACGGGTTCGGTTTAATGTCAAGCTACTCGAAGAATCCGCTCAGAAAACGGTACATAACAAGTACGCAGGTAAGAGATAATTAATACTTCATATATACTAAGGTAATTATATATCTATACACACATATATGTTTATATATATACGTAACCACCACTACCTTAGTTAGTTAGTTAGTTTTGTAAGTTAGCTATTATATTGTTAGTGTGTCAGTGTATTGTTAGTGTGCTAGTGTATTGTTAGTGTGTTAGTTTATTGTTAGTGTATATTGTTGTGCTGTTGTGTGTGTTTTCAGAATAAATGTTTTTTCTTTCTTTCTTTCTATATCTCGTCCGTGGAGTCACTCTGGGATGCATCTGAAAACCAGCGTCACTTCACGATGTGAAGTGGTATGAAGCTGAGATTCCAACCGGAGGGGCGATTAGGAGTTGACAATGTAAAAACCGGTGTGAAACGTCTGACGCCAACCACACCGGTGTGCGCTGCTTGGTATGGAAACACTGAGCGGAAGCTTGACAAAACCAAGCTTCTCAAAAAATCCGCTCAGTGTTTCCATACCAAGCAGCGCACACCGGTGTGGTTGGCGTCAGACGTTTCACACCAGATTTTACATTGTCAACTCGTACTCGCCCCTCTGGTTTGGCTTACACACCGGCACGTCGATGATGACATAATGCACCCCCGTTCTGCCCTCGCGGTTGGTGGTGCTTGCCTCGTAGTGCGTAGGTACCCACCACCACCTAAATTGTACTATCTAAGCATTATGGTTTATATTATCTGTGTTTGTATGTCTTTGTTTTATTGTTAGTTTTAATGTATTGTGCTGTTGTGTGTGTGTCCCAAAATAAATTTCTTTTCCTTCTTTCTGTCTTCTTTCATCTCAATTAAAAACTGTCAAAGTTTGTCTAGACTCAGGTAAGGTATTTTTAGTGGTTTAGTACATAGAAGTATTAAGTAGAGTAAGCGAGGAGAGAGCCCTGATAAAAGTTGTTGAGAACAGGAGAGGAAAGATGATTGGACACCTTATACGACATGACAGCTTAATCGGAAATATCATTGAAGGGAAGGTAGAAGTAAAGAGAGGAAGAGGAAGACCGCGTATTAGCTATATGAGCCAAGTGAAGGCGAAGATAGATGTCATGTCGTATAAGGACGTAAAGGAAGCTGCCCTGAAAAGAAGAACCTGGCGGGAAATGCATACATTACGCCGACAAGAGCATAGCTCTTAAGTTAGAAGAAGAAGTACTTAAAGTAACCGGAGGTTTAATATAACAAGAAATAGCACGAAAAAACGCGAATTATATACATTGGAACATTTCGCGAGCATTGTGAATGGTTTCACTCATATAATATTCATTTGCAATTATTCTTCCACATGTTTACCAATTTTGTCCGCAAATTCTCTTGTAATTTATAGCGAGCTGAGATAGGCGAGTCCCTGAGGTAATGCCACAGTTATAATTCAACAGTTCGGTTTGTTCCTAACCACACCCGATGGCTCACCATCGGGTGTGGTTAGGAACAAACCATGAACCATTAGAATCATGTTTTTTTTATACAACTAATTGATCGAACAGCCCCACCTTATGTTAAGCGGTAACCACTGCCTATATCGATGCATTGCTTCACTAAACACGTCCACTGAAACGTGCCCTGTAATGCAGTCTGTGATGTTGACACTAAACCAGGTAAAGCTCAGAATAGTGATGGTGTGATTTTGTATATAATATTCTGTAACCGCGTTATGTTTTTCGACTGTATTTTGACTTTTCCATAGAATTTGAAAAGGATTGTCAATGTAATTGTTATATAAAGTTCACTAATATTGCAAAACTGGCAACCATTTGATTTCTTACCATTACACTTACATTAGCGAGATGGGTAGATATTGTCAATGTTGCCGGGCAAAAATGGATGAGACTGGACTGTGATGGATGGCAGAAGCGAAGAGAAGCACGATACCCAGCAGTGGGTGAAGTCTGGCTGTGAATGATGATGACTATTACACTTGGCGGTCAGACCGCTGGTGGCCGGGGTCATGCCACAAGGTCTGGTCGGGAATAAGCCCTTTCCACGCGTACTAACATTTATCAAAATATTTAAACTATAATAGGCTTTTTGCTAATACCCGCTTGTTAATGTTATTTATTGTTGAAAATCATTTTAATTACAATTAAATTAACAGCTTACTTCTGGATGTTTATGTTAATATATTTTGAACCTCTGTTGCGTAGCAGGTGAACAGATAGTGTGGGTTTGATTTTAGAAAGCTGAAAAACCATATTATTTAGTAGACAGAGACAGACTACTAGATGTAATATGTAGATGACTGCATTGCATTTAAATCGCAAGTAATTAAATAAAAATATTAAAAAACCCCCGAATCTTGGGCCGATTTTCATTAAACATAGCTAAGAACATTCCCTACTAATTCATCTTTCAAACAAAAAAAAAACAAAAACATAATTTGTTCATCCGTTCAGCAGCTATACGTTGCCTCAGACACACACACACAGAGACACGTCAAACTTATAACACTCCGTCGTTTTTGCGTCAGGGGTTAAAAATAATGTACTTACTCGAAAATCAGAACAGAAAAAACGTGTCCAAAAAGGAACCACCATATTCGAGGTATTCCACTTAACGCTATTCTACTCTTGAATTTTATATTTTGCATAAGCACTTTTATCCTGACACTTTCAAGCAAAGCCGCGGATAGAAGCTAGTTGCTTTATAAAAGTGTTTCTCATTTAATAGAAACGTTACCTGCGTACCATTCACAAAAAGTTCAACCCCACATGCCTGTATTCAGCCACACACACTATCTTTTTGCACGCACAGGAAGACTGGCAGACAATGCTCTTAGCATTAAATCCTCCTAGCACTACTTATTTGTGTGAAATTTTAAAATAAAATAAATAAATAAGTCACGTGACTGTACCCGTACCTTTTTGACGTTTCCTATTCTCTAGCGATTTTAAAACGTCAACTTGGCTAAAGTGGCAGGTGTGATTGTAGTCATACAGGCATAAAAATTATAAAACAAATGGTTTTGATAAAAAGCTTTCGCACATAATCCTTTTACTCAATCTATACGCAAACTAGTGACATCAAAAAGTTGCGTTCAGCCACTGCCGTAAAAAAAAATATTTTCACAAAAGCCGAACGAGTGCTGCAAAATGTGGACCGATCCTAACACCACGCCGGTACTAAAGTATAAGAAATTTCCAATATTATCCGTGCACGTGATAGCTGGGGCGGCGGTAAGTAAATGTTACACTTTAGGACAAAATAATGGAACAAATTTGTTGCATTTCGTCCAGAGGGGCGATTAGGAGTTGACAATGTAAAAACCGGTGTGAAACGTCTGAAGCCAACCACACCGGTGTGCGCTGCTTGGTATGGAAACACTGAGCGGATTTTTTGAGAAGCTTGGTTTCGTCAAGCTTCCACTCAGTGTTTCCATACCAAGCAGCGCACACCGGTGTGCTCGGCGTCAGACGTTTCACACCGGTTTTTACATTGTCAACTCGTAATCGCCCCTCAGGTGTTTATAGATATTGACAAAAAATAGTTATGGGAGAAGCTTAAGATTGGATGTCCTATTAATACAAAAATAGGTAATAAGAATCCCTGAAAATGTGGTGTAATAGTTAAAAGTCGTGTAAAATTTCGTGTGTGTTCATTTTGAAAATTTCAACATCAAAAATATTTACTTTAGGCATAGGAATTTTCTTTGCTTGTTTTACTTTAATTTTCGTGTACTTCACTATCACTCCGCCTATCAAAACCAAAGCTCCGTTTAAAAGCTAAACCCTTTGAAAAACTGCTCAATTTTTCCTCACCATAATTAGTTTAGAGTGCGTATGACAGTTTTTTTGTCCCCAAGTGTAAGAGCCCGATTTCCGAGCCCAGTATCAAACGATTTTCCTAACGGGCATCATGCGGTCTTTCTTTGAAATTAGTACCCTTTCGGCACCCATATAAGTACGTACCTGTACGTACCTTACTTTACTTGAGTACCTTGGATAAGCTTCTACATCGAACGTTTTCACTTTGAAATTTTATTATATTGCGGTACACAAGATAAGCACCGTCTAACGTTGGTATGAATTTTCTAAAAATAAATTTGTTGGTATCGGTTTTTTTATTCAAAAACCAATATATGAGATTAATAAAAATTACCAGCGTAGGGGTATGCCAATCAAAGTTGAACTGCAGTTCATACTAACTCATAGTTATTCTGTAACTAAATAGTGACATTATGACGTCATTTGATGTGTTTTCGCGCATATTTTGCTGTCAAGTGTCTAAAAAGAATCATCAAAAAGAATAAAAAGATCACGTGGTACAAAATTGTACCACGTGACCTGAAGAAATTACACTGGGCAGTGAAATATAACTGGACAGCAAAAGATTGGCATACGGGGGCAGCCCCTTTAGCTAACATATAAAAAAATCATAGTGGTTCTAAAATCATAGTGAATTTATTTTTTAGAATGAAACTAGCTCCAACGAATTCAAAAAACATATTTTTTTGGGTGAAAATGATGGAACAATGTAATTTTCCATCTGATGTTAAGCGGTTACCTCTGCCTGTAACAAAGCATTATATAATGCCTGTGCATGCATTACCTCACAAAGCAAATCTATTTTTTTTAATTACTATGAAAAAAACTAGGCCTTTTTTCTAGGTCTTATCGCAAAAAAACTGTGATTTAGAAAATGATCTAGTTTAGATAGTTTTATCAGCCCCCGTATGCCAATATTTTGCTGTCAAGTTATATTTCACTGCCCAGTGTAATTTCTTCAGGTCACGATCATTCTTTTTAGACACTTGATAGCAAAATATGCGCGAGTTTTATTAAAAAAAGGTTTTTAGTATTGTTTTTGGTAGACTTTCGGTAAAAAAATCACAGAATTATTTCCGCATTTCGAAGTAGATTATAATAATACAAAAACAGTTTTCCCTTTGGATGTTGGTATAAATAATTCAGAACACAAGTATGATAGATCCGTTTTGGCCAAGGGTTGGATTGATGTGGGTTATTCCACTTATTTATGAGAATCCGTGTGTCGGTGAATTTCAGAAGAAAATTAAATAATAACTTGATATATGGATGAAACTACAAAACCATGGATTTAATTAAGGTATAGGATTATTTATACATTTTTTTATATTGGATCCTAATAACCATTTTGAAATATCTTGAAACGAACGTCAGTAACCAACCAGCCCCCGTATTCCAATCTTTTGCTATCAAGTTATATTTCACTGCTCAGTGTAATTTCTTCAGGTCACGTGGTACATTGTACCACGTGATCATTCTTTTTAGACACTTGACAGCAAAATATGCGCGAAAACAAATTAAATGACATCATAATGTCACTATTTAATCACAGAATAACTATGAGTTAGTATGAACTGACCATGATTTAAAACTTTGCAGTTCAACTGAGATTGGAATACCCCTGCAGACCTTTTTTAACGCTTAAATTTGTTGAAGTGTTTAAATCTGAGTTTAAATATTTATCCTCACTTGGCATAACGACTAGGCTGAGAAGATGGTATGAGTAATAGGTCCTAGACTAGTGTACTCCATCTAAATCACGTCTCAGGCACGCAGGGGTATTCCAATCTCAGTTGAACTGCAAAGTTTTAAATCATGGTCAGTTCATACTAACTCATAGTTATTCTGTGACTAAATAGTGACATTATGACGTCATTTAATTTGTTTTCGCGCATATTTTGCTGTCAAGTGTCTAAAAAGAATGATCACGTGGTACAAAATTGTACCACGTGACCTGAAAAAATTACACTGGGCAGTGAAATATAACTTGACAGCAAAAGATTGACATACGGGGGCTGCAGCGTTTCGTTCATAGAGGCATGTTTAAATGGTGGCTCCTGATGCTATATAAATCATCTAAATAAGATGCAAATCATCTAGGTAATAACAGTTAAAATTGTATCCTATGTAAACATTAGTTTACAGGTCATCATCATCAACCTATACTCGTCCACTGCTGGACGTAAGTCTCTCCCAAGACGCGCCATTGAGCTCGGTCTTCGGCTCTTCTCATCCAGTGTCAGCGCTACATTTCGCAGATCGTCGCTCCATCTCGCCGGAGGGCGTCCTACACTACGCTTGCCAACGTGGTCTCCACTCCAGTATTAGTTTGCTCCTACGATTGTCGGTTCTACGGCAAACATGGCCGGTCCACTGCCACTTCAGCCTGCTAATTCTCTGAATTTATAGGTATCCTATGCTTAACAGGATTCGGTCCTAGAAAATATTAGAAATCTGAGCCTAGGAATATTTTTGTTTTTTCTAATGAGACCTAAGAGGTCTGCTAGGATTTGATTTATAACCACAGATAGCAATGGGACCACGAGATATAATTTCACTCGTGGTCCTATTACTAGGACAAAATAATAAGACCACTCTCAAAAACAAGTCGACAAAAATATAAATAAAGTGTATTTCAAAGAGCTGTATAAATCTGTTTAAATACCTACGCACCATGTTTTATTTAAACTTTCACAATTCTATTCCCTTCGTACCTTCCACAGTGCATTAACGCCAGAGTACAAATAAACAACTTAAGGGCCTATTTATTAGGTTAAATTGGGAGGAAAAATGGAGGGCTCTGGGCGACTCGTTAAGGTCCATGTTTGCGCCTTGGGAGTTAGAACTCGTATACATTAACATTACATTACTTGCTCTACAGCTCAGTCGGTAGCGGCTCCGCCTTTTGAGCTAGCTCATATGCTCAAAAAAGTCTTTTTTCTCACCAAAAACAAATCATGAACAAAAAAACATTTCATACAACGCCCTCTAGTTTCAAACCAAGCAAAGCTTTTATTATATGAACTAGATTGTTTTGACATCACACAAATGTTTGTTCTTGGTGGGGATCAAACCCACAACCCACAGCGCGGAAGGCAAAGCTATTACCGACTGAGCTGTACCGTCTGTCAATAAATTATCAGGCTTTTTGCATGTAATCTAGATGATTAATACATGCCAAGAGCCACTTTTTACCCTAAAAAACCTTACGAGGTTTGTCTAGACCCACATTATAAGTAAATATTGGTACAGCCCCCGTATGCCAATCTTTTGCTGTCAAGTTATATTTCACTGCCCAGTGTAATTTTTTCAGGTCACGTGGTACAATTTTGTACCACGTGATCATTCTTTTTAGACACTTGACAGCAAAATATGCGCGAAAACACATCAAATGACGTCATAATGTCACTATTTAGTCACAGAATAACTATGAGTTAGTATGAACTGACCATGATTTAAAACTTTGCAGTTCAACTGAGATTGGCATACCCCTGCAGGGCTTTGTTAGGTATTTAAGTAAAAAGGACCCCTAATGCTGTATTTTAGACTAAATACGGGTTTTAACCTGTTATGAAACTAGGCCCAATGGACCTGTGTTTTCATTTCCATGTTTTAATTTATAGGCCTAGGTTTTAATGACCGTTAAGGAGATCAGCAGGGGTATTCCAATCTTAGTTGAACTGCAAAGTTTTAAATCATGGTCAGTTCATACTAACTTATAGTTATTCTGTGACTAAATAGTGACATTATGACGTCATTTAATTTGTTTTCGCGCATATTTTGCTGTCAAGTGTCTAAAATGAATGATGACGTGGTACAAAATTGTACCACGTGACCTTAAAAAATTACACTGGGCAGTGAAATATAACTTAACAGCAAAAGATTGGAATACGGGGGCAGTACTTACCTAACACAAGAACAAACCTCATTAAACTGGAAACAAACCAAATCATGATTTAGAAAACAAATTAGCTATCTCGTAAATAATAAAACGAAAAACTTTGTCTCCCCACAAAAATACGTTAAATCTTAATATTAATTTTGTAACTTTTGAACGAAAATCCAACTCGTCCTTTTTGATGTAAATTACTTTAACTGAGTTTTAAATTTTTGGTGTTTTCATTAAGAAAAGTGAACTTTTGTTGTTACACGGAATGAAACTAGCCACTTTTGATAGCTACTATACACTAAAAAATAATAGTAACAATTTTATTCAGTGTATAACAAATACACTGAAAATGGCGCCGCGCGGGCGCTAGGAAATATGTAGATTAGATGGATTAGTAAAGGACTAATAAACCGTGAACAGAAAAAATTAAGTTTGAGACTAGATGGCGTTAAAGTAAAAATATCCTTGAATTAAAAAAAAAATCTTATTAAAATATTACATTTTACTATAATTTGTTGGACAATCCCTGTCAAAAGTGCGTTCCTGCCTTGCCACAAGTTAAATTTTTAGCTTAAACTCAAACGTTATTAAAGTAATCGTGATAGGTTGTTAATTAAAAGTTAAAATAAATATTGCGATAAAAGTTTAAAAAACTTCACAAAATCTTCTGAATAGTTAAAAATGAATTTTACTCGATTCTGAGATTTTTAACATTGATAGCTGAAATTTAATTTTTTGTTAATGGAATTTTCATGGTAAAGAAGCTAAAATGAGGGCCTAGTACAAGTGATGGGGAGCGATTCCAATCTCAGTTGAACTGCAAAGTTTTAAATCATGGTCAGTTCATACTAACTCATAGTTATTCTGTGACTAAATAGTGAAATTATTATTTCATTTAATTTATTTTCGCGCATATTTTGCTGTAACGTGTCTAAAAATAATGATCACGTGGTACAAAATTGTACCATTGTACTTACCTCCTAAAAAGTCTGTATTAGTGTTGTATTAGTTTAAGTGGAGAGTACAATAAAGAATATATCTATCTATCTTTCTTAACATAGGGATTACTACAACATACAAAACAAAACTAATGGTACAATGTGCGGTCTTATCGCTAATGAGCGATCTCTACCAGACAACCTTGGACGGAATGGACTTCGAGGTAATAAACAAGGGGTGCTGTCTAAAGAAAACATAGAAAAAAATTTAGAAACATGATTTTTCCGTTTTCGCAACTGGTTACGAAAGTTAGTTGCGGAAACGGCCGGAAAGATCTAGACACTATAATTTTATGGGAAATAAAATATACTTATGGCAAACAATATAATTTGAGTTTGAATGAAAAGAAACACAAAATAGAGGAATTTAAAAAAGCCGAGACTAATATCACAGAGGTCTGCGAAGCCACCTTGCAAATGAATGCCAAAATCGCTTATGCTTTTAAAGTGAATTCGTTCAAAACGTGGTGCTGAGCTTGTAGACCACAAACTGTACTAGTGGTGTGCAGCTGGCGCTGTGCTTGTCATCCACTGTTAGCTATAAGATTTTTGCATCTTACTCTATAATGTGTATAATGTGATTTTCTTATTTAATCAAATTCGTTTCCAAGTTTTAAATGGAAAAAAAAACCATATTGCCTTCAAAACAAACCGCCGACTCGACTAATATTTCAATTAAACTTGACACTGGCAAAATTGTCTGTCAAAAAGACGGACAAAAGCCATAAATAAGATAAGAAAAAGAAGAAGAAATCACAAGAATCCTTTAGATCCAGCCCCCGTATGCCAATCTTTTGCTGTCAAGTTATATTTCACTGCCCAGTGTAATTTCTTCAGGTCACGTGGTACAATTTTGTACCACGTGATCATTCTTTTTAGACACTTGACAGCAAAATATGCGCAAAAACACATCAAATGACGTCATAATGTCACTATTTAGTCACAGAATAACTATGAGTTAGTATGAACTGACTATGATTTAAAACTTTGCAGTTCAACTTTGATTGGCATACCCCTGCAGTGCCAATTCCAATTACATTGAGTTTTATTTGACTGGTGTGTCCTTTTTCCTCATCTAATTTAATAACCATGAATGGCATAGATTTTTAGTAGATTTGATTTAAAATGAGCTTCAAGCGACATATTTAAAATAAAACAAACACTTTCAAGATAAAAATCTTCCCCAGGTCTTTGAGCATGAATTTTAAACACTAAAATTATGTACAAAATTTTTAGCATCTACTTTCCGTGGAAAACCAACTTGTAGACTACGTAATAAAATCGAGGACGCTACGCCGTAGCCGTAGCTTCTACGGCGTAGACCAGCTACGGCGTAGACACCGTACATTTGTCACAAGCAAAATGTGCAGTCAAATAAATTACGTTTCTGTTTTGTATTTTAAATTAAATTTAGTTTTTATTACTCTTTGAGCTTTGGGCTTTTTTATCTTTTAATTTTGAATTATTTATAACCAAGATGAATACAGCATCAAGGGTCACTTTTCACCCATACTCTTTTATCTCTTGCAGTGCAAACAATTTCAGCAGGGGTATTCCAATCTCAGTTGAACTGCAAAGTTGAACTGCAAAGTTTTAAATCATGGTCAGTTATTCATAGTTATTCTGTGATTAAATAGTGACATTATGATGTCATTTAATTTGTTTTCACGCATATTTTGCTGTCAAGTGTCTAAAAATAATGATCACGAGGTACAAAATTGTACCACGTGACCTGAAGAAATTACACTGGGCAGTGAAATATAACTTGACAGCAAAAGATTGAAATACGGGGGCAGAAACCTTTACTAGTAGTAATTTTGCAGTAGTATTTCTTATCTGGGTAAAAAACTGCTACCAGTGAGTACATGGTTTTTCGCGTAAAATAATTCAGTGTAAATAGCCTTGTAGCCCGCATGCGTTTAATTATTCAACCGTTCTTTGTACCGGACCGTGTTTAATGAAATAAATCTATATTTGGTGAGTGTAACCTGAAGGGAGATTCTCTTAATAAAATTTCTTAAAAAATCATTGGGACTTTGTTAGGATGTCTGCAAATCAGAGAATGACATTCACGTGCAATAATGGTGACCACCATATTATTACAATATGGCGGCATATTTTGACAATATGAGATATTACGATGATATGTGATAAAATTAATATTTTCGTGCTTTTTATTAAAATAAAAAAAATTGTGAGACATTAATTAGTCTGGAAATTATTTTTTACAATGACGAAGCGGAATTCCAATTTTAACTGTCATTTTATTATTCAATCTGATAGGGGTAACATTCAGGTGAGAATTAAATAGTGAATTACCCCTCTGTCAAGTAGGCAACCTATTCTAAAAACTAGGGCACGAATTACTTCATAACTGTTCATATTTTACTAACCTATTTTCATTCGGTTTTTTGGTCTCGCAACTTTTTTCTTTCATAAAATTTAAGTAGGTACTATCAGCAAAATTTCCGCCTTACCACTTTTGAAACTGTTTTGCTTGCAAGCAGTTAGCTACCTGACCTCCGCCTTTTTCTTTTGTCTTCTTATTTTGACCAACCAGAGACCTAAACATCTATTTATTTTTATGACTGCCCATTGTTTTCATAACTTTTACACCCGAAATAATTTGCTTCTATTGGTATTCACAAATGAACGGCTAGTCGGTGTACAGGAAATGCATCCTTAAGGTGGTAAGGTAGAACTTTTGCTGATAGTACATGACTCAAATCTTTATAAAAAGATATACTAATACTTTTTTTACTCATTTTCCTCGTAAAACACCATATCTCAAAACTTACTAACTAGAATAGAAGGTCAGAATGACCATCGTGGAAAGACGTATAAAGACGCACAAACGGAGTGATAAAGGTTTCTCCATTACCACGGGTTCTCGAATGATGAAACCTTATAAAGAAAACTCACATTTTTACACTGATAAAGTGACATTTGAATCGATTCTACGCTAAGGAGGCCTACGCCAAAGAGGCTACTACTGAATAAGGATATAGACTAAAATTAAGTGGAATTTATTGTGAAATTTCAGTGGAAAATTTATTTTAAGCCTTTAGGCTTATATTATTTTATTTTTATTTAAAGTGAAATTTGAATCAATTCTACGCAACTACACTTTATACTATAGAAATTGCATTGTCTCTGGTATATACGACTCGTACTTGTATCTTGATGACATAAAAAGAAAGAAAGAATAACATTAACTTATTTATAAAGCCACACTGAAAATTCATGAAATTGATGAATTAATAGAACCTGTCAAATTCATAAAAAAATACTTAAAAGTCGACTTTTGTCGCGTAAAATAGTCGCCGAGTACATTTGCAGCCTTTTCTATTATTTTTATAGATATTGTTAGCGACGCTCAAATTATTCATATGATGTCAATGTCAAATTAGGTTAAGAAATGTCACTGTCAAAATTGTTGTTGGAAAAATAAGAAAAACCAAAAATGTAGTCTAGGCCAACATCCATGCGTTTACGCCACTAAAATTTTCGTAATAAACTTATTATATCTATCCATCGGTTTTTTGTGTTCTGATATACGATCCCCAGCTTCTACAAAGTCCTTCAGAGCCGGATCTTATGTTCAGAACACCGACCGCGCCGCGTAACATGGTGAAGACACGAAGTTCATCTCAACGAGAACGTGCTCGCAACGAGGCGGATAACCGCGCCCCGGTGGATGACATGCCCAGTGAAAATCTCAAGGACCCAACGTCTTCGACTTTGATAACTACAAAAGAAAAAGATAGTGAGACTATCAAGTTTCCTATTTTGCATGGCGCAGTCGCTAGCAGTATCAAGTCGGAGCAGCCGCCGCCACCGCCACCCACATTGCATCATATTGAACGTCGGAGCTTGAAGTCCCGTAAAGGTTCCACTTCTTCAATGCGTGTAAAAAGGCAGCAGCTTATCCTTGAGGCAGAGAGGCAGAAGGCGCAAATACGCATGGAACTTATAGAAAGAAAGCTAGATGCAGATCTAGCTAGCCTAGATGGAGAATACAGTTCACACAATGGTAGCGAAAGCCGTAGCCGCGTTGAACAATGGATGGAACGTAGCTATCTGGACCTGAACAGAGGCTCGCTTGCCCCCGAAGATGGTATTTATACGGGTAAGCGGTGCCTACAAGCTGGACCGCCAGCGGCGCCCTTAGAACCGCCGCCGGCACCGGGTGCGCATGCGCCGTGTATAGCACCGCCTGCGTCGACCCCGGCAGGCCCGCCCGCGCCGCCCCCGGCGCCGGCCGCCGTCGCCGCCAGCACCGATGGTACAGTTCAGATGCTAGCCAGCGCGTTGAGAGACCTCGCCGCTGCCTCCACCAGTCGCGCGCCGGGCGCGAACCTACTCAGTCGCATTTGTACGCCCCGGGAGCTCCCCGAGTTCTCCGGCGACCCCATGGAATGGCTGCAGTTTAATCAAGCGTTCGAAGAGTCTACGGAACTGTGTAGTTTTACACCGAAGGAAAACATGTGGAGATTGAGGAAATGTCTACGTGGAGCTGCTAAAGAGTCAGTCTCAGCTCTGCTGGTGAGTGCGACATCTCCTGAAATCATAATGTCAACTTTAAAGTTAAGATTTGGTAATCCTGAATACATCCTGTCGAAGCTTGTGTACGATATCAAAAGATTACAGCCTATGTCTTCAGATTACCACAAAGAAATTGTGCCATTCTCGGTCAAAATACAGAACTTCATGGAAGCTGTGCGTACAGTTGGCCGGGAAGAATACCTACAAGGCATGAGCATTGTGTCCGATATATTATTGAAAATGCCTACGGTATTATTGTCTCGATGGACAGATTATAGTTTCACACAAATAACAGAGGGCAAGAAGTCACGCTTGGTCATATTATCTGATTTCTTGAAGGAAGAAGCTGTAAAAGTTTCCACAACATCAAATACCTACTTTGTGCCTACGCGCAGTGATAATCAACGCGACCGACACAAGCATAAAAATAGTGAGTACACTCAACCTCACTCACAAACAGTAATGATGCACACAGCTGATCAAGATGGTACTACGTGCTTATTCTGTAAGACAAGCGCACACACCAAGATAACAGCTTGTAATAAATTCAAGAAAGCTCTTCGCAAACTTAGATGGCAATTTGTGAAACGCAGTGGCTTATGTTTTAAATGCCTACTTGCACGTCACGACCGAGGTACCTGCCCGGCCCCAGTATGCGACCAGGATGGATGCGGCCAGGCGCACCACCCACTACTACACTACCCCGTGTCTGGCGAGCGGCGCAGCGAGTTCCAGGTTGCGCCGGCGCCCGCGCCGCAGGAGCGGCAGCCGGCGCCGGCGACGCCGCCGACGCCCAGCGTCGCCGCCGGCTCCAGTGCGGATATCGTGTCGCATATTAACGCGAGTGATAACGAGTGTATAGTATTATTGAAGGTCGTGCCTATACGTATACATAGTGCTAACGGTATTATAAACTCTAGTGCGTTACTCGACGACGGGTCGACGATTACGTTGATAAGCGAAGGACTAGCCGAGCGCGCGGGTCTTCGCGGCCAGCCCGAGATGTTAAGCATCCGAGGTGCCTTGGAGGAGGAACTTTGCTGTGAGTCAATCGTCACGAACGTGGATATTTCTGGTTTGGACAATAAAGTTTATTCTATAAGAGCTCGTACAATGAAAAAGTTAAACTTACCTGTGCATAGTATGTCTGTTGTTGATTGTGATAGGTATAAAAGTTTGTTTGATATGAAACATTTGTTATGTACCACTGATCTACAACCTGAGATTTTAATTGGTCAGGATAATTATCACCTGTTAATACCTTCTGAAATTAATATTGGTAGTTCTACTGAGCCGTTCGCTACACTTACCCCTCTAGGTTGGTGTGTCCATGGTAAGTGGCACGTGCCGCGGAGCGCCATCAGGTGCATGGTCGCCGCCCACTCGACGCATCTCGTGTCGGCTACAGCAGCGCCCGCTCCCGCCGCGCCGCCCGCCGTACGCCAGCCGGACCAGCAGCTGCAGGATCTCCACGAAGAGGTGAGGCGCTCCTTCGCCTTGGACTCGATGGGTGTGTGCGGTAAGCCTCGTCAAAATAGAAACGACTTACTAGCAGTAGCCAAGCTGGAGGAGTCCGCCGAGCTAGTAGATGGTCGCTGGTGGGTAGGGTTGCCGTGGAAGAACGAAGACTGCCGGATGCCGGATTCCTATCCGACTGCTCTGAAAAGGCTGAAAAGTATTGAAAGGAAGATGGAAAAGGACAAAGGATTTTCTGAAAGGTACAGGGATAGGGTTAAACATTTGTTAGATAATGATTTCGCTAGGGAACTTACAGATACTAGTACTACTACGAAGACGTGGTACTTACCTCATTTCGGGATTGATAATCCCAACAAGAAGAAGTTACGGCTGGTTTTCGACTCGGCTGCAAAGGTGAACGGGCTGTGTCTCAATGATTACCTACACACAGGCCCGGATTTGCTGTCATCACTACTAGGTATAATGCTGCGCTTCAGGGAGAATTTAATTGCAGTAACAGGTGACATCAAAGATTTTTTCTTAAAGGTTAAAATAAAGCCGGTTGACCAGCACGCGTTCAGGTTCCTATGGAGGGACAGCCCTAAGGAAGAGGTAAAAACCTACATTATGACTTCTCTAATATTCGGTGCTAATTGTTCGCCTTTTGTAAGTCAATTCATAAAAAATATGAATGCGACTCGCTATGAGTCATCGCTCCCCGCAGCTGTGAGCGCTATACATAGGTCGCACTACATAGATGACTACATAGAAAGCCTGCCCGATGAAGAGAGTGCTATTGAAATGGTAAAAAATATTTCTAATATTCACAGACAAGGTGGATTCGAGATTCGCAACTGGACCAGCAATAGTGTCCAGGTATTAAACTCTGTGCCTGAAGAAACTTTGGGTACCGCCGCGGTCAAGCTCAAAGGTGACCACGAGCCGGAAGGCGTCAAGTTCAAAATTGACCACGAGCTGGAAGGCGAGCGCACGCTCGGCCTAATATGGTTTCCCGGTACGGACGAATTAGGGTTCGACGTATCACTAAAGAAAATTCCTGAGAATGTTATTCAAGGTAAGGAAATACCTACGAAGCGAATCATGCTTCAAGTTGTTATGTCTATATTTGATGTCTTTGGGTTTTTAGCGCCATTTACGATTCAGGGTCGTATAATGCTGCAAGATACATGGCGGCTACGTATCGGCTGGGACGATATCATACCTAACGATATCTACGAGAAATGGTGCAAGTGGATCGATTTGTTGAAGGTTGTAGATCGCATACGCATACCTAGATGCTACCACATGACTGCGCGCGGTAGCGAGACCGAGAAAGAAGTGGCAGGTCCGGCGGTCACACCCCCCGCTCACCCGCCCTCCCCGCTGCCCGCTCCCAGTGCGTCATCGGTTGCGCGTGCGACTGCGAGTTCTCCTCCCTGTTATAGCCACTTACAGTTGCATGTTTATAGCGATGCTTCATCAAAAGCTATGAGCGCCGTAGCGTATTGGCGCTGGATGGATAACAATATTTTTCGTGTTTCTTTTATAGCTAGCAAATGCCGAGTGGTGCCTGTAAAACCGCTTACGATACCTCGTGCGGAACTACAAGCTGCGTTGCTAGCTGCTAGATTGGCAAGTACTATCATGAAGGAGCATAAACTTCCAGTCGAGCGACGGGTATTTTGGTGCGATTCGACCACGGTGTTGCAGTGGATTAGAAACAACACGCGTACCTACAAAGTATTTGAAGCTAACCGACTAGGGGAAGTCGATGAGTTGACGCGCATAGATGAGTGGAGGTATGTACCTACTAAATTGAACGTTGCGGATTTAGCCACACGAGAGGAATTTGACCATGCCGTTTTTAAAAGTGAATGGTTTTGTGGACCTTCATTTCTTCACCAGGATGAGTCATTGTGGCCCGCTGATATCTGCCAACCTGAAACAAAGGACTCAAACGTTGAGAACGTTATGGTAACGCACGACTTACCTGTTCCGTGTAACTTACCGGTTCCGGATCCTCTTCGGTTTTCTTCGTGGTTGAGACTGCTGCGAAGCACGGCGGCTGTTCTGGTCTTTGTTGACAGATGTAGAGGCCGCACCTGCTTCTTGGACTGCCACACCCTAGAGAGGGCAGAGCGTCTTCTTCTGCGTCAAGCTCAGGCAGAGTCGTTCGCAGAGGAAATAGCTGCAATAAAAAACGGTAAATGTTTAAATAAGTCTAGCAAGCTACTTACCTTATCTCCATTCCTCGACGAGCACGGTGTTGTCCGCGCTGGTGGCCGCATCGATGCTGCATCCGACGTGGACCTGGAAGTGAAGAGACCGGTGATCCTCGACGGCAGAAACCCTATTGCTCACCTGATTGTCCGACATTATCATGTTAAGGCGGCTCATGGCAATCAGGAAACCGTGGTCAACGAGCTGAAACAAAAATATTGGTTGATTAGGCTTAGGCCTACAGTTAAGTATGTAGTATCTAAGTGCATGCTATGTAGGATACGCAAAGCTACACCTCGAGTACCAAGGATGGGCGACTTACCAGAGGCTCGCATGGCGCATCATCAGCGCCCTTTTACCTTTTACCTTCTGTGGCCTTGATTTGTTCGGGCCCATAGAGGTCGCGGTGGGTCGTCGCAGAGAAAAAAGGTACGGTGCTCTGTTCACATGCCTTACCGTTCGTGCCGTACACGTAGAACTCGTATCTTCGCTCACCACAGACTCACTTATCATGGCTCTGCGAAGAATGGCAGCCAGACGTGGTTGGCCACGCCATCTATACTCTGACAATGGAACCAACCTCCGCGGCGCTGATAAAGAGTTGCAGAAGTTAATGCAAGAGCTGAACAATGAGGTGCTGAAGGCTGAAGCAGCAAACAATGGTATGGAATTTCATTTTATCCCACCGATGAGCCCACACTGGGGTGGGGCGTGGGAACGGCTCATTCTCGTGCCAAATCAGGTACCTGGCGGCGATCTGCGGCACGCGTCGCTCTTAGTTCATTAGGAGACTAGTGCTGTGCCAGCACTAGGGGTGGGAGTGTTAGCGACGCTCAAATTATTCATATAATGTCAATGTCAAATTAGGTTAAGAAATGTCACTGTCAAAATTGTTGTTGGAAAAATAAGAAAAACCAAAAATGTAGTCTAGGCCAACATCCATGCGTTTACGCCACTAAAATTTTCGTAATAAACTTATTATATCTATCCATCGGTTTTTTGTGTTCTGATATACGATCCCCAGCTTCTACAGATATGAATGATACAAGGAGCTCTTGAAGTGAAGTTTATTAGCCAAAATCATAAAATTAAGATTTCAGCTGATACACTTTAAATTATTTTATTAAGTGAAGTTCTATAGTAGGGACACAAACTTCGGAACATCTTCACTCGCAGATAAGCCGAACCAACTTTTCTCATGAAGTGAACCCTTTCTCTAAGGATTGACGGATTTATTTGAATAGACAACGATATAATTTCTGTTTATTTTATATTGACTGCAAGAAAATACATATGAAATGATTTAAAAGTTTAAAAAACTAGAAAAATCGACTTCAATTCGACTAACGGCTTCATCATCAGATGATGATGATGATGGCAGTTCATTGGGAATATTATAGTGACCATAAACATCACTAAATAATTTTTCAAATTGGTATATTAATGACGGAGTTCTGAAGTAACAAATATTAAAAAAACATACAACTGAGTTAGGAACCTCCTCCTTTTTTGAAGTCGGTTTAAAAAGAACTTCCAAAGTTATAAAAATTGTTTTTTATAAGAATAAATGAAGATCACTGCTTGTTTGCACAAATTCGTACTTCCTCGGACGAACTCTTTCACAAGTGAATTGAATTGATCCATAAACTTAAATTCAGTTTATATTAATAATTACAATTCGACGCAGGCAATTGGTCTCTAATTGGCTGTGTTGAATGAAAACCACTCAAAGAATATGGGAGAGTGGATTGAGAGGTCAAATTAAAATTTCTATTCAAAATAATATCGCATAAACATTTAATTAATTTGTATACGTTGTTGGAATTTGTAAAAGTAAGAAACGATGGACAAGCCGTGTATATTATTTACATTTTCTAAATTGATAGTAAACATTTATTTATTCGAAACAATAACCATATACAAATACTTTAAAAAACTGCATTTTTAACAAATAAAATTTTATTAAAATGAACTCTGAATTCTAGAATTAAATGCTAGAGATAGAAAACAGAGTTCAAATCACCGACTGCAGGCAGGGTGCCCAAAAGGCTGGCAACGTTACCTCTTTGTATGGCAATACTAATTCTCTGCCCAAGGTAAGTGCCAGCCCTTTGGTCATTTGTCACGTCCACCAACCTTTTGGATAACTAATAGATAGTTAAATAAATACTTTACTGTACATGAAAAAAAAGAATAAACGTAACATACAAAATAAATTCAAAAAAGAAACATAAAAATAGAGTAGGTATAATTATAATCTATCTCTCATACATAATCTACTCAAAAAGAAAAAAAAAATCAAAATATGGTCACTCAGTCCAAACGCACGCTCAACTCTTAACCCTTACTGCTTTGAAAGCGTTTAAAGTGGAGCTAAATAAACGATAAATCATTTTCCATTGATTGAGCGATTGAATGGAATCAACTGTGCTATAAATGGGTTTAATTTCTATTGATTTCATTAAAAAGGTCGTACTAATAGTTGTTAGGGACCAATGCCAGTTAGAATGATAAAAAACTTTTTTTTGTGCGATCCTAAACCCCTTTTTAAAACTAATTTGAATTAGTACTACCAATAGAAGAAGCCATTGCATTACCCATTAGTTACATTTTATGAAAATCTTAAATCAATGTAACTAATGGTGTGTAGATAGCTCTACTGCTTCATGTGTATGTTGTAAATACTGAATTACGATTAATACAGTATTTACAATATTTAAATAAATATACTAGTATATTCAATAGACACAATTTCCTAAAAAAACAATAATCACAACGAAAATTATGACAAAGATAAATTTGCTGACTTAATATTAATAAATATTCATGGACATTTCACACGACGCCCTCTAGTCCCAAACTAAGCATAGTTTGTAATATAGGAACTAGATGCTGATAGAATAGAATACTTATATATAGGTACTTTTTTTGCAAATACATACTTATAATATATAGTAACACCCATATAAATAAGAAAGTAAATAAGAAAGAAAGAAAGTAAAAAAGAAAGATAGTATACTAATGGTACAAATTCCCATTAGTTACTACATCAATGGAACTAACAATGTAACCAGTGGTAATAGACCTTGCACTCGTACCTATTTCTTTTTATTTCCTTCCAAAAACACCAGCTAATCTAAGTTAGCAGCAGTTTATGACGTTATCACTACGATGCCAACCCGAGATCTTATCCAAAAGCCAATTTCCTTTGCAAACTAAACAACTAATTCGCCATCAAAACGCTATCAGGCAGGAACAAACCACAACACAAATAAAACATTGCAGGCCAATCCTGGTATTATAAACGGCACACAGCTGATGTTAGATAGCTGGTGTTCTTTACACGTTTGGTTGCTGTGACATTGTCGCCTGGTTGCCGCGACTGAAAATAAATAAATATAATAAATAAATAAATATTCATGGACATTTCACACGACGCCCTCTAATCCCAAACTAAGCAAAGCTTGTAATATGGGAACTAGATGCTGATAGAATACTTATATACTTTTTTTTTTAAATACATACTTATAATACATAGTAACACCCAGACATAGAACAAACATCTATGTTTTGCCACACACAAATGTTTGTTCTTGGTGGGGATCGAACCCACGACCCACAGCACGGAAGGCAGATATATTACAGACTGAGCTGTGACGCCTGTCACACGTTTACAGGTTACACGTTTGGTTGCTGTGACATTGTCACCTGGTTGCCGTGACTGAAAATGTATGAAGTCAATGGTTGCCGCGACCTTTTTGGCTATCAGCTCTCTGCAAAAGGTATCAAACACTTTGAAAAACGTGAGTAACTCTGCCCTCTGAAGTCACTTATCCGAAAGATGACCACACTGAAAATTATCAAAAAGCGTAGCGCAAAATTCATTGCTGCTTATGTACTGCAAATATTCAAATTCATTCTAACAAATTGCGCAATGGTGCGTCAAACTCACGAAAACTCACGAAGTATGCAGTGTAGTGTTTTTATAATTATGTAATGTATTTATTATTATTTCTATCTTCTATTCGGCTGCAAACAACAAAATTTTAGGCTAACTGATTTACCTAGGACCTTTTTCAGATGAGTGGATACTCTTTACCTAGGTGGTGGACTCATTTGAAATTGGAATTTGTGGAAGTTCTGTCAAGATGGAAAAGTAAACAGGGCCGTCAGTCGACTCCGAGTTTTTGTTGTGAATAATCAGAAAAGAAAGTGGATACTCTTGTGGTTCAGGGAATCTTCTGAAAACCCCTGGTAATATGTACTAAAAACCTGAACCCAACACTTAAACCTAGAAAACCACTTAAAGCCCTAAAAGTCCACAGAAGCAGTTTGACTTCCACCAGCTCATCCCCAAGAAAGAGAGCGAGATTGAAAGTGCAGAGCGGGTGTAAGACACCGCACCCTATCTACCACATCCAGGATTGGCCCCTTCTTCAACTGCGTGCTGGTCATCTCTTGACTTTTCTCCGGCAGCATATTGGTATCCTCCTTTTCCTCTCCCCTCAACAAACCTCTTCATCACCGCTACCTCATACAATAGTGATCAGTGACTGTGATAGTTCTAAATTAGGGACTGGTAATATTAAAATTTTATAATTAAATCTGTATATACACCCATCACCTACCACTTTTCTTTATTAGGGTTCTTCCATAATTAGGATAGGTAGGTCTCTCTTTCTAAATTATAACTTGTGATGTTCAGTGGACCTCAATTGGCCCTGTAACGTTACAGCAGTAATGCTCCAACACGATATTATCGTAGAAAGCTAATCTCAATCATAGTAGACGTATCGCGCCAGTTTGCAAACGCCCAATGATTTTTTTGTTTTTTTCTGTGATTTTTTTTTGTTTTATTTTCATATAGTGAATTCACTGTTGTCTATAAGCTGACGCAGCAATAACAAGGATATTGGAATCCATCGTTAATCCGCGCAGTCAATTACTGGCCGCTGGTAATCCTCAGCAGAGTGACAGAGACAGAACAATGAGAGGATTTTTTGTTTCGGTTTCAAATCATTGAAAATTAGGGATCGAAGCTTATCTTAAAAGTAGGGTACATGTCATGTTAACATCATTGTCTAAGGGCGGCTTGCACCAGAATCGCTAAACGCGTTTAACTGTTAAATAGTATTTAGCGAGTTGTCAAGTCATATAAATACGTCAGATTTAAATCTATTTAGCTGTTAAACACGTTTAGTGATTCTGGTGCAAGACGCCCTAAGTCAATTTTTTTTTAAATAAAATAACATGGATCGTTTAGAATCATTTTATAGAACTTGGTGATTCTAGGTGCCAGTTCCACGCAACCAGAGCTTAGAAGAACGGGCAAGAAACTACAGCCTGGTTCTTAGCGTTATTTTGTATGATCTTTTTTACAAAGAAATATATTTAAATGCTGAAGTTACAGTGTGGTGACATTTCAACTTTGAAAAGCTAATGTAGGAAAATTCTAAAATAATTCTGTGTAGTTAGTAGGTACCTGGGTAGTTAGGTTACCTAAGTCTAAAAAACAGCCGTCTAAATAGCTCTGCAGGGTATGCCAATCAAAGTTGAACTGCAGAGTTTTAAATCATGGTCAGTTCATACTAACTCATAGTTATTCTGTGACTATATAGTGACATTATGACGTCATTTGATGTGTTTTCGCGCATATTTTGCTGTCAAGTGTCTAAAAAGAATGATACGTGGTACAATTTTGTACCACGTGACCTGAAGAAATTACACTGGGCAGTGAAATATAACTTGACAGCAAAATATTGGCATACGGGGGCTGAAGGTAAACAGAGTCATTGGTAAATCAAATTCGAGAAGCGAGGCGGGAAGTCATTTCGGGCGCCTACACCAACTCGCCTAATAGAAACTCGACAGTAAAGAGCACGCTTATTTTACGATGGTATTACACGTTAGGCCTGTTTAGACTATGCGTTAACGTACGAGGAAGACTACTTAGAAAAATTTCTGGTCACAAATCAGCAGCACCTTTACTCTTGAATCCAATAAAAATTCCCATACAAAAAAGATCACAATTCAATATCGATGAATTTTCGTATCCTTGAAGATTTCCATGCAATACCTTATACAATACGCGAATGTCATGTTTGATAAAACAGCGTCAAGAGTACAAATCTTTATTGGATTGACAATCCAATGCACATAGCAGTTAGTTCATTCAATATCCGCACAATATTGAAATAATTTGGCGCTAGGTTTGCATTCAAGATAAAAAATGGTACAAATTTAATACCGATCGATCGGAATCTCTGTCGACTTCAGGCGCTAAATTCTAATCCGTCGGTCTATTCCCACTAGTTACATTACCAGTTCCATTGATGGAACTAGTGAGAATTTCTTGTAACATTAACTTGAGATTTTAAATATAATTAAGAAATGTAACTACTGGAAAATATCTATTCTCCATTTAAATTTGTTCATTTAGAATAATTTTATATTAGTAATTTATATTTAACATGCAATTTATAACTGTTGACATTTTATTCACTTGGTATTGTTTTATGTGTTAGTTATAAGTAATTTAAAATTCGATTAATTAATTAATTGTTACACAATATAATCACCATTCCCCTGCCTTTATCCCTCGCTAGGTGGGGTCGGCACAACATGTCTTCTTCCACTCACTCCTATCATTTGTCAACTCAGATTGTTAATTAATTAATTGTCACTCAAATAAATAAATTGAAATGCCCACTAGTTATATAGTTTGCATCAGTTTAAAAATTGACACTAACGTGTGCAAACACCCTTAGCAATATTGTTATCTATACAGCAATACGTCTTTTTTAGAGTGGCCCCTAAAAGTCGCTCTCAACTGTAGGCAATTAACTTAATTGTCTTCATTAAACGATGAACGCTTTCTATCAAAACGGTACATAAAGTTATGAGATCTTAAGGGTTGGGGAAATCTAGGGTTGTTACTTACGCAGCGGAAATGAACTTGCAGCCCATCACGTTATCAGCGATAATGCAAAAAGTATGTAAAAGGAAAAACAAAACGTATTTAATGATAAAGTTATGGCCCACTTGATGTAAAGCGGAGACGTAATAAAATAAGGAATTGTAAACAATGAGATGGACAGCAGCTGAATTTATCTCAATAAAAACACACAGTGTTTCCATTGTAGAAACGGATATCAACTATTTTTTTTAGTGAAAAAACGCAGAATAATTTCAAATTTAATTATTACGCTGGAAATAATAATGCAAAAAAACCTGCGTATTTTTAGTCATAAAATATTATAAAAAATCTATATTATCATGGTTAGATGACATTACAAGATACGAGATTTTGTTTCTAATAACAAGGTCAATTTTATTAGTAAATGCAGGTAATACCTAACAAATAATTATCATTACTTTTAAAAACACTGTCTAGTTATAGTCTACTTTTGAAGTAGACTGTACCAAACCCAGATTTTTCACAGAAAACAAATGTTTGACACTCCGTCATTTGTTCCCCAAGCCTTGGCGACAAAGGCCCTAAGGGAGAATCTGGAATGTTAGCGGAGTATTTTTCAGGGAATTTCTCATTATGTTAACACAATATTTTACAACATCTGCCTGTACTCGAAATTTAATTTTTTGTCGCAATTTTTTTCTTTTTTAAAATAATTAGGTATGTCGTTAGTTTTATTAATGACTGTGACGTAAGAGCGCTTACATAACCTCTTTATTTTTATAGCGATCGTCCGGAGTTGAACATTTCTGCCAACGTCAGGACCTTACAAGCTTTTATTGCAATGTTTGTTTATTTAGGTCAAATCTTCGGTGACAATGCAATAATATGGTAATGGCGAGCTGATCTGATGATGGAGCTGGAAGGTGGCCATGGGAACTTTGTAATAAAACGTTGCAACTCGCAAACACGGCAAGGTTATCCCTCCAACGCTTTTTTAAATTTTATTTTACAACTAGCAGTTACCCGCGACTTCGTACGCGTCTACAGTTTCCGTGTACATTATATTATCTGTGCGTGTATCGAGCGGATACTTTGAGAAATTTGACATTACACCTCATTACACCGAACTTGTACTGGAATGTCAAACGCTAGTCGTTAGACCAAAGAGGTAGTACTACGCCCTGTCAAACTGACGTGACATGACATGACAATGAAATCCTCTTGCCAATTGGCGCTGCTAATCCTTTTCGTTCATTTTATCCTGTAAATCCTGTTGATTATTCGGGATAAAAAGTAGCCTATGTGTCAATCCAGGTTACGAACTATCTATATACCAACTTTCACCTAAGTTGGTTCAGTAGTTTAGACGTGATTGAAACACAAACATCCAAACATCTAAACATCCAAACATCTAAACATCCAAACATCTAAACATCCAAACATCTAAACATCCAAACATCTAAACTTCCGCATTTATAATATTAGTAGGAAGTAGGAAGTAGGATAGGATAGGATAATGTCGACCAGGGCGGTTTTCACATTCAAGCACTTCGTTAAGACAAATAAAACATGTGACTATCGCTGACACATCATCACATACTCACACATGTATCTTCACCACAAACACAGTCTCACGATTTTCCCGCACCGAAAAAGCTGACGCTGCCAATTCTGTCATTTTCTCTAATTTCCTTTGAAATGTATTTTGCAACTCGTATTTTCAATATGAAAAATGCTTGCGTTCGTAACTGACTGACAATTCATTCTAAAAACTGTTTGCTATAATTTCAAGGTGTCTAAACTGCCTGAGAAAAAAATCTGCAACACTGTAACACTCCTGGCAAGGAATAATTTCAAGGTGTCTAAACTGCCTGAGAAAAAAAATCTGCAACACTGTAACACTCCTGGCAAGGAATAATTTCAAGGTGTCTAAACTGCCTGAGAAAAAAAATCTGCAACACTGTAACACTCCTGGCAAGGAATAATTTCAAGGTGTCTAAACTGCCTGAGAAAAAAAATCTGCAACACTGTAACACTCCTGGCAAGGAATAATTTCAAGGTGTCTAAACTGCCTGAGAAAAAAAATCTGCAACACTGTAACACTCCTGGCAAGGAATAATTTCAAGGTGTCTAAACTGCCTGAGAAAAAAAATCTGCAACACTGTAACACTCCTGGCAAGGAATAATTTCAAGGTGTCTGAACTGCCTGAGAAAAAAAATCTGCAACACTGTAACACTCCTGGCAAGGAATAATTTCAAGGTGTCTGAACTGCCTGAGAAAAAAAATCTGCAACACTGTAACACTCCTGGCAAGGAATAATTTCAAGGTGTCTAAACTGCCTGAGAAAAAAAATCTGCAACACTGTAACACTCCTGGCAAGGAATGTTTTATGTGAACAGAGTCAGGGGTGCTCCACAGTTTCCTAAAATGGTTTGTTACAGTGAAGTTAAATTCATCCCTAAGTTCTACCGCGCTGTTCGATTTAATTTTAGATCTCTCACGCAGGTGGTAAACGGGATCTCTCCAAGAAGTTCAGAATAGTTGTAATGCTGGGATATGATTATTATATTTTATTCTAAGATCGTATTTATGGTATTTTGTGTGAAAGAGACGTACAACCATACTTTCATCTACCATTGGATGTAGGTCTCTCACCAAACTCGACTGACGTCACAGCTCAGTCGGTAATAGCTCTGCCTTCCGTGCTGTGGGTCGTGGGTTCGATCCCCACTGAGAACAAATATTTGTGTGTGGCGAACATAGATGTTCTATGTGTGGGTATTACTATGTATAAGTATGTATTTACAAACAAAAGGTATAATAAGTATTCTGTCAGCAATCTAGTTTCCATATTAAAAGCTTTGCTTAGTTTGAGACTAGAGAGGGTTGTGTAAAAAGTCCAGGATTAAAAAAAAACGCGCATCTGAACCCGATCTTCAGCTTTTCATATCCAGTGTTAGAAGTTCCTCACCCCATCTTGCCGAAGGGCATCCTACGTATTAGGTACATGTAATAAATCCGTTTTCTTACATACGTATCTCAAGAAAACCGCATCCATAATCGAACCCAATTACTAAACCCTTTCGTAATGCAATGATTTCAAAGGTATTCCATCCACGTGCCAAGTTTTTCATTTGAAATTCAGATGAAAAAGATCTTTGTTTGTATTAGCATAGGATTAGAAATTGTAACAAAAGGAAAAAGTCTTTGTTTCCTGATATCAATCGATAGGGTATCGATAGTTACTGAGCAATTTAGTTTTACGCGATAAGGCATATCTAGCCAGCCCCCGTATTCCAATCTTTTGCTGGCAATTTATATTTCACTGCCCAGTGTAATTTCTTCAGGTCACGTGGTACAATTTTGTACCACGTTCTTTTTAGACACTTGACAGCAAAATATGCGCGAAAACAAATTAAATGACATCATAATGTCACTATTTAGTCACAGAATAACTATGAGTTAGTATGAACTGACCATGATTTAAAACTTTGCAGTTCAAATTTGCAGTTCAACTGAGATTGGAATACCTTTGCAGTTACTTTATTTAGCTGGACGATGCTCTGTGAATAGAAAAGACAGCTTCTCGACATTATCCGATTTATAACTTCAAGTTGCTTATAAATGACGATAGTTCATTCGTTTGTATGAATTAGCGTCCAACTCTGGTGATGGAGTTTTTAGGCCGCTTTAAGGCCTCCGTTGGATCATGGCTAGGACCGGGACCGACAGTTTAACATACCCTCCGAAGCACTAGCGGTCACCCATCCAAATAGTGATCGCGCAGAACGTCGCTTAACTTAGACCTATTTACCTAAAAAAATATTATTCTAATACCAATGAGTAATTGTGAATAGAGACGCTAATTTTAAGTAATACGTATGTTTAAGTGAAGTTTCTGAGTGTGCAGTAGATGCTTTTAGCTAGGCTAATGAAAGTCGTAGCTGTAACAATGGCAGCACCTCTAAGAATATTTAAAAGTACAAATAATCCTACTAATATTATAAATGCGAAAGTTTAGATGTTTGGATGTTTGTGTTTCAATCACGTCTAAACTACTGAACCAACTTGGATGAAACTTGGCATATATATATATAGTTCGTAGCCTGGATTGACACATAGGCTACTTTTTATCCCGAATAAATAACAGGATCTACCGGATAAAATGAACGAACGGGATTAGCAGCGCCAATTTAGCAAGAGGATGATGTCATGTCATGTCACGTCAGTTTGACAGGACGTAGTACTACCTATTTGGTCTAACGACTAACGTTTGACATTCGAGTACGGGTTCGGAGTAATGTCAAGTTTCTCAAAGGAGTATCCGCTCGGTACACGCACAGATAATATAACGTACATGGAAACGGCACTTGCGTACGAAGTCGCGGGTAACTGCTAATATACAATACAATACAAAATGTTTATTTGCAACAACAACACAAAAAACACATACAATAAAAAACACATACTATAATTAAAACACGTTTTAAAATTAGGTGTTCCGATTTTTCAAAACTGGATAATAAAAGTCAAATGGCGAAAGATTTTAACAAAACACCCCGTACCTTTAAAAATCGCTTACCATTCATTGAATTGGGTTTTTCCACCCCCGTCATGGGGTTATCTCTAAAGGGTTACGGGTAATTTACTCCGAATAGTAGATAGCTTTAGTGATGTGACGAAGTCTTCTTGGGTAACATCAAACTCGGAAGAAAAGAAGTTATTTATTTATTTATTACTAGCTTCCGCCCTTGACTTGGTCTGCGTCCCGTTAGATCCTGTTCATTTTCTGAGATAAAAAGTAGCCTATGTATAATCCAGGCTACGAACTATATGTATTCCAAGTTTCATCCAAATCGCACCAGTAGTTATTGTGTGAAAGAGTAACAAACATTCATACAAACTTTCGCGTTTATAATATTAGTATGATTTTACTTTACACAGTATGATCTTAATATTTTTAAAACAAGAAAAATCGCAAACTTGTTGGCAGGTCAGTATGAATAAATTATGTAAGTTATATATTAAATAAAAAATATAAATAAATTAAAAAAAGAATAATAAGTATAAATAAAATATAAATAGTATATTATTTTATTTATTTTCTGGCAACAAACAGTCATAAAGGAAATAATCTAAACTAAAAAATACTAATCTAAAGAAAAAAATCGTGCCCAAAGTTTGATTTACAAAATAATTAACTAATTTTCGGGCTATGTATGCTTTGTTGATTTATTAACTCAGTACAAAACGACTGCTTCGTAAACTAAACAAACAGAAGTAGTATGTAATGTAAAAATACAATTTTATAATAACATCACTTAGTAACTTCTACTGAATTTAAAATTCTGGTTAAAACTACCCCATTTCCAAATCCCGCCCTATTTTTGTTGACGTAACAAGCAAATCTCATTTCACCACGCAATAAAGAAGCTTCAGTTTATCTGAACAATGGTCGGATCAGACGGCGAGCAAAGCCGCGGGACGGCGCAAATCCGTTTTGACGAGTAGACTTGGTCTTAAAATAAATTATTTATATCTTTTGTATCATATCACTCCTTCAGTTTATTCAAACAATGATCCAATCAGACTAGCAAACTAGCGGGAGGGTGTAAATCCGGCTTAATGTTTAGAAAGGAATGATTTGGATCTTTTGGTATCATCATTAAAATCATCCTATCACAGATATAAACTCATACGCGTAAGCTTGAGCCTAACATAGGTTGACTCATATTTTTTTGCTAAATATCCCACTACTATTATAAATGTCTAAGTTTAGATGTTTGGATGTTTAGATAATTGTGTTTCAATCACGCTGTAACAACTGGTCCGATTTGGATGAAACTTGAAAAATATCATAGTGCGTAACCTGGATTAACATATAGGGTACCTACTTTTCTAGTTATAAAATAAATACTATATTAGTCGTAATTTTCTTTGTGAATATATACAGGGAGTTACCAGACCACTTCCGAAAACGAAAGGGGGGGGGGGGGGGGTACAGCACACCAAACCCAACCAAAAAAAATCAGTTATCCTGAAAAATAATTATAGCCGGAGAAAACAATGTTTAAAGATTTGTATTTATTCCGCCAGTCCGCAATGTACGCATTTACGTAGGTAGTACTATTATTCGAGTCGAGGCGTAGTACTATTATTTATTCTGTGTCGTAAGTGCCTACTAACGTAGGTAGGTACCTACTATGTTTATTTATACCTAATTGGTATAGCGACCGCGCGATAAAGACGGGCGTCTCTTGTCTCGCTCGCACGTCACGTACTCGAATGACCCGCGATGAACTCTCAGCTGCGTGTACACTGTACATTGCTGCTTTATTTATTTTATTTGTTTTTTTGCTTTTTTAAATGAGATAATTAGGTAGATATGTCTTATTATGTTGTACTGTGTGTATGCAACTAGAAAAAAAATGAAAAGAAGATAGTCAAGGCGATTTTTTTTTTGCGATTTTTTTCGCTAAATGTTTTCAGTATCATGGTCTGATTGGAACCTCCAAGTTTTCGGAAGTGGTCTGGTAACACCCGGTATTCTTGTTCTTTTGCATCATTTTTTTACTCAAACATGAATAAAGATACATATCTTCAGTTACATCAGGGGCAAGTCCACGTCATAATACAGTTTCAGGGTGGAAACCCACGTCAATGATACCGCATCTCGTGTCATCTCACAGCAATGGCTTCTGTATCGTAGAGTAATATTACATGCAGATGTATCATTGTGGGTTACAATACCAAGAAATATCCAGAGGGGTAATCACGAACAAATCTGACAGTCGCCGCGTTACGTAAACCTAACGTATGCGAATCGTATTGCGCGTCAACGCCAGCTCGACTGCCGAACGTTGTAGCGTCACCGCGCAATGTATCTCGGATACGCTAGCGTTACGATACGTTTACGATTGTCATATTTATTCGTGATCAAGGCACTGTACATATACAACGTGTAACATATTGTCCCTATAAGCCGAAAAGGAGCTTATTCAGATCATACACATGAATAGATTGGCATGTGCAAAAGTTGAATACAACATGATTGAATTTTTTTTTCTTTTTATCTTAGAAATTCGCGACGACCGTAAGTATTTGTTTAGTTTGCGTATGTATCCAGCCTGTTAGTACACATGCACACGCACACTCCTATCACGTCGCACCCACAAATAGACACTTTAACACGTGTGCAATGGTTTTTTCTAAGGAAACTTTAAGACACGTTTCATGAATGAAAAACTTCGAAATATTAAAAGTCGTAGAACAAATGTTGTTTGCCATGACGTGTAGAATACTCCCCTTTCAGATTTATAGGGACATTATGTTACACCCTGTATAACTAGCGGCTATATTTGCTGGCACTGTGTTTTCCAATTTCAGTTTTCTGTTTGATTTTCTTCCACGCAAACTTTTCAGTTCAATATTGTTTTGTGAGTAGATGTACAAATAAGGTAGGTACAGTAAGTAGCGTAAATTGATTAACAAGTTTTTAAAAGTCCCAAGTAGATGCAGTGGTAAAATATATTTGAAATTAGTTATAGACATAAAATTCTACAAAAAATCTTGCAAAAGTTACGAAACAAATAGTTCAAAGGATTTAAATACAGTCTGGTATCCAAATTCCTTATAATCCAAGTGTTACCCACTTTTTCTGAATTTAGTATTTTTGATACTTATTAAAACTTGGCTCAAGTGAGTTCCTTACACATTTAAATAATAATTATTAAATTTTTGTCCTAATAGAATTCTCGATGTTAATATATGTAAAATTGTTGCCAATTGGTAACAAGTTGTAATACCATTGA
This sequence comes from Gandaritis pyraliata, assembly GCA_947859175.1. Lineage (NCBI taxonomy): Eukaryota > Metazoa > Arthropoda > Insecta > Lepidoptera > Geometridae > Gandaritis > Gandaritis pyraliata. Next base: position 8,000,501 of record OX401869.1, on the reverse strand, counting down.
TTCCGAACCCTCGTCATCTCGTCAAGCGTTAAAACGTAAATAAGGGAACAAGGTACAGGCTGTTCAAATATTCAAGAACGAATAAATATATCATTTTCTGAGATTTATGGTGAAATATAGAGATAGAGAGAGATAGAGATATATTTATTTGACACACAATCACAACACAGGTACAGCACAGAACAAGCATAAAAAGAAGAAAGAAAACAATAAGCACCTACACAATTACTACTAGGTAGGTAGGCTGGGCAGGTGTGTGTGCTGACCAGCGCGTTGATGTGAGTCAAAAAGGTCCTGCCTCAGCATAATGCAGCTCTGCAGAAGCAGAGCGGCGCTGGTTTTCAGGCTAGCTTATATATAGCTATATATATAGCTTCTCAATAAAAAAATCACAAATACACGGCTTCTTGTTTTGGCGTGGCTAATAGCGGCCACATACCTCCTAACATCAGGTGGGTCCTCGGCTTGTTCCATCGTTCAGTTCTATAAAAAATAAAATAAAAAACCTCCAAGTAAAGATCAAACCTTGGCTTGACTCAATTTATTTGAACGAGGCTTGTCAAAAATTACATTGAAACTTTAACAAATAACACACTTGCCAAATGGGTTGGTATTGCCTAACCCCGGTCCGGCCTCCCCCCGATGTAGATTACCAAATAGTATGTATGCGCTAAATCAATGTCAGTACTGTGGCGAAAAAAAGTGAAAATGAAGTAGGGGATCTATCAAAAATAAACGTAACAAAAGCGACATTTTGAATGATGATTTCATAAGACATGTACTGATGGAGTTAAATAATGATGAGATTGGAGTTGGATTTGCATTAAAAAAATTGCGAGTTTAGGGCATAAAAATTAAAATACACAATTAGGTATATGTTATCATTTAGAGCATTGATCTAAAACATTAATTTCATTTTAAGTTCCCCATTCATTTGTTTTTAAGTTGATTATAATTACTGAATTACATTTTGAATAATATTATTTATTTCCTGAATGTACCACGGTAAACAAAAAATACTATTTGCCACAGTACCATCGATGTAATGGTAGAGACATTAGACAGTACCTTTGATGGTACTGTGGCAAATATTATTTGCCACAGTACCATCGATGTAATGGTAGAGACATTAGACAGTACCATTGATGGTACTGTGGCAAATATTATTTGCCACTGTACCATCGATGTAATGGTACAACGGCAAACAAACGGATAAAACGGAACAAATCTTACTCTTTCTAATATACCATGTATATAGGGGCTTTGTAAACTTAATTCACCTGAGCGAATTCACCTAGGTGTATTAAATACACTAAGGTAGCCTTCGGAAAGTACGATAGTGGTTTTTTTCGAATAGACTAAATTCTAACAGTCGTATGACCTACGGAACAGTAGAGAAGGGAAGGATAGTGTTGAGACCTAAATTCAAATAGATTTTGTTTTCCAAAACGGCGTTCTGAGTCCATCGCCAATATTAGAAAATGTTTTCTTTACTAATTTTAGCCACAAAAAGGCTGATAATAATTTTACCTGACGGGTTCTGAAGATTACTTTACATCCCGATAACAATTTTGGATCAGTTCCCACGCGTTTATGGATTAGACGGTGGTATTTTAGGAAATAGAATTTTTGAAGGAAAATTAAATTGGCTTATCAATTTTTATTCCCCAAAATACATACGGTCTTATAATCGCTCTCAACTTAAACATTGTCTACAAACGTGTCTAGCTAATTAAGTTTTATTAATCGTTAATTAATAGAAAGTCTGTATACAATAATTTTAATAGCCAGTGCTTTCCAACGGTGAAAAAAAACGAAGAACTTTATGGCTACAAAAAATCTTATAGATCATAACATTTTTAAAGGTCTAAAAATATAAAACGCGCATTCTGAGTTAATTTTCTTTCTGAACTTTACAGTTCACTTAAAACTTAGGCTGGTATTTTAAGCTTTGTAAATGTTCAACTGCAATGCATCAAATTAGCGTTTTTTTAAACACAATGCATCGACCTCTTTAATCTCGGTTTTCTCTTTTTACAACATTTGCTATCTACTAGATGCAACAATCGCTGAAATCTATTCATGGATACCTACCACTTGAAGTTTTATAATTTCCAATGTTTTCAAGGGGAAATATATATATATTTTTAATTTAACTTTATTTTCTAAAAATTTATTCACAAAGAAAATTATGACTAATACAGTATTTACAATATTTATAATATGTACAAAATACACATGAAGCAGTTGAGCTATCTACACACCGTTGCAAACGATTTATAGATAGCTCAACTGATCCAAATCAGTACCAATCGGAAGCGTGCCCAAGACACTGGCTGCATTGCCGCGCTGAATAGCAATGCTGATTCGCTGGCCCAGATAATCACACAGAGGTAATTGGGTTATCATATATTTAATACGAGTATGTTTTTTGTAAGCAAGCATGCAACACCGTCAACTAAAATTGTAGTCAAACTTCTGCATCTAAAAAGCTATAGTTGAGTGCCTTTACTTGAGTGCGTCTGAAATCTTGAAGTTACGTTTACGCCTTAGAATACGAGGGTCTAGCCTGCAATCACCTTAAATGAAACGACATAAAAGTAGGCTTTTAGCTTACAGAGTTTCTGTGGCCTTTTGGCAACATTTTTATATCTATGAATAAAGATATCGTCTTGGACGTAAAATGGGATTATGTCTCCCACTTGGTGTTAAATGAACCAATGCAATGTACCTACATATTGATGGTGTTGTGTTTACTCTAAGGCTTCTAAACTTGGTGTTCTGCTACTACAAGCTTGTAGCGTTTTTAACCAAAATATGCAATCAAATAGGCTGCGGGTATCTTGAAAATCGCAAGTTTCTTTTCGCTGATAATCCGTACATACAAATGATAACCAAAAGTAAAAATAGTTACAGAAAATTCATTTTTTTCCGACCTTTACTTTAATCCTGAAACATGATAAAAAAATATTCTCGCGATAGAAAAAAAAATCCCAAAGTTACCTCTAATTTTCTAAGGGCGGTTTGCACCAGAATCGCTAAACGTGTTTAACAGCTAAATACATTTAAATCTGACGTATTTATATGACTTGACAACTCGCTAAATACTATTAAATAGTTAAACGCGTTTAGCGATTCTGGTGCGAGCCGCCCTTAGACTGTGTCTGGATTCGTCTGGACGACGTCAATTATTCTAATAAAATTATAGCTATATTCCAGCTATATCCGTTGTTTTATTTCGACAGCCGCTTGTCAACATACTAATACTAAATTAGAATATGGTAGATTAGATAGTTTTGAGTATTAGATTGTTTTCAACTATAAAAATATACATAACAGCCCCCGTATGCCAAACTTTTGCTGTCAAGTTATATTTCACTGCCCAGTGTAATTTCTTCAGGTCACGTGGTACAATTTTGTACCACGTGATCATTCTTTTTAGACACTTGACAGCAAAATATGCGCGAAAACACATCAAATGACGTCATAATGTCACTATTTAGTCACAGAATAACTATGAGTTAGTATGAACTGACCATGATTTAAAACTTTGCAGTTCAACTTTGCAGTTCAACTTTGATTGGCATACCAATGCTGATTGGTCGTTGTTTGGAACAAAACTAGAATAATCTGAGGTTTTGTGGCCTCGCTATGCGCTATAAGTCTGGCCACACGGTTTCGAACCCAACAAATGTACCGCAACATTGGAACGGTAAGATGACGTCGTGGGGCATTGAGGCCCGTCTTGATTGGCTGCGACTCTAAATAATGACGGCGATTTGGGTAACGCACTAAAGCTGCCTTTACACAACATGCTATTTTTTATAGTTCTACCTGAGGGGCGATTACGAGTTGACAATGAAAAACCGGTGTGAAACGTCTGACGTCTGAAGATTGACGAGACCAAGCTTCTCAAAAAATCCGCTCAGTGTTTTCATACCAAGCAGCGCACACCGGTGTGGTTGGCGTCAGACGTTTCACACCGGTTTTTTACATTGTCAACTCGTAATCGGCCTTCTGTAAAAAATACGTTCAAAGTGTTTGAACTTCATTATCATTACCTAATTAATACCTACCTTTCGTAGTCACAGCGCTAAAAATTAAAAACACAGTTACTTTGTCAATATTAAAATCGATAAAGAAGAGTCCGATTTAATTATTAGAAAATCGGAAATAGTGGTTTACTCTGAAATATCAAGATCATACTAATATTCTCAACGCGAAAGTTTGTATGTATGTATGGATGTATGTATGGATATATGTAAGTATGAATGTATTTATGGATGAATGTATTGATGTTTGTTACTCTTTCACGCCAAAACTACCGGTCCGATTTGAATGAAACTTACAATACAGAATAGTTCGTAGCCTGGAGTAACATAGGGTACTCTTTATCCCGGAAAATAAACAGGATAAAGGCAGAAGCCAGTAGAAAATATTTTCCCGGTTTTATCTAAAACCTATTGGCTTTGAATTAGCTCAGAAACCAAAGCTCCAGGTCAAACACCCCGTGCGCCATTACCCCAGTCAAGGAACCATTCCGTCTACCCGCAAATCGTCAAATTCCGCCATTACGCGTTCGCGCCATTTAATATTCGTGATTTCGTTTCAGGCCGTGAATGGAAGCCATTTGGATATTTTTTGAGGAGTTTCAATGTTGATACTGAAAGAAAGAAAGAAAAAACATTTATTCTGACAACACACACACACAACAGCACAACAATATACACTAACAATAAACTAACAAACTAACACACTAACAATACACTGACACACTAACAATATACAGCGTGTAGCTACAATGGCGACATTAAATTAACCAGCGTATCCGGTTTCGCGTTTTCAGAATATAGACATATTTTTTATTTCATTAAACATAAGATTTATCGAAATAAATCAATTTTCTTAAATAACGCCTCGGAGCAACCTGTACGTAAGAGCAGAGGTCATCTGTCGGGTTCACGGGTCATAACCGCGTGTAACCGCGTATGAAGAGCAAGAAAGTATTGTTAGAATAGGACACCCGAAATTGCGACCTTGTGCATGAAAGGGATAGCTAACTATTGAAGAGCGCCGCCCGCGCCGCTAGCTCGACCGACTCGTCCTGCCGCCTAGCCAGTGATACGCGGGCCGGTGTCCTTGACACACTTTATTTTAATAATTTTGCTAATTATCTACATATTCTCAATGTTTCGCGAAAAAGACGCTTGGTTTTGTTAGTTTAGCTTTTCTATTCTAAGTACCCAATCAGGTCTACGTAGGTACAGCGATAAAGACGCTTTGATTTATTATTTGTTTATCTGTCTACCTTTGCGACTAGGGAGCGGGTAAATTAAATGTTTGGTGCTCAGTGGATACTGGATAGGACGACACGACACGGAGCTCTTAGGTGGCCCAATGTCACCTGACCTCAAGCCCCTCGATTTTTTTATGGGGCTTTGTGAAAGACGACGTTCATGCTAAAATAAAATAAAATGTATTATCAAAAGCGAGGGCAAATATTCAGCGCCGCCGGTTACATCTTTGTGTCCGACGTGGTGGCGGCGGCGCGGCGGCTACATTGAGAACTTGAAGATTTAATAAGTGTAAGGCGCTAGGTGCATAGGTCACAATAAAATTAATAGTAAAGTGAACAAGGTGAAGTGAAATTATTTGATTTCTTTGAATTCCTTGGTGTCGCTTGATTTCCCCGCCCCGCGCTCCGCCCCGCGCCCCGCCGCCGCCACCGAGCCGCCCGGGCAGGCAGGCGCGGGCGCGGGCGCGGTAACACGTAGGTAAAGACACTCATAGGGTGATTAATTTTTGTTGCGTATTTTATTATTAAGGACGCTCTTAAAATTTCGCGGCGCTCGAATCTAGGATTCTGAGCCAGCACACTACGACAAAGTGCCCACGCACACATTGAAGCCGTTTTGCGCTCGATTTTATACATAAACAACTGATCTTGGTACTTGAAGGTTAGGTAGGTAAACATAAGATAAGATAAGATAATTTTTTAATTGTCCTCAATTAGATATACATGTACAGTAGGTAGCATAAATACAGTAGGTACAGATAGGAACATAATACTTAGTAATAAATACAATACAATTAAAACAGACCTTCAGATATCGAGTTTGAAAGCAATCGGTTCATAAACAAAAAAGTTAAAAATGGCGGCCATGATTTTTCCATTTTAACATAAGATTCCTAATAATGTCTTAGGATGACCCTCAGATATCGATTTTGAAAGCAATCGGTTCATAAATAAAAAAGTTACAAATGGCGGCCATGGTTTTTCCAGTTTGACATTAGATTCCTAATAATGGCCAAGGGTGACCCTCAGATATCGATTTTGAAAGCAATCGGTTCATAAACAAAAAAGCTAAAAATGGCGGCCATGATTTTTTCATTTTGACATTAGATTCCTAATAATGGGTAAGGGTGACCCTCAGATATCGATTTTGAAAGCAATCGGTTCATAAACAAAAAAGTTCAAAATGGCGGCCATGATTTTTCCATTTTGACATTAGATTCCTACTAATGGTTAAAATAGCCCCTGAGATATCGATTTTGAAAGCAATCGGTTCATAAATAAAAAAGTTACAAATGGCGGCCATGGTTTTTCCATTTTGACATTAGATTCCTAATAATGGCCAAGGGTGACCTTCAAAAATCGATTTTGAAAGCAATCGGTTCATAAACAAAAAAGTTAAAAATGGCGGCCATGATTTTTTCATTTTGACATTAGATTCCTAATAATGGATAAGGGTGACCCTCAGATATCGATTTTGAAAGCAATCGGTTCATAAACAAAAAGTTCAAAATGGTGGCCATGATTTTTCCATTTTGACATTAGATTCCTACTAATGGCTAAGGGTGACCTTCAGATATCGATTTTGAAAGCAATCGGTTCATAAACAAAAAAGTTACAAATGGCGGCCATGATTTTTCCATTTTGACATTAGATTCCTAATAATGGCTAAGGGTGACCCTCAGATATCGATTTTGAAAGCAATAGGTTCATAAACAAAATAGTTCAAAATGGCGGCCATGATTTTTCAAACTTGACATTATAAACTTGATAATGGCCACGGGGGACCCTCAAATATAAATTTTGAAAGCCATTTCTGCCATCTTCGATTTAATAATGGATACCATTTCCGTAATCAGCATCCCAAAATATCTCGAAAACGATTATGTTTTTCATTCTATTTTATTATTTTTATTATATTCATATTTGCCTCTAGTAATGCAATGTCTACTAAGGACGTGCCTAGTGAGATGTTAGGTCTCGGGGGAGAGACTTACGTCCAGCAGTGGACTGGTTGATGATTACGTATGATAAATGATGGAACAAGCTGATGGCCCACCTGATGTTAAGTGACCCTCGGCATGACGTCAAGTCTGGATTTCTTCCGATTTGATATGATGTCATCCCTCGATTGGTCCACGATTTCTAAATTGGATTCTCCCGAGCGGTCTGACCGCCAAGTGTAATCGTAATGAAAATCAAAAACTTTATTATCGGTGAATTATAAAATGTTTTTGTGAATACTTTACAAAAATTAAGTATTTCATCATACTTGGCATTTACACTTGGCGGTCAGACCGCTCGGGAGAATCCAATTTAGAAATCGTGGACCAATCGAGGGATGACATCATATCAAATCGGAAGAAATCCAGACTTGACGTCATGCCGAGGGTCACTTAACATCAGGTGGGCCATCGGCTTGTTCCATCATTTAGTTATATTAAAAAAATATGCCAATTTGACAGATTGGCATGACGCCAGGCTTGTCACAAATTTATTTGAAGGTGGCCACCATTATACCAGTGTCCAGAAAATGCACCGAAAGATAAAAAATAAAAAATCTCCAAACCCCAAAAATCGCTAATATCATATTTACCATTAGGTACCTACTAAGTACCTACTACACCTACATAAGTACCTACTACTACTAATAGTACCTACTAGGTATTTTTCCAAATCTAATTCTGATAATCAGCACGCACTTAGTAGCTCACATACTTTTATTTCAGTCCAAAAAGTATCACCTTTATCCAATCGTACTATTAAACACGTACAGTAATAACACGTTGTCGATCGTAAGAATTTTCTGGAGCAATGCGATACACCCGTCCTTCCACAAAAGCGCCTGAACGCGGTCTGGCTAGCGAAACGAAAATCAAGTCTATATACGACTGCGCCCCACTATTTTTCCTTAGGAAATTGTATGGAGTAAGTACGGTGCGTTTTGTACCTGTCTTTTCTTTCTCATAATTCAAAAAGTATTTAGTTTGGGTACAAAAAAATACCCTACACGGGGAGAGGACTATAACAGCTATAATTCATTATTATTTTCACGTTACAATATGTAGCGGATTTAGCTGTATACACACCGAACCAGACCCCATTTTCCGTCATTTTTTGCGATTCTTGCGACGGTAAAATGGTTTTTGTGTGAAAATGTTGTATAGAACCACCCAGATTTTTTTCCTTCTCTTTAAATTAGAATATATTATCTTTAATTTTTTATAATAATATCTCTACATTTATTATTTCTAGTGTCTAAAAGTACTCCCTAGAAAAGATTGAAATCCGTTTTTACGTTCTTAAGTTTGTTTGATAAATTCGAAATTTCTATTTTGGACTATAATTATTTTTTTATTTTTTTTATGAATACTTATAAGTAGCTCTACCCGTGTGTTCATTTAATGTCGCCATTGTAGCTACACGCTGTATATAATACTGATTTTTCTTTCTTGTTGATTGGGAACGGCTGACACAAAATCGCGTCCGTATCGCTTTTGTGTCTCCCTAGCCTCAAAGGTTTGCTGGAAGATAACTCTTGTTAGGGTTAAGCTCGTCATTGAACGTTTCATCTATTTTTATCTCTTGTCTATGTCCTGTTTTGTGTACAATAAAGATTTTAGAATTATGTGTAAATTGGGGACAATTTTAATTTTTCGTTGTTCGGACCTAAGTTTATATCATCCATTTTTAGTTGACGCCGAGCTCAAAATAACATCATAACGTCGTATTTTCAAAAAATAATTATTTATTTTTTGTGAGAAATAATCATTGTATGATAAAGCTTCCATTCAAACTAAATTGAAACAAGGTTACTTTGACACCAATTTATTTGCTGTACAGCCCCCGTATGCCAATCTTTTGCTGTCAAGTTATATTTCACTGCCCAGTGTAATTTCTTCAGGTCACGTGGTACAATTTTGTACCACGTGACCTGAAGAAATTACACTCATTCTTTTTAGACACTTGACAGCAAAATATGCGCGAAAACACATCAAATGACGTCATAATGTCACTATTTAGTCACAGAATAACTATGAGTTAGTATGAACTGACCATGATTTAAAACTTTGCAGTTCAACTTTGCAGTTCAACTTTGATTGGCATACCCCTGCTGTTAGGGTTGTCACGTAGACAATTGTTGCCTTTATGGCATCCATTTTGGGTTCAGAATTTGCAGCCCAATTGACAGTTGGATAAATGTAATCGGAAGGTAAAGTTTGACGGCTTCACAAACGTTTGTTTAATGTGTGGAGGCTAATCAGCGCACGAGAAGATTTGAGTTGTTACGCGCTAACTGCTTAATCGATGGCCCATTTAGGGTGTGGTGTCACTGTGAGCGATGAGCGGTTATTTTATTCTTTTATCGTAACTGCTTGGTAATACCAGTATTTTTAAACCCCCGACGCAAAAACGACGGGGTGTTACAAGATTGACGTGTCTGTGTGTTTGTGTGTGTGTCTGCTGAGGCAACGTAGCTCCTGAACGGATGAACCGATTTTGATTTTGTTTTATTTTGTTTGAAAGGTGAATTAGTCGGGAGTTTTCTTAGCTATGTTTGTTGAAAATCGGTCCAAGATTCGGGGGTTTTTTAAATTTTTAATTTAATTACTTGTAGTCTAATTATTTCTTGTCCACTTGGTATTTATGTAGTTCTTGAACTGACAGCAGGGGTATGCCAATCAAAGTTGAACTGCAAAGTTGAACTGCAAAGTTTGAAATCATGGTCAGTTCATACTAACTCATAGTTATTCTGTGACTAAATAGTGACATTATGACGTCATTTGATGTGTTTTCGCGCATATTTTGCTGTCAAGTGTCTAAAAAGAAAGACCTGAAGAAATTACACTGGGCAGTGAAATATAACTTGACAGCAAGATTGGAATACGGGGGCTGACAGATTAACGTTCAAAGCACGAGAGCATGCCTACTCAGAACAAGCGCGAGAGATTTTTAACAAATAGCAGAGATAAAATAATAATTCCAGTAGCTTTTCTATGACATGCAAGTGATAATAACAGGATATACAGCTTCTACACATTGATAGGGAAATAGTGTACCAAAAAATTTACCAATGACATGCGTAAAATTAGTGCTTGATTAAAAAAAGTTTAAATAAGCTCTACCATAAGCGTTTAGGCTTTCGCTTCTCGCTTAAAGCTTGAACGAACCTTAAACTATGAAAACCGACGTAATGTATACACGTGGGCTTGGCATTTCTTGATAAATTGCTTAACTTTTGTTGTCATGCGGCAGCGATGTGAGGGTAGTCAGGGCAGTGTCAGATTTCATATTAATTACCTTTAATATTAAATCTGTAATTACTTAGTTATGACGGAGACATTATATAAACTCTATTATAATAGTTATTTTGTTATTCAACTTTGCTTAGCATTCACTAAAATACCTTGTTTACTAGCCAAACCCATGTTTTTCTACTAATCATTTTTGTTTCTGTCTGTACAATAACTAGGTTAGTATAAAACGAACAAAATTTGAGACTAAATAGTAATGGAAATAAAAATAAAATAGAAAGGTAGGTAGTGTTTTGTCCCAGTGCAGTGGGACAAAAGACCGGTAGTCCGAAACTAGAATAACTCGTTCTATGGTACAGTCGGCTACACATAAACCTATCAACGCAACGGTTCGAACTTTGAACTATTATAATTTGAATGTTGCGAATCATGCGAGAGAAACGATAATTATGTTTTTATGCGAGACTCGCTGCTTGCGCGCCACGCGCCTTCAGCTAATGCGATCCCTGATTTGCAACATTCAAATTATAATAGTTAAAAATTCAAACAGGGGATAGGTTGATGTGTAGCCGACTGTACCTGATGATAGGATTTTCAGACCTGGGGAGTTGTTTTGTTCATGAATTAGAATTTGACCCAGCTTTAGATTCCAACCATCAGATTTAGACTTGATAACTTAGGTTTTTGTTAGTATGTATAGTTATGCCTTCTTTATGTATAATATGTCTCTTTGTTAGCAACATTGACTTACTGTATAATCCTTTAATATCTATTTGTATAATCATATAATGCTTTTAAAATGAATTTTCTTTTTTCCTCATTTCTTTATTTCCGTGTATTTTATTCTTGTCTGTTAGCACTAAGTAATCACGTCCTCTTATACTATGCCTTATACTACATACCTACTATATCCTCAATGGCCTCAACGGAAGACCAGCGCAGGTTACTGCAACCTGCACATGCTGAGTTGGGACCATTTTGCGACTATTTATGTATATCTATTTATTTATTTATCTGTTTATCTATCTCTATGTGTTAATTTTAATTTAGAATAGTAACTTTTGTTATTTTTCCTTTTTTGTGTATAATAGGCCTTTACATCTATTGAAGATGATTTATACAGCGTCAGGAGGCAACCTATGCCTACACTTAACGGGACACTGTAGTGCCTGGGACAATGTTTAGATGGAGTAGGCTTGCCCAGCACCTATACCATCCTCTCAGCCTACACGGAAAAAAAAATCTTGTTACAGTAACGAGAATCTCGTACGCTCAACGAGAATGTCTTGTTATATATGTGACCACCATCTATTTTGTAACAACTACCAGTCTGTTCTAGTTAAAAAATATTGTAGTTGCAAATGATTATGTGGTTAGAATTACTAGAAGTGTATTGTAATGATGAATAAAATGATGTGCTGTAGTAACTATACTTTTAATACAGATTACCGATTAGAATACTTGGGATTACAATATTATATTGTACACACTACTATATAGCGTTGTATTAAATACTATATTGAAATGTAATATTAAATAAATATGTTGCTGTAGTAACTAGATCTATCGTGCTGGTAAATAATCAGAATAGTTCTGAATACTCTGTAGCATTGTAATAAATACTGATCATATTGTAATGGGGATTGTTTATATTGTATGCAACATTTAAATCGGTCAGTATGGGAAAGTTTGAAACTATAAGACATACGATGATCTGTTCTTAGGAATCATGTCATCGATTTTAGTAACACGGAAACCTGCATTCATACATTAAAAAAAACTTGTACTCAGCTCGGGAATCGAACCCGAACATTTTGAAAAATAAAACTAACACTATTTCCGTAGCTGTTTATATTGTTAGTTTTATTTTTCAAAAAGTCCGGGTTCGATTCCCGAGCTGCGTCCAAGTTTTTTTTTAAATGTATGAATACAGTTTTCCTTGTTACTAAAATCGATGACATGGTTCCTAAGAACAGATCTTCGTATGTCTTATAGTTTCAAACTTTCCCATACTGACCGATTTAAATGTTACACTCTGTATAGTATATGCTAATAAATTAGTGCAGCAGTTAAACAAACTCTAAATAAAAAACAAGATAAAAATAGCAAAAGATACAACACCATTTTCAGTTGAATAAAAGAATAAGTTTATAAACAGTAATCAAAGATTTATTAGGTATTCATACTTATAATAATTATTAGTAAGTAACGATTAACTAATCCAGGAGATCTCACAATCAAAACTTAAACTAATAAGGCGGTAAGCTACGTCTAAGAATCTTAAAAATATAAGTATCTAAAAATTAATAAAAACTTACTTCAAAAACGATAGCATTGCTACATAAACATTTATTTTTGTGGGTTCTTCTCAGAGTAAATGCATAAATAATTACGTTGCTTGCATATTTTCCTTCTGGAATTGCTGTCCAGTAAACCATCAGCTCGATGTAACTTCAGGATGGCTCTTCCTTCTGCACTAGTTTTTAGCAAGTCCAAAGGAGTCTAAAAACGAGAGTCAACTATGAAAACTGATGCAAAACACTAGCATGTAACTGTAAATAAATTACTAAGTTGTTCTTAGATATTAGGTGAAAAAACGGCTTGTCTTTCTATCTAAATTGTAGGGTGCAACAAGTTTACTTATTATAAATACAGGCTTCTGTTTAACACTCCGTTCACATAGTCCATGTCTACTACCTTATACATAATGATAGTAAGCCAATAATGTACGACCTATTTTTAGAATTGCCAGCACTTATCAAAACTTATGCCTGGATTTAATGTATCATGGCAGTAGGTAAAGGTAGAGAATATAGGTAAAATAGGGAAGTACTATAGGTAACAAATAATTAAAAAAAAATATTTAAGGACTTACGTGTGACACTAGATTTAAAAAATAAGTAGGAAATGCCCATGCAAACTCAGTCATATTAAGTGAAAAAAGGCCTTACCTTTTTCTCCCGTTCAACTTTATCTGTCGGTAAGTTGAAGCTTCCAGACATTACCACTTCGCTGGTAGATGATGCAGTTAGTGATGATGACGGGCTGCCAATTAGATTTGATGTAAGTATCTAATAAAGTGCCCCGGTACTGATAATGATGTTCGGACCAAATGTCCACACCATCCACGTACAATGGCATCTTTAACCTCCAGTGGCTGCAACAAGCAACACAACAATAATATGTAGCTAAATTTATCTCAAAATGTACAAGTTGGTATATTTATACTGATTATTTAGGTATATACTAACCTCATTCAGTTGATGTGTCAAGAGTTTCCAGTTTTCTAAATGTTTAATAAACCCAATTCGGTCTCCTTTAATGGGGATTATTGCTTTTATCATCTCGGTCATCAGCAAATTCAAATTGTTGATTTTTATGCGATTTTCTGAAACAAATTAACAATTTTATTAGGTAAGTAGTAGGTACCTATACCTAGGTAGGTACTAAGCCTAATTGGTAGTTTGCAGTACTTACTGGCAAATACGGTATTGTATTGTGCGGTATTGTATTTTAGATTCCATGCTTCTAGAAGGTTTCTAAGATCAACGTCGTCGTCGTCGCAATCCATTTCACAAAAACAAATATATTTATTCTTTTTGAAGGCAGTTATTTGACAAAATGCACTCGCGCGTCAATACAATGTCGACTGGAACAAGATTGAACAGGTACTGCCCTACATACCGCTTCCCGCCGCCGCACACCCCGCTCACCCCTGATTACTAGGTACATCTTTCGTATTCTTTACGATGCACACTGCAATAATAAATAAAGTATTGTATTAATTGACAAATACTAGTAATAATTACCATTTGCCTGTTAAAGTTTACTATATATAATATAACTAGAATTTAATCGTTTGCAATACAATATGATTGGTTTCTTAAACAATAATTTTTGTTACTCTAAACAAATTCTCGTTACTGTAACATATTTAATTTTAACTAAGCGTTCTGGTTGTATTGTTAAAATTATTTTTTTCCGTGTAGTCAACCGTATCCACAGGAAAGACAAGGTCAATACGTGCGGAGCTGACTAAGCCGCGGGTTTCCTCACGATGTTTTCCTTCACCGTAAAGCTCGTGTTAATGCGCATATAAATTTTCCGAACGAAAAATGCATTGATGCACGGTCGGGATTTGAACCCACGACCTTCGGATCGAAAGTCGAGGTACAATCCCACTCGGCCAACACGGCTTCTTTTTTGTGTATATGGTCGCAAATAAACCCCTTTGATTTGATTTGATAAAAAACCAACTGTTTTTCGTGTTGTAGGTATGCGACTATTACGTAGCTACCGTGTATCACACTTTCAATCCATCCCATACATTGAGACACGCCGAGCTCCGCAGCGCCTTACCCTACGCATTCGGTAATGCCATGGAAACTACCAAAGAAAAGTTCGAACAGAAGAGTATAATAGTAAGAATGAAACATTTATTTGTAAAGTCACACTGAAAAATTTACTGTCTAGAATAATACAAATTGGTGACGGACTCAGCATGCTGTTGGTAGTAGTCACAACAGATCTTTGTTCCTCTGAAGTATCTGCCCCCGTATGCCAATCTTTTGCTGTCAAGTTATATTTCACTGCCCAGTGTAATTTCTTCAGGTCACGTCGTACAATTTTGTACCACGTGATCATTCTCTTTAGAAACTTCACAGCAAAATATGCGCGACAACAAATTAAATGACATCATATTGTCACTATTTAGTCACAGAATAACTATGAGTTAGTATGAACTGACCATGATTTAAAACTTTGCAGTTCAACTGAGATTGGAATACCCCTGCTGCGCTGAATCCAGTTTTGGTTGAAATGGAGGTTAGCGAGTTTTTCTTTACCTGTATTATGCGCAATCGTTGCACCTAACGTCAGAGGGATAAAGATCCGTTGTGCGTACTGGACAAGAAGCCAATGGAGCTTCTTTTAAATGGTTTTGACGTTCAAACGAAACATATTTTATATATATATTTGTTTTTTTTTTGTCGTTATCATGAAAACGTACTTAACTTGTAAGTAATTTATGGATGCGGTTTTGTTTTAACTATTGACCCACACTTAGCATTAGTGCTCTTAACCACTTTCATTCTTCTGAAAGCAAATCAAATCTTCACCGTTTTTTTCACGGAACATTATTATGGTAAAATCGTTTTAGTCTACTTTTCCGTAGAAAAGATGTTTTCTATAGCGCTCATGCTATTCTTGCTGAAAAAAGGCTACTCTTGGTTGAGTCGAATCTAAAATCGACCCATCTGTGCTAAATAAACGAAACTCTTTGGCGTGCCCGCACCGCGTAGCAAAACCATTTTCCAAGACGCGGATGAAGTGGAGAAAATGTAGTCGTTCCGATATCGTGTGATATTGGAAACAAATGAGTTTGGTTAGTGGTATCGCAACTCAAGGCTATGGTATGTATATAAAAAAGAAAGATGTATGTTTGTCTGATTGTGTTGTTGTTTTTTTGTGTTGTTGATTGTTGATAGAGAATTTTTGCTTGTAGCGATACGAATCGTCTTTGTTTGTGGCTATATGTTATAAAACACAATGTTATTTGATAGGTTTCAGTAAAAGAAAAAAATCTGTGAATAATAAAATAAATAATAAATATTCATGGACTTTACACACAACGCCCTCTAGTCTCAAACTAAGCAAAGCTTGTAATATGGGAACTAGATGGCTGATAGAATACTAAAATACTTTTTTTTTTGTAAATACATACTTATAATACATAGTAACACCCAGACATAAAACAAACATCTATATTTTCCACGCACAAATGTCTGTTCTCAGTGGGGATCGAACCCACGACCCACAGCACGGAAGGCAGAGCCGTTACCAACTGAGCTGTGACGCCTGTCACAGCTGTCTGACGCTGAATGAAAAAAGGTAGGTAATAATAACATTACTATCATATCATTGAAACTAGAAACGTTTAGTAGGTACCTAACATTCCTGAAATAAAACTGTTTACGCGGTTTTTGCGTAGCAAGCAGTCTAGAAGAATCCATTTAGGTTATCAAGGCCCAAACTCTGTAAGTAGGCCCAAGTGGGCCTTGGACAATTAATACGCGATCTGTGTTCCAAGTTAGGCTTCGTTTAAACAGACGCGAGCAAGCGCGTCAATGCGCGTGTAATTGGGTTCCCACGAATTCTATAGTTTTCCAACTCGATGCAATGCGAGTAATGCGACGGATTAAGAAAAACAAATGAGTAGGTAACTTCTCAACTTAATTCCAACCATAGACTTTAAAAACAGCATTGGTATGCCAATCAAAGTTGAACTGCAAAGTTTTAAATCATGGTCAGTTCATACTAATTCATAGTTATTCTGTGACTAAATAGTGACATTATGACGTCATTTGATGTGTTTTCGCGCATATTTTGCTGTCAAGTGTCTAAAAAGAATGATCACGTGGTACAAAATTGTACCACGTGACCTGAAGAAATTACACTGGGCAGTGAAATATAACTTGACAGCAAAAGATTGGCATACGGGGGCAGGAAACAAAATACCACAAAAAAATTCTTTCTTTGAATGAAAGCATTGACGTGTGCAAATCACAGAAACCACTTTAAGAAGTCGTTTCTAAGTTATTTCAATGGTCATAATGAGGGTATAGGCCGTTCAGTAGTATAAAAAATTAAATGTTGTTAATAACTCTGTTTAAACTATAAGCATGTATGTTTGTTCTATGTCTGGGTGTTACTAAGTTTTATAAGTATGTATTTACAAAAAAAATGTATATAAGTATTCTATCAGCATCTAGTTCCCATATTACAAGCTTTGCTTAGTTTGGGACTAGAGGGCGTCGTGTGAAATGTCAATGAATATTTTATTTATTTATTTATTCTATCAAATAATGGCTTTACTAAGAGTAATATTCAGGAAACATTGTTTAGATTGTTTTAAAATGGCGTCGTTTTGGGCATTACTTTGTGATGAAGCATGTTCTAGCGTCGGGTTGAACGTTGCTTACTAAAGTTACAAGTCAGGGTTTCTCAGGCTCGCCTACTGTCGTTTACCAGGATTCCTTCGAAACTTTGCCCGTTTAGTCGTGTCAGTGGTTAGCTTACGCACTGGGTAACTATACATACCCGTTTTCGCCTTTGAATTTTTTTTATCAATAATTATTATGATTTAGTAGTAGACCACAAACTTAGTGGGAATTTCTGGAAAAAATCTAGAAATCCCCACTGATACACCGTAGCATGCTACGACGTAGCTGGTGGGGATTTCCGGAATATACCAAACAAATCATGTTCTGTTTTTGAAACGTTTTGGTAAAAACTTAAGATCATTGCATATAATATATTTAGTTGGTACCATATAATTCTCGACTCGACTCGACCTCGAAATCGTGCTTTGGTAAGTTTTGACAGCTAAAACCTATCAAAGCACGACTCTGAGGTTGAGTCGAGTCGAGGTAACGACTAAGAATATGGGCAAAAATCTTTGCATAAAATAAAAAAACATGTTATTAATGGACTGATTAAAGTCAGTATGTATAGGCGTAAGTTTTTACGTCCATAAAAAAGTAGGAATTTTTTTGTTCGAAATTCTTACACCTTTTAAGATAAATAAAATAAGTTTTCCGCTTTTCAAAAACTGGACCGGAACACTAAAAATTATATTTAAAAAAAAAACAACTGTGACTTTCTCACTCAGTGCGTACGGAACAGAACTTTTGATGAATATGCTAAACTTGAAATAATAAGGACCATTATCTTATGTTCAAGCTTCACTTTGCAATCTCCTTTGTGTTCCTAATCTGTAAATAAGTTTGATCATAATCGAATCAATATTTTTACCTATCTTTATAGGTATTTGCATTAAAAAATCGAGTAAAAAGCCAATAAATAAATAATAAATATTCATGGACATTTCACACGACGCCTTATAGTCCCAAACTAAGCAAAGCTTGTAATATAGGAACTAGATGGCTGATAGAATACTTATATACATTTTTTTGTAAATACATACTTATAATACATAGTAACACCCAGACATAGAACAAACATATATGCTTGCACAAATGTTTGTTCTTGGTGGGGATCGAACCCACGGCCCACAGCACGGAAGGCAGAGCTATTATCGACTGAGCTGTGACGCCTGTCAATAGATTACTTGCTTGCACTAGAGAACAAACAAAGCTTATTTTATACCACTATGTATTTATGGAACAAGCCCACCTAATTTTAACGGTAACCACTGCCTATAACGACGCATTTCCTCATTAAGCACGTCCAATGAGAACGTGTCCTGTGATGGATTGTACTACGCTACACTCTGAGACATGAAGGACCCTTCGAACCAAAACACAGCAATGCGAGTATCACTGCTTTGCGGCAGAAGCTTACTCTCAAGATTATTTTCTAAAAAAAAAATAGGCAACATAATCTCATGCCAAAAAGAATTAAATTTTATACTAGGACGTAACTATAAATCAAATTTATTGGTAAGATAACTAAATAAAAATAACTTTTTGACAATAACGCAATAACACATCTTTGCAGTATAGCTTTTGGTGCCTTACAAGTTTCAAGGTAAGATAATTTCTGTAGTAATTCCAAGGAAAGGGCTCTAATAATTGTTTCTTAAACTTGTTGCCGCCAGCGCAGACAAAGTTGTAGTGATGCTTGATTGAATTACAACTGGTCTGATGTCTACTACTACTCCAATAAACGAAGATTTATTTTGTCATTTTGCGTTACACTGCGCGGTGACGCGGACAATTCTGTACAATCCTTTTACTGTCATCTATCACAAAAAATAGAAGACTAATGAAAACTGCACATAGTTCACATAGATGTTCTTGGTTCACCTAGTTGAAATGAGGAGGTGGCTTGATGTTGTCATGAAGTATGCGACGTTTGCATGCAGTCGGTGATTTGAACTTTTTTTTCTACCAATAACAGGTAAAACTCAAAGTTTTGATAAAAATTGGTGAACAATTTGGTGGTATATAAATATTGTTTTTATATGTCTATAAATATCTAAAAAAAATGAAACGTTTTCTAAGTATTATGTACATTACTCAACTTGGCTCTACGGTACTACGTATACATTACTCGGCTCTACATAGGTACTAGCGCAATCCACAATGTAGCCGCGCAGTGCAATTCAAATGTGATGAATCTTCGCTTATTGTATTTCATAGTAGCCTCCTTTCTGGAAGTTTAGTAAGTAATTGAGTTGATGTGGGTAAGATCTAGAATATGCTTGAGGTAGGCGAAGTATTAAATCCCTGTTGAATTTGAGAAACAGAAAATTTGAATTAGAATTAGAAAAAGAGAAATAAAATGTGTACAAAAATCAATCGCAATATTTGAATAGTTTTAAAATGGTTGTTTTTTAATTGAAATGTTATTATGTAGCGTTATTTTAAGTGTCTTTATTAAACTAATAAGATAAAATTGCAAGAAAATTCAAAATTGGGTAGGTATAGTTTATTTTTAAATGCGTCAAAAAACCTATTAATTTTATTTAACGAATCGACTATTAGTTAACTTCAGAAAGTGTGATATCTTTTTCTACATTTGGAAGGTATTTATATCGTTCCAGTTCTAATAATGTTTATCTTTATTAGATTTTTTGCTATGTTTGTTTGATCTGCGGTCATTTCTATTTATAGATCAAAGGTTGGTCCATTGGCGTCTGTCTGGTTAGTATCGCTTCAACTTCACGTGTCTGTGTGACGTGCCTATAAAACATTTAACTTCATTGCTGTCGGTTTTAGGGTTCCGCAATCTAATACTAAAATCGAAAAAAAATAAAACTAAAATAAAATACTAATACTAAAATCGAGTCTATCTTTTTAACTTATTCATTCAAATTTCAATCCAAGTCATTGCAAAACAATTCGGGATCTGTTTTTACTTCATTATGATACCGGGATCAGATGTCATAGACCCTCATAAGAGATATTACACGATGTAATTTGACTCAAAACACTTCATTAAAAAAGTTGTTCGTATTGTGATGTGTAGGTACCTCCCGAAGTTTACGGAAAAAGCTGGGTACTTACCTTGTCTTGAAAAATCAGGAAACTTATTACGAAATATAAATAAGTTATATAGCTAAGTAATTATCATGGAGTGTGAGTTTCACACTAAAATGTGAAGCCGAACGTCAAAGCGACAAATAGGAGCTATCCGTCGTCACAGTTTAGAAATTACGTAAATTGGATCGCCGCCAATTAATTGTAGCTATTGTTAGATAATTAAATCTATTTTTGTCAGTTCCCAGTGTTCCGGGTTGAGTGTCTGATAAAATCAGACATTATCTACAACAAAATTTGTCGTAGATAATGACTGTCATTGACCACTGTAGGATAGACATTTTTGATACCAATTTTGTGCTCAAATAAAGAAAACTTTTTCAAATCAAAGTACCTAACTAATATATAAAAATAAACAAGATTAAGATTACTGCCCCCGTATGCCAATATTTTGCTGTCAAGTTATAGTTCACTGCCCAGTGTAATTTCTTCAGGTCACGTGGTACAATTTTGTACCACGTGATCATTCTTTTTAAACACTTGACAGCAAAATATGCGCGAAAACACATCAAATGACGTCATAATGTCACTATTTAGTCACAAAATAACTATGAGTTAGTATGAACTGACCATGATTTAAAACTTTGCAGTGCAACTTTGCAGTTCAACTTTGATTGGCATACCCCTGCTGGTTGGAAAAAGTGAAACTAGAAGTAGAAGAACGGGCAAGAAACTGCACTATTACGAAACGTTTATCTATCGACGATGTGCATTATGCATCTAGCTTTGTACTGCGTCCATGACTCTGAAGCGTAAAGTGATAAATGCAGGACCAGATCCAGGGAGATGCAAAGCTACTCAAAGGTTGACCAGCGGGCTTAGAGTGCACCGTGATTCAAGAAGTGTTGTACAAAACGTGACGAAAACATTCCGATTCTCTTACAGTGCACTTTCCAGTGATTGCGTAGATATATTATTTGGTGAAACTAAAATCCTAGATCCAGTGGGTGGGTGTAGTGCAGAACCACTCTAAATGAAGTGTAAAAAAGTTTCTTTGTAAACTTCTCTTTGAGATTTACGTAGCCAAAACACCAGGGTATGGTGATGAATTCATAGTCCCAACTGGGATTAGAGATAATACTAAGTTCATCGACCTTAACGCAATCTGCTGATGCAAGTCTGTGACAATATCATCGCTACGTCTAGACTTCACTGAAATCACGTGAGTGCATCAGAAACTTGTCTGTTAAGAGTTTTGTGAGATTTCTTGCAATAGGACCCTTGTGTGAGTTTAGCTATCATGACTTTCAAAAAGCTGTTACTATTGAGAATTGAGCTCCTATTTCGTGCGCCGCACAGTGGTGCTCGCATTGCTGTGTTGCGGCTTGAAGGGTGCCGGTGCTATTACACGCACATGAGACAATGCCTCAGAGTGATGGGCGCAGGGCAATACATCACAAGGCACGTCTGGAGTGGACGTGCTACATGAGACAATGCATTGTTATAGCCAGTGGTTACCACTTAAGATCAAGGTTATCGGCTCGTTTCATAGCCTTACCTAGTTTAATAAAAAACGATTGAATTATTTTTGTACGATACTATTACACGCAAAACTTTCCTAGGTCCTATCAAGTCCTATCCTACCTATAGTTGCATGGAGTTAAGTAAAAACACGATAGAACCCAGTAAATGTACATTTATTAAAATAATCCTAACCTATCACATATCAAAACTCTTCTAATACCCAGTAACGTAGTTATTCTTATTATACGCACATAAAAATAATTAGTAGTAAATAGGTAAGCTGCTAAATCTAAAACTAGGGAAAAGTCTAACTATCTTCATACACTCAGAAAAAAATAGGCTAGCAAAGCCACAATAAACGCTTTGTTGGTAATTTCCTGTCGGAGCAACTAAATACTTTGTTACTATTACAGAAAGAGTTTAGTTGAGATTAGCAACTTTTTTATTGTGAGCTGATTTAATGTGCTAGGAACAAATCACAAATTTAATGTGTTAGATGTGTTTTTCACGCAACGTTATAACGTTGCGTGAAAAACACATCTAACTAGGTTCACGAATTAGAACCAACAGTTTTACAAGATTTTACAACATTGAAGATTGTTCAATACAGAACATAAAAAATTGTAGAAATAAGTAGATAGCAATTAGCAACACTTATTTTTTTTTCTAGCCACGTCCGGTGGCCATTTTGTATTACGGTCACTTTTTTTCTGTTCGTCCGTGCCATGGCGGTCGGCATTTACATTGGTTTCAATAAAACCTTTTTGACATTATCGCAATTCAATTAGCCTTATATTTAACAAAGATAAAGTTACCTACGAAAATCTTGATTATTTCAGTCAAATAATCCTACGCCAAAGATAATCCCGATAAAGAAATACGGAAGCCATAAACATTATTGAGAAAATTAAGGCCGTGGTATTAAGGAGGGTGAAATGGGGCGAAAATACAGCTTATGTTTTGTAGTGTAGATAGATTTAGATTATTAGTGTACTTGTAGTGTAGAATTTTGTAAAAGTAAAAAGTAGCCATCGTTTAAAAATTGCGGACATTAGCTTTCAACAGTTAATTTCTAAGTATCAAAATAATTGATTATAAAGCTGTTTATAAAAGGAAACACGGAAAAACAATAAAATTGGAATGTAGACTGAATTATAAGATAATTTTAAATAATTCGATAACGCTTTGAACAAGACAAGTAATTCAAGATCGAAATTGGGGAAATTATCAATATTGCTTTGAACATTACAACCTAGTTAGTACACTTTTGTAAGTAAGTTATATAATTATATGAAAATGATCAAAGCTTACAATTCATTAGTCATTAAGTCTAGAATCTAGGCAATAGCAGAGAATATTATTAGTATAAGCACAATAGTAGGTAGTGTAGGTAGGTACTAATATCGAGAAGCTAACAAGTCGCGTATGAGGACAACGACAGGGTTTATGTGACTGCTTACAATTATAATAATTGTTTTTAATAAGGTCAAAGTATATTTAGCCTCAAAAAAAATAGTCCAAATGCCTTTGATTACAAGCCTGTATTATACAGAACGTTAATCTTTAAAAATGTCGTGACATACTTTTTATCCTAGGACAAAATAAGATCGCTGGCTCATTCATGAACTATTAGAACTATAAATGAATGAACGAAGAGAATGAGATGTTTGCCGTGGGAGTGAGACTTTTATAGAAATAAAAAAAATAATAAAAATAAGTGGCTTATGCTTAAATTTTATTTGTTTCAAAACAATAACTATATACAAATACTTAAGAAAATAGCATTTTTAACAAAAAAGAAATTATTAAAATGAACTCTGAATTCTAAATGCTAGAGATAGAAAACAGAGTTCAAATCACCGACTGCAGGCAGGGTGCCCAAAAGGCTGGCAACGTTACCTCTTTGTATGGCAATACTAATTCTCTGTCCAAGGTAAGCGCCAGCCCTTTGGTCATTTGTCACGTCCACCAACCTTTTGGATAACTCTTTGAATAGAAATAGTGGCTTATGCTATAAAACATATGTATATTCATAAGTACTGAGATTTGTATATAAAATATTATTTCCAACGCTTACTTATTTTGATTTTCACTGAATACTTTAAAAATTGAATTTTTTTTTTATAAATTTATAAGCAAGCGTTTGACCGCAATCTCACCGAATAAAAAATGTATTTACATTTTACGTTCATGAAAATATAAATTTTTGCCACAGGCACATTGGACATGTACCAGATGGAATATTTTAGCTGTTTAAAATAAGCTGTATTCCAGATTAGAATTCCCTTCACGTCCCACTAAAGCCCTTTACGTGGCAATCTTTTTAATTAATCCGCATTCTTTGTAATTTAGAAATTCTGAGTGATTTTCAACTTTGGCCTAAATTGTTTTCATTACTCAGGAATATTTAATGCATCTGGTGGGATGAATGGGGAATTATAACTGGGAATAAATAAAAAAGTTCATGACTCAAGTGAACGCCTTGTCGAGAGCTTGTCATTCTTGTCTGTCTTATAACAAGAAAGTTTGACTCTAATTCGAAATCCTAACCAGTAAGTTACGTAACCATTTTTGACATTTTCTATTGGTTAGAGGATTGGTGGGCAGCCCCCGTATTCCAATCTTTTGCTGTCAAGTTATATTTCACTGCCCAGTGTAATTTCTTCAGGTCACGTGGTACAATTTTGTACCACGTGATCATTCTTTTTAGACACTTGACAGCAAAATATGCGCGAAAACACATCATGTGACATCATAATGTCACAATTTAGTCACAGAATAACTATGAGTTAGTATGAACTGAACATGATTTAAAACTTTGCAGTTCAACTTTGCAGTTCAACTGAGATTGAAATCGCTCCCCTGGCAGTTATGTAATACACCATGCAAATCCATCGCTACTGTTTAAATACATTTAATAAATAAGTCAAAATAAGCAGTAGATATTAGACGAAGTACCTTTTAATCAAGTCCTGATAAACTATTCAAGTAGAAATAGTGGATTCTAATTCCGTATGTGGTTAAACTGGTTACCGCAGCCACAGTATAAGGTGAAGTACTTACTGTGCCGACGGTAGGTAATATCTACCTCATTGTGATCGATTTAGTCCACTGGATGGAGCCGGCTGGGACATGCACTAGATCGGGAAGGGAAAGAGTAGTATTTTAAAAAGAAAAAATAAACACATGAAAAACCTACTTTAAACCCTGGTGTAACAATCTACCATTACAATCTGAAAGTATTTATTTCGGGTTTTGATGCTCTGGTAAGTAAAATACTAAACTTTATACACATCATTTATAAGTTTAAAAACTAGATAAACCGACTTCGATTCGACTACCAGCTTCATCATCAGATGATGATGATGACAGTTCATTGGGAATGTTCTAGTGACTATATACGCCATTATAAGTCACAGGAAAGCAAAATACACAATTTCGTGCACGTGGTTGGCCTATTTTTTTCAGTTATTTCTATTAACCCAAACTACTGAACTGATTTTGATGAAAATGAAATGGGACCAACCTGGATAAAAAAATTTTTTATCCTCTCAGATAAAAAAAGAATTTTTGAAATCGATTCATAAATTACTAAATGACGGAGTTCTGAGGTAACAAATATTAAAAAAACTAATTTAGAATTAACCTCCTCCTTTTTTGAAGTCGGTTAATAAGTAATTTACATTCACATTTAAATAGTGATAATATAAAAACGGATATATTGGGTTCCAAAGACCTAAATTATTCCTAATCTGTAGCTCTGAAACAAGGAAATGTGGACAGATTCTGATGGACGCCGGACAATCAATGCTCCATTTTCCAAAATAAACTGGACTAAAGCTAAACTGCCAGCTGTCAATAAAGTTTATTTTCAGCTGACACGAACGGTGGTGTAAGAATAGAAATAGCTACCGAAATAGTAATTTACCAACGAAATTACGTGGGGTAACCTTTAATTTTCAGAAATTGTTTATTCATAAACTGAGAAGTTTAAGCCTTAAGTCGATGTAGTAAAGCTAATTTTATTATGCAGCTCATTTTAGAGTGACTTGGTTTTCTAAATAACTGAAATTGTAAAGTGGAAATACTTACACCTATTCAGCGAGAAGGTGTTTAGTGAAGCAAAATAAATTATGCAAGGAACTGTGAATAAACGTTTGAAATGAACAAAACCGAGGTTTTAAGGTATGTATGACTAAGGGCTTTTGCACACAATGTTTTTTTATACGCTCACGACGCGGGTAGAACGCATTGAAAACGTTTAGAAACGTAGCATCAAAGTCACGTTGGTGCCTTTCCACACAACCGCATAACGAGCAGAGGACGCGCTCATCAGAAAAGGGCATCGTCTGCGCGCATAAATACGCCGTGTGCAAAGGCTCTATTTTACGGCCAGGGATAAAAAAATACCTAAACCTTTGAAAACTTTTTCTTACGTATTAATCTAGAACCAGAGAGTTATTCTCTTGATAAAATCTAGTAAAAATATCATTGGGATTTTACAACAGTGTCCCTTATATTTAGAGAATTTCCCTCAGATTTATATTAAAACACTCAGATTCGCTATTTTCGTTTCCTTATTTACTTATTGAACTAATAGTTTATTGTTCGTTAAAATCAGTTGTTTATTTGCGTTAAATCAGCGAAAACGAAACAATTTCGCTACTTAAATAAAGCAATTAGCAAGACAAGCCAAGCGCGTGCAAATTGTACGCATTCAATCTAAACAAAACTTTCGCAAATCCCTTCCTAGGGGAAATTCTAATCCCAAGACCTTCCCTACCGGCTACCATAAACCCCTTTTCTCACTTTCCCATTAAGAAAGTCTTAATAAACTTCGGGACATATACGTGCATGTCGAAAAATTTATGCATTGCGCAATACGGAGAAGAAAAATAAATATTTTTATGGTGGTAGACTGACTAAAATTATGGTATCAGGGGAGGGGGGAGTGCTCTACGCAATCGCGCAGCCAAAAGCTCACTGGCTGTCGCGAGGAGTGGACGTGCCGGACGCTCCCGGAATCGCAGCCCGATCGAAATTTAAAAATTATTTTTAAACGCGCGTGTGACACGTGTTGTGTATGATGTGATTAATTAATGGGATTGCGCTGGTGTTGTGTGAAGGAATCCTGAGTTCCATATTTGGTGAGTCAATTAAAAAAATCATTAATTAAAAAAAAAAACGCATAATCCATGAGCGGTTCCAATGTTATTTGCATGTTTGAGTAAATGTTGTTATCGGCTCTATTTTCAAAGGGTTTTGGTTTGGTTTTCTTCAATTTAAATTTAATAATTAGTGGCGTTTATTGTATCCTATTTCCGATTTGTAAGTCTGTTCATTTCAGAAACTTCTGTAACTTTACATTAAAAATGAATGGAATGAGAAGAAATGTTATCCTGTTACAGAAAGTAGAATATTCTTAGTTTAAACATCGTTTAAAGTTTTATATTGGTCGTAGAAAATCGAGAACTGAACATGAAAAGATTCAGAGAATCGTTTACTCTGACATGGGAATAAATTATCCTGTACACTTCTTCAGGCTGATACTGATGATGAATGCTTCATGTAAGGTAGACATTGCCCTAAATACTCAGGTGCAGCAAGATTTTTATGGATAGTTCTGACTATCCGAATTTTTTTTTCTCTGCATACAATATTCTATAGGTATACGTAATAGGTTGTAAATTATATTAACTTAGACACCTCGTGTAATAGTAGATTTCAGGTTTACGAAAATGGATCAAATATGAGGTACGAACTTAGATCTTTAGGATGGTGGAGGAGAAATACTCCAAAAAAATACGTGTTTTATATCATGGACGTGCCTCTGAATACCTTATTTTTTAAATTAATTATGAAACTTAGTCCTGGTTGGGTGGTTTGGCCTAGTGGCAAGCAATAAATGTATTGAATATTGGGTTAGGATGGATCGTTGACTCTAACAAACCAAATTCTTGCAGCTGAAATTTTAGCAAAAAAATTTTTTTTTTACAAACGTACCTACATAATAATAATAAATTATTTATGCAAGTAAATTAAGATAGAATAATGTTAATTAAGGTAAGGGATGATTTATTTTTGGTGTATAATTTTGGACGTGAATGGATAAATCTTCACAAATGAAAACCTTGGGATAATTTGGACTTGAATAGAAAATAATTATTAAGTAGGTATACTTACATAAAAAATATTGCTACATAGCCGAATTGTCAACTTCTGAGCCGTATTTTGTTGATTCGCAAATTTTGTATGGAGAAAAGTAGTTTTCGTTTCACCAAACGATTTTTTCTATACAAAAATCGCGACTCACTTTTCGAAAATCAACAAATAAAATTCAGATTACTTACGGGCTCTGAATTCGGTTAAGAAAATACCAAGAAAACTCAAGCACAATTAACTTAAATGAACAATCTTTCTTTATTTTGTAAGATTAAAACTGCCATTGGGATATGTACTCTAATAACCTGTGTTTAAGTTTGTATTCCTTTGGGAGTAACTGGAGCTCCAAGGTAGACAAGATACATGGTTACAGTCTGTAGTCTAGTCTAGTGGATTGTTACATGACTAGTAGAACGCCCTCGTCTTTATTCGCATTGGGTTTTATAAAACAAAAAACGTAATCTTTACGTGGTTTTTCCGAGTTTGACAAATATCAATCAAAATCTGACAAATTACAATTAAGATGGTTGTATAGTGACCAGCTAACATCAATAATGACATTTTAATGACAATGAAAAACGGATGGTATGTGTATTATGTGTTTTTATTATTTGATTGAATTCATTTTCAAGAGAAAATCCACCATTTTGTCTTCAAAACAAACGACTTGACGTATGACTCGACTTGACTAAACTTATTTCAAATATGTCACTTGACACTGGCAAAATTGTCTGTCGAAATGACGGACAGAGGCCATATAGAATAGACGAAGGAGACACATTTTTGACAAGGCTAATTCTAATGTTTGACAGATTTTGATTGATATCAAAAACTTATGACATCAGAATTAGACGAACACCTCACCCAAAGGAAGACGTGCATGTAATTTTTCCGTACACGAACTACACTACAGAGAACACCTAGTGTGATAGGTACCTATTTTTTACTATGTAATTTAGCAAGGACTATTTTTGTAGGGCACATTTTGGGTATCTATAATAAGGACCAGTAATTGGTGGATGTGTTCCAATTTAACTAAATGGCCAATGAGGATCAAGTTGTCTCAGATTAGTAGCTAAGAGGAACGAGGAGATTACAGACAAGGATCAATTAGGACCATATACAGGGTCTAAGAAGAACATCCATAAACTTAAACAGGATTTTATACTTTAGGTACCTATTATTATCGTGAAATGGAACTGCGGATATCGATAACCGTTGATTAATTTAATGATCAGTTTTTAATTAAATCTGATCGTAGTATGTGAGAAATATTCTCTCGATAGAAAAAATCCCAAAGATACCTCTAATTTTCTAAGATTGTGTCTGGATTTCAAAGACAGCTCTGATTATTGGGTTGAAAACATAAATACATGTAGCAACAGTTTCTTGAGCGATGGCCTGATCTGTTTTTTAAAGTTATATTTGGTTTACAAGATATCATCAAAAAACTGCTAATTCACGCATTTTTATATCGCAGCGGCCACAAGCGTCACGACAAAGCGCGTACGGTTTCAAACCTTATTCCGATGATCCTATGTCCGCAGTTTGAAATCGCACTCGATGCACCCATATTTTAGTACATTTTTGTACTAGACGCTGCCAACAGCGATATATTGTTCGAGCCACTGACATATCGGTATCCGTACAAACGTCTATTGGCTAAAATGTTTTACTCGGCGCATTTTAATTGATGCAACCAATAAAACACTTCCGTTTGTAATAAGAACGTCATGTGATAGGTTGATGTGTTCTTGTTTTAAAGCTTGGAATGAGGTTTCGCTGAATTCAAATTTAATAGAATTTTATTTATATTTTTAATCACAGTTAAAAACATCTTATTTATGTTTTACTACGATTACTAATAAGTACGTAGTTGAATTTACGTATGTAATTAATATTTTTGCCATTATAAGTTTGCATTTAATGGATAAAAAGTACCTATTTATACAAGTAGACACCTAGATGATTTTTTTAGTAGCTTTTTTCAAAATGCCATCTTTTTCTTAGGTTTTTTATTTAAAAATAAATAAAATTAGAAATTAAAAATCATCGGATATTTATATGTTCTTAGTTTTCCATCCCAAGTAAGTTCTAAATATTTTGGTCTGATATAAAGTAGGTAGGTATGGTACTTATTCAAAGCATTTCACTTTCAGATTTTTCCAGAAAGCACTTTTATATTTTTTTACGACCATTGTAACAAGGTTGTTGGACTCGTCAACCTTTGCGAAACGAAATACTTCAGAGTACGTTGCTAAATACTTCAAAAACTGGGCTTACTTAATGAGCATTTCAAGTTAAATTATTCGTTTTAACCTAATTTATTAGAGAAAAGCCTGTTCAGAAATTTTTGGAGAATTTTATTATTGTACGAAATATGTTGTTTTCAACCGTTTAACTAGGTAGTCTTGAGAGTTCCAAGATTTGTATTTTTCTTTGCTACATAAAAGAAGTATTTTTGGAAACCTTTGGTACACTTACTTGGTACGACCACGTTCAGAGAATTTCTTGTTATTTTTCTTATAGAGATGTTGGTTCTTTGCCTCAGAATTGTTGGTTCTATGTCTGGGTGTTAGGTAGGTACTATGTGTTATAAGTAGGTATGTATTTACAAAAACAAAGTATATTTAAGTAGTCTTCAGCAACCTAGTTACCATATTACAAGCGTTGCTTAGTTTGGGACTAGAGGGCGTTGTGTGAAATGTCGAAGAATATTTATTTATTTATACCGCTGAAAAATTTAATTAAAAAAAACCATAACCATTATTTGCATAAAACGATGGTATTTATAGCGTGTAATAATTTACTGCGAAATAAATAACCGCCAATTTTTAACCCATTCCGGAAACATTTATCTGCGCGTGACATTTCACTATGGTAATTTTCGGGACAAACTGTACTGTCGATAGCAAAAGTGTTACAAGTTACCTAGTTCACTAGTTTAAAACAAAATGACATTGTGTTCACAATTTGTATCTATTACCGCATTTACTACTAGAAAAGTTTTTTGTATACTTACCTAACTATTTTAACCTTTAGGAGCACACTTTGAATGCTGAATCTCGCCAATGTTGATGAGACTGACAGCGAATTATGATTTGATTAGATTAGAAAATTCTTTATTGCACATTTAAAAACAGTACAGAGGCGGGCTTAATGCTAATAATAATTGTTAATATACCAAATTTAACAATAATAATTCACTTCAAAAGTCCTAAAGTACCATAACGTTCCAAAAAAAACGGGTAGAACTCATAAAATGCCGGCTACACATTATTAAATTTCACGATCTCTGGACCGCCAGAGCATAAATTAATTTTATTTTATTCTGTGCTCAACTGTACTGTTACTCTTCATAATTACCAAGCCGCGCCCCCGAATAAAGTAATGCCATAAAATACACATTTCGGTTAACGTGCCCTGGGGCCTTACCATTACCACTAGTTAATTACATCATCGAACTGTTTCTGACGCCACACAAACTAAATACTCGTACCCTTAAATCAAACCAGGACAGAATGTCTCACACATATTAAACTAAGCATCTTTAATATAAATAAATAAATATTCATGGACTTTACACACAACGCCCTCTAGTCCCAAACTAAGCAAAGCTTGTGATATGGGAACTAGATGGCTGATAGAATACTTAAACACTTTTTTTTTTGTAAATACATACTAATAGTACATAGTAACACCCAGACATAGAACAAACATCTATGTTTTCCACGCACAAATGTTTGTTGGCCACGGAAGGCAGAGCCGTTACCGACTGAGCTGTGACGCCTGTCAATATAATTTATTAGTTTAAAAACCTAGACCAGAACGTAGACTGTTCTGAACATTGAATGCTGTTACTCGCTGGAGTTACACCTTAAAACACCAAATTATGAACCAATCTGATTATGGCTGAATAGCCGATTGCAGATAGCATTTATGGAAAAAAAATAAGTTTAAAAAACTAGAAAAACCGACTATATGCGCAGAACCCATTTTCGATCACTTTGGAGGTAAGCATTTTTCTGCACCAGTACCTGCGCAATCGTTTGTTGCACCTAACTTCAGAGGGATAAAGATCTGTTGTGCGTACTGTACTTGTCATTTATTAAAACATCAAAAAGTGGTGCTAAAAGCCGTACTAAATTGCATAACTTTATGGAAATTATGAATGGCATGACACTGATTGTAATTTCTGGCTGAAGATTTCCTTATGCTGATTTTATCTTTATTCTGAAGTATAATTCAATAAATTTTCATTTTATAATTTAAAATAGATATATTGATAGCGCAAAACTGATTTTGATGTGATTGACTCATCAGCTGGAGAAAAATACTAAATTATCTATTAAAAACCTATTGTATTATGATTGTGTTAATATTTAATCTTATGAATAAAAAGGATATAAAAAGGCATGGTAATCCTAAAAAGGTCAATCATTATTCATTCATCCTGTCTAAAATAAATAAATATAACATGAACCATTTATTTTTATCTCGTGGCCAGTTGGCATTTAAATTTCTCGTAAAAAGCGTCCAATATGTAAATTATTAAAAAAAAAATGATCTTTTTTTTGAAGTTTACTTTTAGCTAAAAACTTTTCCATTCCATGTAGGGTTATAAAACTTAAAATTCTTCAAAAGGATGCTTAAATGGTTCATATATTATTACCTATGTAAAAGTTTTTTGTCATTTATGATAGAACATCTTCAACCAAAACACATGAAACATTATAGTTACTTAAAGCAAATAAATATTTTTTTAGAACATTATATACGTTTGACCGCAATCTCAACTGATGGTAAGAAATAGTTGAACTGATGCAAGATACTTTCCGATGATTGCATGATTAGATTTACATTAAATTTTTTATTTAAATTATTGTAGGTACAATAGTACACATATTGATACTACAACAAATAAAAAAAAACTGTATTTGAATGAAAACCATAAGGTGCTTATCGGTCGGCAGCGATCTCTTCCAGTCTTTTAGAAAGTTACAATGTATTTAATGTAATTTGTACAGGAACAAGAGATGTCTCAGAGTGATGGGCGCAGTGCAATGCTTCACACACAAGGCACGTCCTCAGTGGACATGGTCAGTGAGGCAATGCATTGTTATAAGTAGAGTTAACCGCTTATTTCTATCATTTATAATATGATGTTTGTTCTATGTCTGGGTGTTACTATGTATTATAAGTATGTATTTACAAAAAAAAAGTATATAAGTAATGTATCAGCATCTAGTTCCCATATTACAAGCTTTGCTTAGTTTGGGACTAGAGGGCGTCGTGTGAAATGTCCATGAATATTTATTTATTTATTTAGTTTAATAAAAGTAAATAAATTAAGTAGCGATAAAACGTACCTACGGAAGTGGCTATTAGCTATGCAAAACACGTGGATTGTTCGTTAGCACCTTATTATTTCTACATCAAACGTAACAAGGGTTAATAAAACGGTTCAATTATTTTTTTGTATAAAACGATTCAATTTTTTAACCTTTTTATGCTTTTCCACAAACAATTAATGGCTTTTCTTTAAACCTTTTCTGCACTTATGTTATGCAATCATCATCATCGTGAGATTGCGGTCAAACAAAATAAATAAATAAATATTCATGGAGATTTCACACGTCGCGACGCCCTCTAGTCCCAAACTAAGCAAAGCTTGTAATATGGGAACTAGATGCTGATAGAAATAAATAAATAAATATTCATGGACTTTACACACAACGCCCTCTAGTCCCAAACTAAGCAAAGCTTGTGATATGGGAACTAGATGGCTGATAGAATACTTACATACTTTTTTTTTTGTAAATACATACTTATAATACATAGTAACACCCAGACATAGAACAAACATCTATGTTTTCCACGCACAAATGTTTGTTCTCGGTGGGGATCGAACCCACGACCCACAGCACGGAAGGCAGAGCTATTACCGACTGAGCTGTGACGCCTGTCAATGTTTGTAAATGTTTATAAATTATAAAAAAAAGAACAGCGTTATTCGGAATTGGTTGAATCTGGCCTAAGTCGATTAGCGTCACTCAAAACATTTATTTACGTTACACGTAGACGTAGCACACACGTACGTGTACGTCAGAAGCCTGACTGCCTGATTCACGTTTTGATAAGGGCGTAAAGCTGCTTTCAAATATTTTGCTATTTTATGATTTATTTATGTTTAAGTATGATTTATGTTGTTATGTATGATTTATGTAAGTCCTAAAGAAACCACCCTTAGATATTAGAAGAATGTCATTATGACGTCATAGAAGGTATGAGTATAACACGCAACCAGTACGCAATTGAGATGTAGCATCTGAAAATGCATGATCGAAAAAAAAAAAGGTTTCTTCACAACGTTTTGTCTCGTAAAACAGTTTATTTTTTTACTAGTAGTTACCCGCAACTTCGTACGCGTCTACAGTTTCCGTGTAAATTATATTATCTGTGCGTGGACCGAGCGGATACTATGTGAAACTTGACATTACACCTCATTACACCGAACTCGTACTGGAATATCAAACGCTAGTCGTTAGACCAAAGAGGTAGTACTACGCCCTGTCAAACTGACGTGACATGACATGACAATGAAATCCTCTTGCCAATTGGCGCTGCTAATCCTTTTCGTTCATTTTATCCTGTAGATCCTGTTAATTATTCGAGATAAAAAGTAGCCTATGTGTCAATCCAGGTTACGAACTATATATATGCCAAGTTTCATCCAAGTTGGTTCAGTAGTTTAGACGTGATTGAAACACAAACATCCAAACATCTAAACATCCAAACATCTAAACTTTCGCATTTATAATATTGGTAGGATAGGATAGGATTAATTTTCAATTTCTCAAGGATACTATGTGGTACTGATTAAAAAGTTGACTATCTACTCCCATAAATAGCTTTTATTTATAGAGATTTCTCGTTTACGCTAATGCGTGCGAGTAAACATGACGTGGACTACAATAAATCCGTTTTTATAGAGCCATAATTTAATTCTGGGTCGTTACAGTAAAGCTTTGACCCAATATACAGCGTTTTTCAAAATATACGGATAATGGGGGGATTTTTAAGGATGTTTTATTAGTTTATTTCTTTTGATTTGCGTGCAAAAGCTGTAATGGAGGCATGTAAAGTACGCACAACGGATCTTTACCCCCCTGAAGTTAAGTGCAACAAATGATTGCGCATGTACCTACAGGTGTAAAAAAACTCGCTTACGTCCAATTCGACCCAAAAATGGGTTCTGCGCAGATATTTCAGAGGGACAAAGATCCGTTGTGACTACTATAAGTTATTTGAAAATCAGTTACTTAAAGCTGAATAAAAAAGCATGTCCGGTCAATTCACACATGGGGTCGAAGCTCCAACGATTGTTGTGTCATAAAGGGTTTATTTTTAACTGACATAAATAAGTGTTGGCAATTTGGTGCGCATACTTTGCGTTATTTTAATTGATACTATAAACCTGTAGTTATAAGTCAGATTGTTCAGCATCGGGACACGACATTTCTGAATATTTTCATTGAGAAATCTCAATATGTTGCGTTTCGCTACCAGCAGCCTTATTCTTGAATCGAATAAAAATTCCAATACAATGTAGATCACAATCTAATATCGATGAATTTTCATACTCCTGAAGATTTCCACGCAATCCTAACGCAATACGCGACTGGTTATTTAGCTAACAAAACAGCGTCAAGAGTTTTTATTGTCTTTATTTATAAGTCTTTATAAGTCTTTATTGGTTGTGACAATCCAATGCTAATGGCAGTTAGTTCGTTTAATACCCGCACAATATTGAAATAATTTGATTCAAGAGGAAAAAACGCCACAAATTCAATACCGATAGATCGGAACCGCCGTCAAGAGCTAGTCTGTTGGAACGCTAGCCAAATTCTTTACAATCGTTATCAAATAGAAAAGTTGTCAAAATGGTGAATTCCGCCTGATAATTCACGTAACGTATTTTTTTGCTTTCTAGCGATTGTAAAACAATAGAATGTCAATTTGGATCTAGAATCTAGTCGCTTATCTAGCTTTAAAGTGCATACGTAGCTTAGTGTTCAGCCCCCGTATTCCAATCTTTTGCTGTCAAGTTATATTTCACTGCCCAATGTAATTTATTCAAGTCACGTGGTTTAATTTTGTACCACGTGATCATTCTTTTTAGACACTTGACAGCAAAATATGTGCGAAAACAAATCAAATGACATCATAATGTCACTATTTAGTCACAGAATAACTATGAGTTAGTATGAACTGACCATGATTTAAATCTTTGCAGTTCAACTGAGATTGGAATACCCCTGATGGAATTTGTTTCTTAGTTTCCATTATGTTTCCCACATAAACCCGTACTAAATGAGTCACGACATCTCGTAATAATTTCAAACTAATCCAAAGCTTTAAAACCTGGGCTATCGGAGTCAGTTCCAGAGCCAGATTTATGGGCTATAAAAGATTTGGCAGTTGGGCTATACGGGTCGTCTAATCGAGTTTGGAACGTGTTGGTACCACACACTCGACCTCTGGTAAAGAACAAAGCCCGTTGTCTGAATTTTGGTTTGTTGATCGAAACGATTATCGAAACGCGATTTACGAGATATTTTTGATGAAAACTCGATAAGTGCCTATAGTGGGAGATTCGCTAACGATTTTTCGCCATACAAAGAATGCGAGTTTCTCGATTGTAAGAATCGAAATCGGCAAGGTAAAATAGGAGCAGGTTCCGTGCTGAATCTGAATTTAATTCCTAAAAACCAAATTAAAAATCAAGGATTTCAAAATTCGCAGTTTTTGTTTAGAGCAAAATGGATCTCAATTGACTCGCAAAGGGTACAGACTTTATACCAAACCATCCATAATTTTTTGTTTGATATCGGAGAATCAAAGAACCCAGTCTGACCTGAGTTTTTGTACGAGTGACGATATTTCTTTCATTCAAAAACCCGAACTCCATCCATCACCTTCGCAATTGGATTTTCGAGATTGAAACTCAGACGACGGGAGATGCGGGCTCGATTTTTGCAGAGAGATAATTTCAGACAAACATTCAGACAATCTCTAGCTTTAAAAACTTAGAAAGCTTCTTCTTCCTCAATAAAAAAAATGTAGCTACCTACAGAATTACAACCCACATTCAAAATTAAAATGCGCAAAGCTTGGCGCCTGGCAAGAAACGCCTTTTCTCTTGGCACCCTTCCACACGACCTAAGCTGGGTCACAGAACATTCAATACTACTTGCTAAGGTGCAAAAATGTCACTTCATACAGGAAAAATGATAACAAGCTAGAATTAGGATCAAAAGGTGAATGTAAGTGATTCTAGGGGTGATCACAAATCTGTCAATCACCGCGTTACATAAACCATTCGATTCACATTGCGTGTCAACGCCTGCTTGACTGCCAAACATGGTAGCGTCACCGCGCTGTGTATCTCGTTTACGATTGTCACATAATAATCGTGTTGTGTCTCGATAACGAATACTCCTTCATCTAAAGTAATGTCCCAGGCACTACAACGTCCCGTTTTTAAGGGTGTGGGTAAAAGTGACCGTTGACGCTGAATGAATAACCTTGATGATGCAAAGGCAAAGCAATGTGAATGATGTGAAAGCAATAAATGTATTGAGTAATAAATAAATAAATTCATGGACATTTCACACGACGCCCTCTAGTCCAAAACTAAGCAAAGCTTGTAATATGGGAACTAGATGCTGATATAATACTTATATACTTTTTTTTTGTAAATACATACTTATAATACATAGTAACACCCAGACGTAGAACAAGCATCTATGTTTGGACACACAAATGTTGGTTCTTGGTGGCGATCGAATCCACGACCCACAGCATGGAAGGCACAGTCAATGAGTATTGAGTAGAGTAGGCCTGATTATTTATTAGTTACAATAAAAAATCAGAATTTTACAAATTGCAATATTTTATACCAATTTGCCTTCGGTTGATCGCTAGACGTGTCCAAACCAAGATTATTTGTCTTTTGTCACATATCTTTTGACTCTAAAATGAGGAAAATAAGGTTCTTTTTAAACTAACAACTGTTTCACAGTGCCAGACAAAGCTAGGCTTTATCGTTTTACAAGCCGCAGGGTGAATTCTGAACTTAATTAGTACAACGCTTTCGTATTTACTTTATCCTGGTTGTTCTTGTAACAGCAATTTTCTGTTATTAGCACTTTTGGTTTGAATACAAGAGACGTGTTTTATATACAGGATGTAAATTATTCTTACCTAGTTATTATTACCTACTGATAAGTTTAGATTTGTTTTTATGTGTACCTACTCCACTCAATCTTTTGTCACGTACTTCCAACTTAGTAATTGTACTCTTGAGTTCAAAATACAAGCTTAGTTTGGCCTTTACTGGCAAACCTATGTAAGAATTATTTGTACCTACTTATACCAATTAATTGTTTTCTATGTCTGGGTATTACTATGTATTATAAGTAGGTATGTATTTACAAAAAAAAAGTATATAAGTATTCTATCAGGCATCTAGTTCCCATATCACAAGCTTTGCTTAGTTTCGGACTAGAGGGCGTTGTGTGTAGAATCCATGAATATATATTTATTTATTATTTATTTATTTTGTAGTCAACTAAACTAAAATAACCTTCAGAATAATTTGTATTGTTTACTACTGAAAATAGTGTTATATAATGAATATTTCAGCGCTACTGTATATATTATACTTCACAGAAGATCTACATTAGATAGATAGAAAGAAAACTCTTTATTGTACTATCGACAAAATTTCCGCCTTTTGAAACTGTTTCGCTTGCAAGCAGTTAGCTACCTGACCCCGGCTTTTTCTTTTGTCTTCTTATTTTGACCAACCAGCGACCTAAACATCTATTTATTTTTATGACGGCCCATTGTTTTCATAACTTTTACACCCGGAATAATATGCTTCTATTGGTATTAAAAAATTAACGGCTAGTCAGTACACAGAAAATGCACCCTTAAGGTGGTAAGGCAGAACTTTTGCTGATGGTACATCACAAGGTTGGCATGTAGACAGAGTACATTATTTACTAATTACATAAACAATGCCCTAGATTGATTGAATGATTTCCTACTTCCGAGATAGTCATCAACTTGCGAAGCTGACTGTACGTGGTACGTGATCCAATTAGTCAATTAATTTGGCCAAGCCCGAGTATCGACGAATTTTGGCTGGATGAGGTCGACTAAGTTAATTACAAGCAGACGGGGCCTGTCATGTTTGGATGTCGCTAACTACGGATATTTGATAATATAAAATCTAATTTTACAAAATAATTTCAAAAAAACCATCGAATATTTTCATTATTTTTTTGGTACCTTTTGGTAATTTTTAGTGCTTTATGGCAACCCTAGCCACTGAACTCCCACATAACAATAATTATCTGTATAGCAAGACCAGTACGATAAAATAATATGGCAAGACCCTTCAGATGTCTAGATCTTGCTGGGTGATAATAACATAATAACATAATAACTAATAGTAATAGTAATAGCATAATAACTGGCTGCCTCAAACCGACTCCACTGAACATGCTCCACCCGCTTGCGGGCATCGCTCCTCCATCCGTAAGACGAGATGTTGCTTGCGCAATAGAAAACTCCAAGCAAGAGCAGGACTACCGACATCCGCTCTATGGACAACAGCCTCCTAGAGCGCGACTAAAGAGCCGGAAAAGTTTTTTGCGCACCACTTCAGCCACCGAAGAACATCCAGCCACACTCAAGGTCACGCTCTGGAAAAACGAACAACCGCCATCACCTGGTTTTATCCCAAAAGAGCATCTGCCTCCAGGACGAGATCTTCCATGGCCAGTGTGGAGATCCATCAACCGGCTCCGAACCCAAGTCGGTCGCTCTAGGGAGAGCATGTGTGGATGGGGCTATCGCGACCCTGCTCTCAGTCAATGTGACTGCGGGGTCCCCATCCAAACGATGTCCCATTTGCTCGTTTGCCCCTTGTGCCCTAACACCTGCACAAGGGATGACCTCATAGATGCCACAGACGAGGGGGTAAAGGTGGCGAAGTTCTACTCGAACTTCGTCTAGTCATACCATTGACACGCAAAGAAGAAGCTGGGTGATATAAACTTTGGAATATTGCGTAATTCTACAAAACAACGGTTGATGTTCTATTTAGTTTCAACTTATTTTCAATTGATTTTCAGCTTAGCTGAAACGTCATTGTGCAGCTGAACTAAAACGAGATGAAAATTACTTTTCAGCTGTCAAAGTTTGATGGTAGAACACGAAATAACCTAAAACAGATGAAAACAGAAAAAATAAAAAAAACATTGATCTGTGGATAAAGAGCATCGTTTCAGCTAACAAGTTTGTAAGTGTTTGTTTGTAAGTTTGTGTGTACGCGTCGTTCTGTGAAATAAACTGGAGGCCAACCTCCCTGGTTTATTTCACAAAACGACGTGTATTGTATACTTCAATACAAAGTGATAAGCTTGTTACACCCATGTCGACATCGTAGGCACCATGGCTTACTTTAGCTTAGCGATTAGCAAATCTTGGTGCAGTAAGTGCGGCTTGCACCAGAATCACTAAACGTGCTTAACAGCTAATGTGTGGAACCGAGGGACCACTTTAAAATGCTTATAACTTTTGATTCGTAACTTTTACAAATTACCGGTTCAGTTTTACAATTGTTTGAGAACTTCTACTAAATATTGAGGTGCTCAGAAACCTAAAATTCCACTATGGTCCCTCCGTTGAAACGCTCATGCTAAATCAATTTAAATCTGACGTATTTGTATGACTTGACAACACGCTAAATACTATTTAAGAGTTAAACGCGTTTAGCGATTCTGGTACAAGCCGCCCGAAGTGTAGCAACCACCACAGCAACCTCCACATGACCCGCAACACAATGACATCTTGGGTTTTTAAAATGTGTGTTCAGTGGAGGCACTGTTCTGACGCAGCTGAGTCGCAAGTGTGAAGGAGGTAAGGAAAGATAAGTAGGTATTTGTAGGCTCTAAGCTAGGCAGTGATAACAAAAGTAGCTTGTAAAAATAAAACCCATATGACGTAATCACTGGACGTGCCAAGGTTACACAAACAGGTTTATGTTTTTAAGCAGCACCGTAAAACACGTGTACGTTTTTTACGTGGGGTTGCGAGTTCAAGGGTAGAAAAACACCACTCACGTGAGATTTACTGCAAGACATTATATTAACTCAAAAAAATATATCAATACCACACAGACTTATTATAATACTAGCTGTTACCCGCGACTTCGTACGCGTGTACCGTTTTATGTTTTTGGTTGTTTTACACCGGGTTATAAGCCAAAACTCGTACTAGGCCCTCTGAGACAACTGACGTGACGTCGTCCTCGTATCAAAGTATGTTTTACTGACGCTGCTGATCAAGTTCGTTCGTTTTATCCTGTAGGTCCTGTTAAATATTCGGTATAAAAAAGTAGCCTATGTGTTAATCCAGGCTACGAACTATATATATTCAAAGTTTTATCAAAGTTAATTTAGTAGTTTCGACGTGATTGTAACACAATCATCTAAAATTACACATTTGTAATATCAGTAGGATGGGAATTTCAACTTCTAATTCATTATATATTTATTCAGTTAAAATCATTTGAAACATATCATCTAGGCAAATCAACGAGATGGTAAAAGTAAATTATGTCCACGCACGACAAAAACGCTTCTTATTGTTTCTCTGTCTAGTCCACTCAAATACTTTTTCTAAAGTGCCAGGAAATGGAATTATTGACCACAAAAAGTACTACAGAGGTCTAACCGTAGCGTACTTATCAGCTAAGAACTTCTACCAAAGATATCTTTGTCTGAGCTTACGTACCAGTAGGTACGCTTGGCCGGTCGTATCTTTCATCTAGTTCTCTTTGAAAAGGGGTAAAGTATTTACCGAAGAGTTGTTTTGAAGATTTATGCTAAAGGTCCCTCTAAACTATCAAGCATTAGTATCAAGCTTTTTTTTGAAAAAGCTCGTCCGGAGAAGTACTACCACAGTGCCTATTTCTGCCGCCAAGCAGTGATGCTCGAAGGGTATGGGTGCCGGTGCTTCTACACGCGCATGAGACGTATGTCTCAGAGTGAGATTCATATCGCTACATCGTCGACCGCATTGTCACTTATCCTGACGTGAGATTACGGTCAAACGTTTGTATATAACGTATAAGAAAAAACATACTCGATACTGAAACTATTGACATCGGAGAAAATTGTAAACTCTAAGTTCTAGATCTTCAGGCAGTTTGAAGTTTGAACCAGTTTGATATTGATCGTGTGAATAGAACTTTAGATTCTGTTGTTTTCGCCAAGTTGGAACCTAACGAACCAAATACGTATTGTTCAAAATATATGTTGTTTGCTCTGTTTTTACCCGACTGCTGGAGGACAGTAATGTTTTTGGAGCTGCCCGATTGGATAAAGCAAAATGTGACTTCAATTTTGTAGAAATAAAATGCTTCGAGTTGAAATGATTGTGAATTGAGAGCTATAACCGTTTTATTTGGTGTTTCCTGTTTGATAAATTATATTGAACACGAAAAATTTCATGATTTTTGATATTAAAAATGCGAATGTTTCTGATCGAAAGTTTTGATTTAATAACGCAACAGTTTTT
Organism: Gandaritis pyraliata; assembly: GCA_947859175.1. Taxonomy (NCBI): domain Eukaryota; kingdom Metazoa; phylum Arthropoda; class Insecta; order Lepidoptera; family Geometridae; genus Gandaritis; species Gandaritis pyraliata. The sequence continues at coordinate 7,957,611 of OX401869.1, read as the reverse complement.
ATCTATAAATAAATAAAATAAGTTACGCAACTAATAAAAAGGTATATTTTTTATGTTTTCTTTTCTCTAGCTATAGGTAATCGTAGAATGTTATCTTACTCGTTGATATCGTCTCATATTTCAGTTATTAGGTCTTCAAAATTATAGCTTTACTCAAAAATGCAGTTGGATTTTCCACAGACAAAAATTAACCCGTCAAAACTATGAAAATTTAATAAATTCGTTTCTACGCCCCAGCTCTTTTTAACAACAAATATTTAAGTTCAACTTCTTAGATATTAAAATTAGTCTGCGTAGACACAAGGCCTACTTACACAGGGCAAAGGGAAGCTATGAAATTATTCAGAGAAATTAGCAACAGAATACTTTTCATAATTAGCTGGGAAATATTAAATTCTTAATTTGGGTTTTCTTAAAAAAAATATCGCTTTAGGCTCCGAACGCACTTATCGGCCAAGTTGTGGCGGCCAACTCAACGGCCAGAGATCTTCGTTTTTCCTTCAAATTGAGAGCTAAACGGCAAGCACTCAGTCTTTACATTTTCAGTCACAGTCACCGGGTGTCTCCATCACGGTCAAATGTGAAACAGCCAGAGTGCCTGGACTTTTACGTATACCACAATTTTCACGTAAACTATTATTTTGTGTGGAGATTTGAGCAGCGCCCCTAGCGGGAAGTATGCATAACTAATTCTGCATAGAAAAATATAGCTTACGTTTTCTTTGTACAAGTTCGGCAATACAGGTTTGGTCTAGTGCGGGGACCACTGGTAACCTGTAAGTTGTATAAATTGTAGTAAAATAAATTATTTTTAAGTATTTGTTGTTGTACAAAGAACCATCAGTTCCTAGAATGCCTAGTGTGGACTTCTTACATATACTTACATATACACATAAAAAGTCCAGAGTAGGTTTGCAGAACTATCAGAATCAGCCACCACGAAAGCTTTGGCAAACATTTGTGTGTGGCAAAACATAGATGTTTGTACTATGTCTGGGTGTTACTATGTATTATAAGTATGTATTTACAAAAAAAAAGTATGTAAGTATTCTATCAGCATCTAGTTCCCATATTACAAGCTTTGCTTAGTTTGGGACTAGAGGGCGTCGTGTGAAATGTCCATGAATATTTATACTTTTTATATTTTTTTCGGCTACTTGACGTTTGACCACTTTGAAAGAAAACCACAGTACTCTGACCGCCGCGACTTTGACCGCTCTAGTGCGTACGCACCCTTAACTGTGCGGGAGTATTGGTAACCTACAAACTTCGAATCAGATGGGTTTTAGGGTTTTACAATAATTACCCTGTCCTATCTTTGGATCTTCAATCAACCAGCTACGGAAATCATAAAGCCAACCATACTTATCTAGAACTAAAAGGACAATGGATCTCATTGTCCTAACAAGGAGTAACGGCATCCTACTATTAGAGGATTAGGTTTCTAAAAAAAGCGACCGTAATCTTACGGCAGCTAGTCTTTATTCATATTTAGTAGGTCGATTTTGAATATCGTGACTTTCTTCTTGAAAATTTTTCATTAACTTTAATATTAATATCAAATTTAGTAAAAGACCTAAAATCTTTTATTCGGGAAAATCACAAGGATCATTTAGAATAGTCTTATATAACTAGGTGATTCTAGGTGTCAGTTCCACGCGACCAGAGCCTAGAAGAACGGGCAAGAAACTACGGCCTGCCCCCGTATGCCAATCTTTTGCTGTCAAGTTATATTTCACTGCCCAGTGTAATTTCTTCAGGGCACGTGGTACAATTTTGTACCACGTGATCATTCTTTTTAGACACTTGACAGCAAAATATGCGCGAAAACAAATTAAATGACATCATAATGTCACTATTTAGTCACAGAATAGCTATGAGTTAGTATGAACTGACCATGATTTAAAACTTTGCAGTTCAACTTTGCAGTTCAACTTTGATTGGCATACCCCTCCCTGCAGGTTCCTACCGCGGGTGTAGCAAATAAAAGTCGTCTTCCTTTCAATATCCGTTATGAGAACAGTTTTTTCAAAAGCGTCATGAAAACGTCAAAATAAATACACAGTTCTTTTATTTATTGCGACCGTCACATAACGCACGTCGTTTTAAGAATAACAAAGCTTCGGATGAAGGTATTTCTTAATTAAAGTTAGAAACCTTGAGACAAAGGGCCGATGTTTAAGAAGTTTTGAACAGTTCCTACAACTTGTGTAAGTGTGGGGACTTAGGTGAAGATTGTTTGAAGTAGCTAACAACACTTTGTTGTTTTTTATTGTTTTTTACTTCATGAAAAAACTCTTGATTGGTTTTATAAAATCAATTGGAGAAGGACTAGAAAGAAGTTATATGGGGTACAAGTTAAAGGATAAAATTAGGAACAATATAATAAGGGAAAAAACTAAAGCAAAAGACGCAATGAAATGAGTCCTACACCTGAAATGGAATTGGGCTGGACACTTACAGAGACTATCGGACGACAAATGGTCCAAAGCTCTAACTGGTACCCAATCAACAAGAAACCCAGACCTGGTAGACCCCACAAGAGATGGAGCGACGATATTATCACCAAGTTAATAGGCAAGGTATGGAGCAGAACAGCTAGAAGCAGAGAGAGATGGAAGTTACTGGAGAAGGCTCCGCTGATAGCGGACCTCACACCTGAAGATACAAGACATTCAGATAAACCAACTAGAATAAGAATTAGGTATAAAACTTAAAATAAAAAACGATAATGTAAAAATATTAGCGTGTATAAGGTATATAAAGCTTATAAATAAATAAATTAGAGAAGTCCTTGCCTTGATCACGAATAGATGTGACAATCGTAAACGTATCGTAACGCTAGCGTATCCGAGATACACTGCGCGGTGACGCTACAACGTTCGACAGTCGAGTTGGCGTTGACGCGCAATATGATTTGAATACGTTAGGTTTACGTAACGCGGCGACAGTCAGATTTGTTCGTGATCCCTCTAGATTCAAGCAGAGTCCGTAGTGGGTCGATCTGAAGGGCACTGTAGCAAGGATTGTAAACTTATTGACTGTTTTTAGATTACATCGCCACGACACGATATCGACGGAGATACCGATATTTGCCCCCATTTTTCATACGTTCACGAAACGAAACACACTGTGACAGCCTAATACATGAGCCCAACATGCTCACAATACCAGTCATGTGCAGTCGAAGACACGTCCACCCACACTGTTTGGACTTTGAACTATTAGAGGTTGAACGTTGCGAATCGTGCGAGAGGGACGACAGTGTGTTTGTGTAGGATGAGCTGCGAGCGCGGCGCGCGCCTACGCCTATCGCGCTCCCTTTTCAACAGTTCTCTGCATTGTATGTAGCGTAGTTATGGTTGTATTGGGTGTATAACCTGACCTGTGCCCGTGTGTGTAAACGTGTAAATATTGATATTTTTCACCTATCATTGCCAAAATACCGCCGAGAAGTTATGTTAAGCATTGCCGACAAATAATAATTTTTAGTAGTAATTTAGTTTTTGTTTTTTCTGTTCTTGTGTTATATTTTTGTTTATATCATATTATATTCTCCTTATATTTATGTACATTAACTCTGTTCACCGCTACTCTGTACTATGTAACGGTGGAAACTTTGCTGGTTTATGTGTTTTTTTAAGTTATTATTTATAAGTTCATAGTAGGTACTGTTTGTTTCCCAAAAAAAATAAAATAAAAATAAAAAACACTTACGTAAATAATTCAGCATTCGTAAAACTTTTTCTTGAATAAATAGGATTAGGGCGTGGTGCGACTGAATTTTGTATGAAAAGAAAACTATTTACGCTAGGTCTTTCTCGTACGGGTTAAGGCTTATTTTTGATCGCCGATTTTGCTAGTTTTCGTAACGTAAAATAGTTCTCAAGGGTATATTTTTGATCATGTCCTTTACCGAGCCCTGAAATCCGATTTACACTTGCCAGTGTATCTCGGATACATTACGATACCTTTACGATTGTCACACAGAGATGGGCGGGTAGGTAAAAATTGGGTAGGTAAAAATGGGAAGGGAAGGGTAGAATAGTTAAGAATTAAAAAATACCCATTTATACCGGGTATTTTTTATTAATACCCGGTAAAAATACGACCTGCATTTTTATAATATGTTTAGGCCCACTGTCGTTTTATAGTTACACTAGCGGCGCGTCCCGGCTTCGCACGGGTATTTAACAAAAAGGGGACAGAACCTTTGTGGCATATCGACCCGCCCGCCATTTTGAAATTTTTAAAGTTTCCGCGCACATTGAAAGTAGTATATATGGGTAGAGGACACTAATACAAGCAAAAAATGTTCTATATTATATTGTCCTAAAGTGTCACGTTTCCGAGATATTTGGAGTTAAAAATCGCCAATGAGGTAAAGGAGTTAGATTTTTTTTCTTGTTTTTAGTGTTCCGGTTCAGTTTTGGAAAACGAAACACTTACTTACACTTACCGTCTGTCCGTCTGTCCGTCTGGCCGTCTGTCCGTCTGTCCGTCTGGCCGTATGTCCGTCTGTCCGTCTGTCCGTCTGTCCGTCTGTCTGTCACGCGCTACCAGAGTTGAACCGTAGAAGCTAGAGAGTTGAAATTTGTAATAGTAATTGACCGAGCGAGCGAAGCGTGTCAGTTTCGAGATTGGCCAAAAATGTTTTTGTCCGGCTGTCTGTCTGTCTGTCAGTAATCGCCTACAGGTCGCATTTATCAACCGATTTCGACGAAAATCGGCACACAAGTTCCTTGATTTATTTAAATTTTTTTGTCGAGCGCAATTTTTGATTGGAGGGAAAATAGGGGAGAAAAAGGGGAAAGTTTGCTGTAGCGTTATTTATCGACGGATTTCAATCAAATTTGAGAAGCACACTAAAGACTTATTTCTACACAAGATGGTGTAAGTATAAAAAATTCCAAAAAATTGTGGAAGAAATGTAGAAGGGGAAAAGAGGGGAAATCAATTTTAATTTTTTCCGAAAATTTACGCCCACCTATATCAGTTAGATTACGCAGTCCTTTCCGCTTTTATGAGACAAATCCGTAGACACTAGATTCGACCTTTTAGGACCAAAGGAACGCGAGTAATCGCTAAAACTTATACCCCTATTTTGCTCAAGTCTACATAGGTAAATTGGAAAGGCCTATTGGAAAATTGAAGCACCTGAAATGCGATTTAGCCAGAGGAAAACGGAAAGTGTCTGTTATTGCATGGTTATTATGGCTCGCGAGATCTACTGTTCTTACAGAACAACTAGTTATTATCCTAATCTGTAGATAATTTTATGCAGAATCTAAATAGGTCTAGATGTTATTTGGTATTAAATCAAAATAATCCAGAAACCTGCTAAAGAATGCATCAATTCTCACCCACCTGGCATCCCGCCGCGGAGTGTTGCCACCCGAGGCGGGAGGGGCCCCGCACAGTCTGCCACGAGGATAACGAGCGTCTCAGTTTCGGGATTGGCCAAAAATGCTTTTGTCCGTCTGTCTGTCAGTTCTCGCCTACAGGTCGCATTTATCGACCGATTTGGACGAATATCGGCACACTAGTTCCTTGATTTATTAAATTTTTTAATCGACCGCGTCTTTTAATTGGGGGGAAAGTAGGGGAGAAAAGGGGAAGAGGAATCGATGGATTTCAATTTGAGAAGCTTACTAAAGACTTCATTTTAGACAAATTGATGTAAAAATATTTCCCAAAAGGGGGAGTGGGAGGGGGAAAAGAGGGGAAATTAAAAATTAATGGTCATAAAGGCTCGTGAGCTCAATTTTTTCACAGAACAACTAGTTTATAGTTAAACCTCATCAAAAATCGATAATTTGAATAGTTACCTAGCTGGTTTAATTTCTGTTTTCTGGTTTATTTTACTTTTAATACGAAATCATTATAAATCAGAACGAATACTAACCAATAAAATCATGAATTTCCTACTAAAACTAAACCTCAAAGTTAAATAAGAGTTTTTGAATTAATACCCGGTATAAATTCAAAATGGGTAGGTAAAAATGGGTATAAATGGGTATATACCCGATGATCGGGTATTTACCGGGTAAGTGCCCATCTCTGGTCACATAAATTCCTGATTAAGGCACAGAGGGGTTATAGCAGACGTGACTTATTAAGATTTTTACTAGATTTTATTAGGATATTACCCTCTGAATTTTAAACTATTAGATCTTTACTTACTGTTGTTTCAAAACCCAGGTTAAAACAAAGAAATATTATCAATCTCCATGGATCAAACATGGACGGAAATATAACAAGGAATTGACCTAGTTCTGCGTTCTCCAACACGCGAAATAGTACATTTCTACGCGTACCTTTTGTTTCGTAGGTATTTGTTACAATCTACTTTGAATTGAGCTCTATGCCCTTCCAATTGGGAACGTTCCCTAAGGCAAGCTAGGGTTGTCAATGTTTACCGTGAAAAACAAATACTCACATATTAAATGTGTAATAATAAAATGTATTTATTTTCCATTCCTACTTGTATATTGAGCTTGAAATGAAATTAATGAAATTTTTTTTGTATAAGTTTTTAATGTTTAGTGTTTAGTGATTACTGATCACTGAATAAAGTTTAATTAAAAACCAGTAGTATAACTCCGGCTACTAAATGAACAACACTGCCCCTGTATTCCAATATTTTGCTGTCAAGTTATATTTCACTGCCCAGTGTAATTTCTTCAGGTCACGTGGTACAATTTTATACCACGTGATCATTCTTTTTAGACACTTGACAGCAAAATATGCGCGAAAACCAATTAAATGACATCATAATGTCACTATTTAGTCACAGAATAACTATGAGTTAGTATGAACTGTCCATGATTTAAAACTTTGCAGTTCAACTTTGAGATTGGAATCGCCCCCCTGTAACCGATAGTTTGTACCTAGTACCTATAGGTCCTGCGCTCTCATTTCAACAGTTCTCTGCATTGTATGTAGCGTAGTTATGGTTGTATTGGGTGTATATCCTGACCTGTGGCCGTGTGTACTCTACATAACCCACACCTAAACTTCTCACCTAAGTCGAAGGTTCTGTTTTTTGTTTCCAAAGAAAACTCGCATATCGCCATTATCATACAAAACACAGCGATAATATAGGAAAAATGTTCATCTTTGTTACCTGCGCTGAACTTTTCACTTAGACCCGTATTCAACTTGATAAAACCTATTATGAAAGGAACAAACAATGAAGCAAAGAAATGTGAGGTTGTAAAAGGCTTTTTACTAAATAGGATGATGTGTAGCTTTATCCGAAGGTCGTGGGTTTGAAACGTGGGCGAGCACCATTCTCGAAACATCAAAAGATTTCCGCATTTTTATTTCCACAAGATGGTACGTACCTACTTTTGTATGAGTTAGTGGCCTACTCTGGTGACGTAGTTTTTAACCTCCGTCATGGCTTCAAAGTGGTGAGCTTGATATAAAACTTTTTTTATAATTTGCTCAGCCTGAACGTTTTTCGAAATCGTTTATTTTATCTGAAAGATTCTGCACTATTTCCGCATTCTATGTTAGCAATGTACTCCCTAACTCTCTTAACAAGGCTTTTTTTATTTCGAAACGCAGACTTGAGGAGTTCCAAAAGCTCTATTTAAAAAAGTGTAGTAAATCTCAGGTCGAGATAAATGGTTCGTTGGAAAATCCTTGCTTCTTGTTTAAATCTTTAGTGCTACTTTACTTCTTTTTTCCCTGTTTTACTATTCTGTAAATGTACTTTATATTTAGTGTAGCCTGAGCGTAGATTGATTGAGTTTAAAGGGTTGGGTACCGAACGATTTGATCGTAAAATTACTTATCAGTATGATGACTTCAGCCGTAAGACTTCGACTGCAGAAAGTATAAGCCTCCTTCGTGGATTTACATATTTTGTGCATCCAGCAGCTTCTGTTTGTTCACAACCAGGAGTAGATTACAATACAAAGACTTCTTTTTAACCCCCGACGCAAAAACTACGGGGTGTTATAAGGTTGACAAGTATGCGTGTGTGTGTGTGTCTGTCTGAGGCAACGTAGCTCCCGGATGCACCGATTTTGATTTAGTTTTTTTAGTTTGAAAGGTCAATTAGTCGGGAGTGTTCTTAGCTATGTTTGATGAAAATTGGTCCAAGATGGCCGCCGCAAAACGGCGGATAAGGTACATATTTTTTCGCAACTCCTTCAATATGGTTATCAAATGAAAGGGCTTGATTAGTAGAATACTATAATATACACTATAGTTTTTAAATCAAATATGGCCGCCACCACAAAATGGCGAATTACATTTTTTTTCACAACTCCCTCAACATGGGTATCAAAGTCGGGGGTTTTTTTTAATTTTTAATTTAATTACTTGTTGAATCACTTGTTATTTTCTAATCTGTCAGATATTAATTTGGCATACATAACGTTTATCAACTAAAATGCTTGACGAAGCTGTATTGTGTAAGCTGTTAAATTATCTCGAGCAGGTACCCACAGCCACGGGTCAAGTTAGACGCCCAGTTTAAGCTGTATGCAATGCAGAGAATCGTGGGAAAGGGAGCGCAATAAGAGTAGGCGCGCGGTGCGCGACAGTCTAGGTTGACGTGTCTTCGCGTGTACCTACGTTAGATATCTAATAAAGAGGTTTTAACTAACTCGAAAGTTTTCAATATAGACTATTTGCACTCTGAATGAACTATTCTTACTCACAAACACGGCATGAACGAACAAACGAATTCACCGGAAAACTTCCATATTGACTGTTCTTTGTCACAAACAGTTGTTTGAAAAATGCACGTTTTTCAGTCCTTTGCCGGTGCTGAAAAAAAAATTAAAAGAAAACCAAGTATGCTGTAAAAATCGTAATTTTCTTTGCGAGTAAAATTGACAGTAAAAAAGTAGGTATGCTGAAATGCAATGGTCATATTCACAAAAATTACTTTGATATTAAATAGAAAAAAATTATAGATCACAATAATGAAAGCTGCCGGTCTATAAGATGCATGGTTTTATATGTAACCTAAAGAAATAAGATGTCTCTCAAGCATGTCAATTAGTTATAATGTTTAAGTTTTTTATCAGCATTGTTATTTAGCGCGGCAATGCAGCCAGTGTCTTAGGCACGCTTCCGATTGGTACTGATTTGGATTGGTTGAGCTATGTATAAATCGTTTGCAACGGTCTGTAGATCGCTCAGCTATCTCATGTGTATTTTGTAAATACTGTATTAGTATAAGTTTTCTTTGCGAACAGTGTTTTCTGTCAGATTTGATAAAAAACCTAATTTGTAATCCTCGAGGTTGTAAAAGTCCACTGAAAAAAAAAAATGATCGCTGCTAACAAAATGTTGATAACTGTAATCAAGACACATAGTTACATAGGGGAACGCAAAGCACTTGTTTGCCGGCAATAAAGCTGACTTGATCATTGATTGAACCGATGGTCTCAGTAATATTAAATAAGCTCTCGATTATGTTGATCACTGAAAATATATGATTCAAACAATATGTTTGATACTTTTCATCATGTTGTTGACGAATGTGAACAAGAGATTAGTTAAAAATAATAAAGGCATTGATCATGTTCATTAGTTAACTTTTTGGGCAGAATTAAGCCCGTTTGCTAATTTAATCATGTTTTTTAATAAAATTTACCATGTACCATGTCAAGTTTTAACAAGTATTTTATGAAAAAAGCTATTAAGAACTTTATCAGATTCAATAACTAACTTGTTTGCGAGAAATAAGTCAGTTTATTCAGCTTACAATGTTTATTTATTAAAAATGTATAAAGTACTTTGTCAGATTAATTACCTAACTTGATTGCCAGAAATAAGTCAGTTTATTCATCTCACAATGTTATATTATTAAAAATTTATAAAGTACTTTGTCAGATTCATTACCTAACTTGATTATCAGAAATAAGTCAGTTTATTCATCTCACAATGTTCTATTATTAAAAATTTATAAAGTACTTTGTCAGATTCATTACCTAACTTGATTATCAGAAATAAGTCAGTTTATTCATCTCACAATGTTCTATTTATAAGGTACTTGGTCAGATTCACTATCTGACATGTTTGTCCGATATAAGCTGTTTAATTATGATAACCATAACCATGTTTGATATACCTAATAGGGTTGGTATTGTACTCGACTAAAAATGTGGTAGGTATACATAATACCTTCCCATTTCATGCCAAGCTAAATCATAATTTCACAAAGGCTTGGCAAATGGAAAGGTATTATGTATACCTACCAGTTATTAGTCGAGCACAATACCAACCCTATTATATCAAACATGGTTAAGGTTATCCTAATTAAAAAGCTTATTTTAGCCAAACATGTCAGATAGTGTACAAAGACTGAAAAAGTATCTTATAAATAGAACCTGAAATATTATTAATTAAAACCTACTACGAACCTACCTACGAAGTATGAAGGCAAATTTCTAAAATAAATAGAGTTAGTATGGGTAAACGAAAAATTTATTCTTCTAAAACTTAGAGACCTACACATAACACAAACAACAATTTTATAATTATAACTATAATTAAATGAACAATTTTATAATTATACTATGTACTTAAATGTACATATTATTATAATAGGATCAGTCATAACGATTTATTATAATAAAATTAGTCTACCAAACTGTAGGGCAAAGTGATCACTAAATAGGGCTACGCAAGGTAACAAACATCTTATTAAATACGATATTTATCGTACAAGGAATGGGTGATATTAAATCCTTGTGAAATTTTTAAACGAAAAATTTATTCTTCTAAAACTTAGAGACCTACACATAACACAAACAACAATTTTATAATTATAATTATAATTAAATGAACAATTTTATAATTATACTATGTACTTAAATGTACATAATTATTATAATAGGATCAGTCATAACGATTTATTATAATAAAATTAGTCTACCAAACTGTAGGGCAAAGTGATCACTAAATAGGGCTACGCAAGGTAACAAACATCTTATTAAATACGATATTTATCGTACAAGGAATGGGTGATATTAAATCCTTGTGAAATTTTTAAACGAAAAATTTATTCTTCTAAAACTTAGAGACCTACACATAACACAAACAACAATTTTATAATTATAATTAAATGAACAATTTTATAATTATACTATGTACTTAAATGTACATATTATTATAATAGGATCAGTCATAACGATTTATTATAATAAAATTAGTCTACCAAACTGTAGGGCAAAGTGATCACTAAATAGGGCTACGCAAGGTAACAAACATCTTATTAAATACGATATTTATCGTACAAGGAATGGGTGATATTAAATCCTTGTGAAATTTTATTACAGATTTTGAAACTGTTGGTTCTGTTACCTCGTAACCAAAAAAGTGTTCATTGAAGTTTAGAGTTTCAAATACAACCCCTTTAAAAATAACATCACATTCATATAAATAAACTGAATTTAGCTTAAAAAAAACGATCAAGCCGCTATCAGGATGGTATGAATCCACTAGCACAGTGTTTTTTGTATATCGTGTGGATGATACTTTAACCCAAGATACTTTTACTAGTTTATCTGTTTGGAATATTGGTAAATTATCAATTATATATTTCGTTTCCAAAGAACTAATTGTTAATTCAGGACCACTTTTATATGTGGGATCTAATTCTCCTTTCAAGAACATTTCGTTTAACTTTAATTGGTGTTTTATAGCTAAAGTCCATGTAAGATTTCTCCTATTACATGACGCTCTAGCGGCTATTTTAAAAATTCTGTGCTTTGCTTCGAAACGCATGGACCACAATGAAATAATCGGACCAAATTTTTTTAAGGCGGTATGGTAGTGTAATAGATTGTGAAATTTTGGCTTTAACGTGTCATTGCTTAGGGAGATATACATCAAATTAAGCTCCGCTATATTAGTTTGTAATAATTCATCGGTGCCTTGACTGAAAGCAGTTAGTGACAGTAGTTCTACGACTGTTCGAAGCTTCAGGTATAAACTCCAATGTTCATTACCTGTTGGAATAAACTCCCCTATCAACAAACCGAAATAACGAACGAGTATTAACATTTCAGAGGCTGATAAACGAACATTTCCGTGAGTTAAATGATCAAGAGATAAAGAACAAGGGCGATTCCTTTCATCAGGTCCATAATCAAATCCTTCTAATTTATAATTGAGTTGTTCTAGTGTAAAAAATTTTGAATTTCGAATAAAGTAAGGTATTAAGAAACTCATTATGTATTTTGCTACGCCTTCTAAAATATCGTGCATACTGTCTATCCCCACTTGATCAAACAGGTTAAAATTTTTAACTCTAAGCCAAATACATTTCTCTTTTATACCAGTTTCAGATGGTTGATTATGCAAAAGGTCTGATTCATAATTTTCAGAATTACGCAATAAGAAGATATCTTCCTCGACCTGATATTTCATAACCTCCTTTCGAACTCTGCATACACGACAAGGGTAGTTAGCAGAAAAGCTTTCTAGAAACCCTGTCATAGAGTGGATTCCTAGATTGTCTCCAAGAATCAAACCTAGTTCAAAATATAATTTTCCTTTATAATCAGGGATTTCAATATCTACTCCATGTTCACTAAGGTAATTAAGCTCGTCAATGACACATTGAAATATTACGTTATTACCAAAAGATGATCTGTCCGCTGAATGAAACAGAAGAAGAAGAAATATATTTGATAGAACTGAGGAACGACAAGGTGGTAAGCAAGGAATTGAGATGTAAACAGCGCCTAGTTTGTGTTGTCCTGCTCGACTCCCTAAAACATTGCCCGGCTCATAGTCGTCGTAAAACAAAAACAATGGAATAACTATTTTATCACCATAGCGTCGCTGGACAGTTTTCCAATAGCTTCCTTGAATAAAGTTCTCTGTGGCAGAATTAGGTAATAAAATATTTTTGTTTAAAGATTCCATGTATTTAAGAGTGTCTGAAAGAATGTTTCTGAGCGAGAAAAACTGTTTTAAGACTAATCTGAGACTGATAAAGGCTTGCTCACAAATAACCGGTTTTAATCTTTTAATTCCTTCTTGTGTAACTGTTTCTAATCTTTGACCTATGGTTATAGATTGAGGCTTAATATAAAAATTTTGAGCTTCGAAATACTGTAGCCTTTTATATTCAGTACTAAATTTATCCCAAGTATCTGTCAACAATGGTGTAATACTGCTAATAATAGTATGTGCTGGTAAATCTGGTATATTGCTATTTTGCGAAAGTTCTTCTAGATTTTTTTTTATTGCAGGAATTAAAGCACTGGAGACACAATTTTTAAATCCGTCTATAATTGTCTGAACTACATTTCTAGGTAAGAAATCATTTGCATATAAGCCGGCTATAAATAAAGATATAGCTTTATCAATTATATCCTGGGACATACTCGCAGCTTGTTCATTGGAACTATCATCTGATAAACGTACTGGTGATGGCGGATACACAAAATGCGCATCTACCGTGTCAAAATTATCTAAATGTGGTGCATCAGCATTTCTACTGACATGTTCTTCACTCCTTGAATCGTGCTGCGTTAGTATATGTCTTTTATAAGAATTCAATAAACTAAATTTTCGGCCGCAATTTTCTTCAGCACAGATAATAGTATTGTAGTCAACTTTATTGTGAAATAGGCTAAGGTGTGCTTTGAACGCACTGAAATTAGTAAGAACGATCTTTCATATGAAACAAACTACCATTTTCAGCCACTATTCTAAAATATGGACGTGGAGGCTTTGTTATGAGGATTGACGAAGTGGTATAACCTTTTTTAGAATAAAATTTTGTATACTGTAGCAATCAGCGAAATTATGAGCCCAAATAGAATAGTAGGTATTACATGCAGTCAGACAATAGTGATTCTGCTGATGTGCAGCCCCTGTCGTGGGGACTGCAGAGTTTATAAAATCCTTTTTGTATAAAATACCATACCCCGTAGCAATCCGCGGAATATTGTAAGTTGAGGGCCCAGGTAGCCTTGAAGCATGAATCTACTGCTGATAAAATGTTTGTGGTACTGTAAAACACATCTGTGTTTAACACTACAAAATAAGATTTTAAATTTGATAGTGTCGAGCCCACAACTACAATATACGGCTGTAGAGTCATACCTTTTTCCCTAGTGATGGTTTGCCTTTTTTCAATAGAAAGCCGAAGGTAACTATCGTCCTGTATATGGGTTATAAAACTTTCCCTCGCTTCTATTTTTGTGGGTTTCCACTTTTTATCTTTTACAGTTTTTTGTTTTTTGGTTGATGGTGTGATACTGATGATGTTGGTTGCTATCAAATGTGGCAACGCCATAAAAGCTGCTATATTCGAAGATTCTTCGTCAGGAGCTGAAATATAAATATTGATTTTAAAATGACAATTATTTTAGGATGAAATGAAAATCACTTCTTCTTTATTTTTATTCAAAATAAACCTATAGTTTCCTAAAAACAAAACCTTATAACTACAAAAGGAAAGGTAGCTGCCCTCAATGTCATTAAATTTTGCCCCACCCTATATATAATAAATAATCTATACTTCTATACTAATATTATAAAGAGGAAAGATTTGTATGTAAGTAAGTATGTTTGTAACGAATTGGCTCAAAAAGTACAGCAGGGGTATGCCAATCAAAGTTGAACTGCAAAGTTGAACTGTAAAGTTTTAAATCATGGTTAGTTCATACTAACTCATAGTTATTCTGTGACTAATGAAAAGGCAGTGAAATATAACTTGACAGCAAAAGATTGGCATACGGGGGCTGGACCGATTGAAAAAATTCTTTCAACATTTGAATGCTACATTATCACTGAGTAATATAGGTTACAATTTATAAAGATATTGTGTGAATTGTCCATGTTATAGCGGTACGAAGTTCGCGGGGTCAGCTAGTAATATAATAAATAGTGCTGGACAATCCACACAGCATCATCTAGCCCCAAGCTAAGCAGAAGGGCTGATGACAATATAAAGTAAAAAGTTAGATTATGTAGGTACTTACAATCAGCCAATGTCGATATTTCGTCGTAAAAAGTATCTTTTGTTTTTTTATGTTTCAGCAGTTCTAGCAGTTTTGTCTTTATAAGAGGAAAATTTAATTTTAAATTGTCCCTTTGATGAGGATTCGCAGAATCGAAGTCACAATGAAGCTGTAAAAAGTAATAATAAATTATAACAAATTAAAAACAGTTTTTTTTATATAAACAGATATTTATGGTGGTAGTTTTGTAATAAAAAACGTTTTGTTTTGTTTAAAAAACTTGGAAAACCGACTTCATTTCATAACTGCTAAACCGATTTTGATGAAATTTCTATGTGACCAATTTTCCAAATCAATCGGTTGATAAATGAAGAAGATATGCGGTAAAGAACATAAAAAAAATCCCCTCCCCGACCCTCTCCCCGTCCCCCCCGCAATCTACCCCACGGAAACCATACATTTTACTGGAATTTTACTGGGATAAAAAGTAGCCTATGTGCTATTTCAGACTATAATCTATCTCTCTGCCAAATTTCATCCAGATCCGTTCAGCCGTTCTGGCGTGATTGAGTAACAAACATCCATAGATACATACATACATCCAAACATTCACATAGTTACTATTACTACTACTAGACCACCTGTGGCCTGATTGCAGAAACCAGTCATCAAGCACCATGTTTTACAATGTTCATAATATAAACTAGGTAAATATTTACCAGAACAATTCCGTGAGGTTTCTTTAGGGCAGGAAACTCTGATAAATAATGTTCAACAGAAACATGTTTTAGTAGCTGCAAGCGGTGTTTAATAGTGGATCTCCACTTATCTTCTACCATGCACCATGGGTCAGAACTATTTTTTAGCCACTCTATTTCTTCCTCAACATCTTCAGCTGCAGAATCATCACTCTCTATATTTAGGCGTGAAGCTGTGGAAGTACTAGACGAAGCTGGACTGTCTTCCCTATTTCGTTTTTTTTTTACACTGAGCACACCCAACTTTTGATATCTGCGGCGGGTGTTTATGACTTGACTCACCAATTTACCTCTGGCCTGATATGTGATTCCGGTAGCAGTTATGCACGGTGGTATGTAATATGTAGTTATCCTTTCTTTAGGGAAGATTCTTTTTATCTCCGCACACCATTTGTGGTAGACTATGTTTGTGACGGGTGCATCTTTGTTTGCTTTTAATACTTCTTTCGCTATAATCGAAGACAACAGGTTACGTGGCGTTTCACCTGTAAGTCCATCACCTACACTGGCCAACAATGATGATGCTTCCAAGCTTTCTTTTAATAGTTTTAACAAAATCTGAAAAAAGTTTTAAAAACACAATTACTACAAGCAAGCTTTGCTTGAGAACTGGATGCATAAAAAATACAATACACTACATAGATAGATATTTTTTATTATAGGTACATAGAAAACGACCAGAAAACCCGGAACAAATATCTGCAGAGCATACAAACATTTGTCCCGAGGCGGGAATCGAACCCGCAACCTCCTGCGTCGCAAGCGGGCCTTCGCCCACCGCGCCACAGAGGTCGTCACCAGCACAACCAACACACAAAAAGTTTAAAGACTCTTATTACCCCCTGTCAAAAGGGGCAGTAAAAGGCAAGTCCAAAAACTACTTAAGGCACATGCTTACATTTTGCAGTAGGTAGATGGTATGGATGGCATAGGAGATTGACCACTAGACAGGTGCTCTTTGGTGTATTTTAATATGCAACTATTAAAAATTAATAATTAAAATAAATTTAACTCATACATACACTATCGGAACAGTTTAATTTCTCCTTGCCATTATCATTGTTCAATGGTGTTCCCTGCAAATCAGGTTCTGTTTCTTGTAAAATTGGTATTAGTTCAATATCCTATAGAAAACAAAATAATTGCATTACATTACATTATGTATAATCTGTTAAAAACAATACATAAACTTTATACATTCTAAACTAACCGCATTTTCTACATGTGGGTACTAGTGGTTGAAAATAAAAACCAAAATAAACTAACACAAAGTAGGTAAATACTAAATATGTAGGTATAGGAGCATTGCTTACACTCAGGGTAATATTTTGAGAATTCATATCTAACATATTTATTGACTCATTTGTGGCACACATCCATATTTTCCAACAACGAACAAATAGTGCACGCAGCCCTATTTGTGGAATTAACTCCTTAATATCATCACTATTTAGGGCCGCCAGTGCTTGTATTGTTATGGAATTACCTATAAAATGAAAATGATCAGGATGTAGGCAATTAGATTATGATTTACATGTACATTTTTATAACCTATCTACTATCAAATTAGGTTGGTAATCTAGCCCACAAAGGTTAACCCCCTCATTCATCTATTTTCGTCGGTGTGATGCGGAATTGTTAGGTCTGTCACAACACAAGCAAAGTCCAAAGCCCGCGCTGGAGCCTGGACCCACGCTAGTAGCGGCGGCGGCGACGACGGCCCACCACCGCACTTGTTTCTTTCCAGAAATATGTTAGCTGCATAATTATTACCTACCTATATCTACCTGTACCAAAACTTCCAGGCCCTCAGGCACCAACGCCATGTGTTTTGTGTGTAGGTTAGATTGAAGGTTGTTAGATAGGTACTTACTACGAAAACTCTGGAGCAGCTGTGGTAACTCCCACGCATTCAGTAAATCCGCAACCTCCTCGTCCATTTATTCGATTATTTCACTTATTTCACTATTATTTGTTGACTTAGAGCGTAGGAGAGTAGTAGAGGTGTAAAAAAGAACATGTAATCTTTGTTGCCAGGTAGGGAAACTTTTAGTAGAAATTGGTAGAGAATTGTATAAAAGTTGAAGGATGTATTGTAGTTTAGATAGCTTCTTCCATAATTATTGCTGTTATTGAGTGCTGTTACTTGTAAAGAAAAATATATTGTTTATTTTAGACACGGAACAAAAGAAAATAAATGCAACAAAGTATTCTACGCTATTATTAAATACCCAAAAAATTATTACTGGCAAGTTTCTAAATTCTACTAAAATTGAATATTTACATAATTATATCCATAACTTAGGTTGATTGCGTTCAACTCGGTAATTTTATTTTCTATAAACGAGTTTATTGTCGCTATTATGGTACATAATGAACATTGATAATGGGTATATTACATCTAAACAAGACTTGTCTGAATAAAAGTTAAATAGCCTGCCTATAATGACACTTTATAGAATTCAAAAAGTCAGTTTTCAACTTGACGGTTTGGAACAAGTATAATTTATAATAAAAATAAAGATCCTTTATTGAGTGTTTAATCATTTTGACTTTATTGGCAACTAACAAGCGTGATTTTAAAATCAATCGTTTTATTTTTAGATTCAGACATAAAAAAGTCAATCAAGCAAAATTTGCACTTGATTGGAAATCTTTTTTTTCAGTGTCGTGTCTTTTACTTTTTTCATCTTTAACTTCCAACAACAATGTTATTTTAACTTCGTTACCTTGATTTACGATTCGAGACTTGATTTTTAACATTGTTACTAAAAAGTAGATGTGATTTCGCTTCTTGGTTTAGGTTTATTTAATTCATGTTGTCAAATAATGAACGAAAAAAAAATCTAGAAAACGAAATTGAGAATGAAAATTTAGGTAGGTATGTATACAGAATTTATAAGCTATGAACTCAATAAAATTTGAAAATTTCCACAGAATTTTAGTCTACATAAAAATAAATAGTACTTATACCTACAATAAAAAGAATTGAATGAATTAATTGTAGAATACTGAATATTAGGTACATACGAGCGGTAAGTACCTACTTAATGTAAAAAATTTTGTAGGTATGTATGTACCCTATGGTTGGTTATTAAGTATGTTTGTATTAGTGTTGTGTTATTATTATAAAACCTTACTAACACATCTTTATGCAAATAAATTATCTTTATCTTTACTTAGCAAGTTGCAGTGACAGTGTGTAATGCACAATAGTTGTTTTTTAGGGTTTAAAATAACACCCACTCTTTTCTTTCTTCACTCAAAAAGTCCTTAGCAAACACTGGGTAGGTATTCCAATCTTAGTTGAACTGCAAAGTTTTAAATCATGGTCAGTTCATACTAACTCATAGTTATTCTGTGACTAAATAGTGACATTATGATGTCATTTAATTTGATTTCGCGCATATTTTGCTATCAAGTGTCTAAAAAGAAAATTGTACCACGTGACCTGAAGAAATTACACTGGGCAGTGAAATATAACTTGATAGCAAAAGATTGGAATAGGGGGGCTGAACCTGTTTGTAAAATCTACCTTCCACTTCTGCCCGGCCATATTTGTAAGTTATGGTCGACGGGGGACCACCTTTGCGATTACTACTTTATTTGATTACGATCTCCCTGGGCCGACTTTGGGGGTACCTACCCAAAGTTGCCCCAAATTATCTGAAACTACCCTAAATGACCCAAAAGAGTTATAATTTTGTTAACCTCACAACACTATCATTATTTTCCTAAATTCCACCGATAGACAATCGGACATCACTGTGTTTAAATACCATTCACATTTGTTTGTGTTTGTTTTTCTATTTCAAACTTACCTATTGCCACTTACTTCAACAAATAGTTTTAGTGGATTGTACTGAAATATTCCCACGTCGTCACCTTGCTCTGTCACTGTTGGGACAAAAAAGTTCGATCTGTCCTCCTTTATTTTGCTACAGGGTAAAAAAAAACTTATAAACTTAATAAGGTCGATCTATCCTGTTATGGTTGACCAACAGGGGGACATATTGGACTTTTTTGTCCGCCATGTTCTAAATTGCGAATATTAGATTTTTATTGCAGAAAAAATCTTTATCTATTTTTATATAATCTTTAACATACAAAAACGTATTGTTCCCACTGACTGATTGGAATAAGGTCGATGCCCGGAATAACCCGAGATATGGCCGCGTGCCAACCCTGGAGTCGTAACACTATATGGTATATAGATACCATGTGATACATACCGATCATACCAGACGGTATCCATATCATCTATAGTCATTATTGGCTGTATTTACAAATAATGTCATTGACCTACGACGATATACATGGTGTTTTTGTATGCATATTTGATACAATCACGTTGTTGAATCGATACAAATGTGATACAAACAAAAAATTTGAATATAATATATCAGTTTACACAGTAATATACACTTATATCTGTTTGTATCACCTTTTTTTTGTATCAAACAATTTTATTTATCTATTATTTTACTCTATTTAATAAAATCTATGTATTGCATTATAGCCCAAGACAGGAAAAACTGGAATGAATTGGAAAAGGCTTTTGTCCACAAATGGGCAACCTACGAAAGAAATTGAAATATGAATGAAAAACATATATGAAAGGAGAAAAACTGTCTAGACAGCATATTCTACCAGCCAACCTTGCTACCATTTAGCACAGTGTTTAGTATGTTTGTTTGACTAAAACTCGGTCAGTATGTAACAGTTTCATTATATTTAGATTTGTGAAGTATTTCGCAACAGCAAGCATGCGGAACTCAAATGCTGGAGCGAAACGAATACACTGGAGCGTTTTATTTGTCAAAGAATTTATGAATATTTCAAAGCATTTTTGAGCTTTTTACGGCTGTCTCTATCATACTTTTGAATAGAACTGGGAACTAGAATGTGACAGAATTTTCTACTATATTAGATACATTTTTTGTATGTTTTTTATTTGTTTGTTTGTTAATGTAGCATGTCTAAAAATTTATACTTGAGACCGGATAAGTATTTGAGCAGTAAATGTGAATTCAGACTTTAATTATATCATCTGACCCAAGTCACAGAGAATCTTTGTATAGAGCCAAAGCTCTATTTGACATGCTTTGTTTATAATATAATTTTTTTTATGAGATTTTTAACCCATTACCATGTTATGTTCTGAAAGAAAGCTAATAAAAAATAATGAAGGGTTTTGTAACTCTTTTATCAAACAATCATTGTTGAAAATTCCATCGCGTGTCAGAACACTATTTAAAAGTATTTTTATATTCTTTGTGTTCAAAAAATAAAGAAGTCAATTTTGTCCAAAAAATACGTAGGTACACGCTAGTGTTATCCATCGTTCAATCTTCACGTGTTGTTTCATTTTTAACTTTTAAATGGCTACTATTTTTGCTGCGACAATACTTTGGAAAATATTGCTATATTTACGTAAAATTAAGGTTTTTACGGAATTATATAACGTAAACGTTTTGGCTACAATCTCACTTGATGATAAGTGATGACGGGGTTGGTCAGTTTATTTATTTTTCTAACAATTTGGTTTTATAAATCGTTTGGCGAGTAATTGGTCTGCAGAGACGTGAAAAGCGGGTTCTTCCCCCGTATTCCAATATTTTGCTGTCAAGTTAATTATATTTCAATGCCCAGTGTAATTTTTTCAGGTCACGTGGTACAATTTTGTACCACGTGATCATTCTTTTTAGACACTTGACAGCAAAATATGCGCGAAAACAAATTAAATGACATCATAATGTCACTATTTAGTCACAGAATAACTATGAGTTAGTATGAACTGACCATGATTTAAAACTTTGCAGTTCAACTTTGCAGTTCAACTGAGATTGGAATTAGTCAAAACATTTTTTGGGCTTGTGAGCTAGATATGACCTATTTAGTAAGTTTTTAGTTCCTATCAAGTAAGTACTGTTTTTATAAGCGACAATTTTTGATACCTTCTACACAATACATTTATGTAGGTGTTTTATAGGTAGTCTACCTACATATTTCGGAATCAAAAAGTACCTACCCAGCTAGGGTTTCCACATGGTAATATATTAACCGCCAGTGCCTTTCCACATGAAAATACCCAGCGATCAAACCCCAATGGCTTTGTGGTTCAAGTAAATTACGCCTGAATTTACCACCGGGCTATTAAATTTTTCATACCTCGGGTAGGCAGTTTCAGGTTTATAGATACCTTAAATAAACCTGCCACATCTGTTTTTGTTAGCTTACAAAAAATGAGATTTGTGGCGAAAATATTTTTAGTTAATCAGCTGATGATTAGTCGTCTTGTCATTTGTGTATAGCTATACTACACTATTAAAATGAGTGATGGCTATCAAAACAGGCTGGCAGCAGGTGTAGAAGCCCGAAAATAAAGTGCGTGTAATTTTCTCTACGAATATAAAATGCAAAGGAATATATTTCACACAAAAGTTACTTAGATAAGCTTAAAAATTCAGGACCTAAAATTACGTACGCCGCAAACTTTTTCGCACAACCTGTTTAGAAAACGTGATACTTATAACAAATAGTTTTTTTTATTATCTAGTGTAGGTATCGCTATTGAAATAGGAGATTCGTTTTATTCTTCGATCTTTTTTTAGATTTTTAGGGACTGTGTTGAGGTGTAGACTAATTGTTGTTGTTGTCAGCCCGCATTGTCCCACAGCTGGGCAAAGGGTTACCCTAGTTTTCCAAAGTGCACGGTCAAACGCTAATTGTTTCCACTGGTCGTTAAAAGTGACAAGTTAGTTTGGCTATCACTTGCATGGTCTGCCGCGCTGCGCTGTCTTACGGCTCCACTCATATAGACTCTGTACGTAGACATACTTAGATAAATCAGCAGGGGTATGCCAATCAAAGTTGAACTGCAAAGTTTTAAATCATGGTCAGTTCATACTAACTCATAGTTATTCTGTGACTAAATAGTGACATTATGATGTCATTTAATTTGTTTTCGCGCATATTTTGCTGTCAAATGTCTAAAAAGAATGATCACGTGGTACAAAATTGTACAACGTGATGTGAAGAAATTACACTGGGCAGTGAAATATAACTTGTCAGCAAAAGAATGGAATACAGGGGCAGTTCGACTAAATAAATATAATTTTGTACAGTTCCAACAGGTAAACCGGAGAATTCCCGAAAACTCTGCTAAATTGAAATGTACATTGTGTTTTTCCTCAGTTCAAGTGACTTTTCGTGAAAATGTTTGGGAATATTCTATTCAATTTGTCCTCGTTTTCACGACAAAAGGTGCTTGCATACTACACAATACCGATACCTACACGATACTGACGTGTCAATGGCTCGAACAAAAATAGTGTAGTGAAAAGGTGCTTTTCCACTTGAGCTAAGTTAAGCTATGTAGCTAAGGATGTGTTTGATATTCATCAATTTTTTTTTTTTAATTAACCTGTTTCGTCCCACTGCTGGGCAAAGGTCTCCCCCAGAGACTTCCAATACTCCCTATCCTGAGCCTCCTCCCACCATCTCCCTTCGAAGGCGTCCAGATTATTCATTACTAATTCATCAATAACAATAAATAAATAAAATAATATAAATAGACATTTCACACAGCGCCCTCTAGTCCCAAACTAAGCAAAGCTTGTAATATGGGAACTAGATTGCTGTCTCCGTATTCCAATCTTTTGCTGACAAGTTATATTTCACTGCCCAGTGTAATTTCTTCAGGTCACGTGGTACAATTTTGTACCACGTGATCACACTGGTTTTTAGACACTTGAAGTAAAATATGCGCGAAAACCAATTAAATGACATCATAATGTCACTATTTAGTCACAGAATAACTATGAGTTAGTATGAACTGACCATGATTTAAAATTTTGCAGTTCAACTGAGATTGGAATACCACTGCTGATAGAAATATACTGAGGGGTCGTTTAGCAACTTACCACATCTTTGGTGAAAAGTGTTTAGTACTAAAAGCATTAGCTCTCCGCCGATATCGTGTCGTGTCGGTGTCGGTGGCATGAAAATAGCCGAAATAGGTGAAGATAGAAGAGTGCTATTGAAAAGATTACATACAATGGATAAAAGGTTAAGGATAATATATAGTAGGGTATAAACTTTTACGGTATTGGCAGGTATTTTCAAAAGGGTCTTTGGACAGCCCTGAAATAGCCTAATAATAGTTTTTTTTTAAACTTTCACAATCGGTTTACCTACTATGTATAAAACAGTTATAGTATACACGGTGCATAAATACAATTCATTTATTTACCAAAAAAATAATTTACATAGGTACTTAATTAAGTTAATATTATCTACTAGCAGTTACCCGCGACTTCGTACGCGTCTACAGTTTCCGTGTACATTATATTATCTGTGCGTGTACCGAGCGGATACTTCTTTGAGAAACTTGACATTACACCTCATTACACCGAACTCGGACTGAAATGTCAAACGCTAGTCGTTAGACCAAAGAGGTAATACTACGCCCTGTCAAACTGACGTGACATGACATGACAATGAAATCCTCTTGCCAATTGGCGCTGCTAATCCATTTCGTTCATTTTATCCTGTAGATCCTGTTAATTATTCGGGATAAAAAGTAGCCTATATGTCAATCCAGGTTACGAACTATATATATGCCAAGTTTCATCCAAGTTGGTTCATTAGTTTTGACGTGATTGAAACACAAACATCCAAACATCTACACATCCAAACATCTAAACTTTCGCATTTATAATATTAGTAGGAGTAGGATAGTAGGATGGTGTGTTTTTATCTATGTCATTTATCTTATCAGCAAAATAACTTAAAACAATTTCATTTTGATGTTTTTAATTCAATACTCAATACATTTGCTTTCACATGGTATTATAGTTGTTACATTGTAGGTAGGTATCACACATGAACCCTGTTCAGGGGTATTGCAACAGGAAAGTAGGCAGACCGAGGTTTCAATATCTATAGTTAATATCATCGTTGGTAGGTAAGTACTAGCTAAGTAAGAAGGTAGTTTTAAAAAAATACTTATGTATTCTATCAGCATCTGCCTAGTTCCCATATCACAAGCTTTGCTTAGTTTGGGACTAGAGAGCGCTGTGTGAAATGTCCATGATATTTATTTTATTTATTTCTATTTATTTTATCAATATATTATTCAGTCAGGTATGTATGACACGACCAGCAAAGTTTTCTTACACATAGCACAAGTTCTGACAACCCTATAACTTGCTTCTACGCCTGAACTTAGTAAGGTGCATTGTTCAGAGGTAGGGTTGTCAAAGGTGAAAGGTCAAAGGTGTCAAAGGTCAAAGGTCTTTTGAAAAAGGTGAAACTTTAAAAAATGTATAGCTTACCTCACCGTGCCGCTGAGCCATAGAAGTCTTCAAAAATCCTTAAAATATCGGCTTATTCCTGACAGATAACCAAGACTAGATAACTGGTTACCTCAGAGGATTTTTTTCTTAACAGATAACCGTGGTTATCTATGAGGAAAAAAAATTCCTCTCAGATAACCAGTTATCTCAGATGAATTCGAAGTACCTCGATATACCTCCCCTATTGTATCACCAGTTTAGACACCCCTGTTTTCCCTCAGGAGTACTTGCACAACAACAGTTAACAAATAAACGGTTCGCGGAAAGCGTAGCGATCTACGTTCTGGTTGAAACTTGAACCGTTATATTTCGGCCGTTTTATTGACATTGCAGGCGTTGATATAAAATGACAAAATAAAATTAGCTTGCAACTGTCATTATCTCAATCACAGAACAGAGAAAAGTAAGTAGAAGTCGTATGTAGGCGGATCCGCTTAATATCGAGTCTGCAGCGCACTACGCACTTCAAGCTCCGCCTAGCTGTTCTGTGATCTCAATAATAAATGATGAGTTTAAGTTTAGTTCTCAAATAACGGATCGAAAATCGGAATCGAAAAGGCAGAATGTTTAGAAAAAATGCTGTTTAATTTACCCAATAGTGGCGATTATCGTCAGTTCATACAAAAATGTTTTCTATTTTAGAAAATGAAACCGAATAAGATAAGATAATATAATTCTTTATTTGTCTCTAGCAGGTATACAGATAGGCAATTATAAGAACAGGTAGGTACATAGGTAAGTAGTTACCTACAATAATGTAAGAAAAAATAAGACTAAAGTCTCGATTTTGGCTCTCAGATTTCTTGGTTAGTTATTTTATCTTGAAAAAATTATGCTTTGAACTAAAACAGGGACTCGTAAAAATTGCCCTCAGTGGATATAAGGAGGCAATGCATTGTTATAGGCAGAGGTAACCATTTATCATCAGGTGGGTCATCGGCTTGTTCCATCATTTACTTTTATAAAATATTTCAAAATGACATTTACCAATACCAACAATTTAAATGAATAAATGCAAAAAGAATAAAAACACATCAACATTTTCATCACTCTTAAAATATCACGTTCTAAAAATACATTGTTCAAATCTGCTTTAAAACTCAAAAGATTTATTACAATTTGGTTTCTGGTAACGTTTCACTCCACGCAATAATTTGAGCGATAAATAACCAACTTAACCGATTCTGTAACCACGCGCGAGTAACCATGTGAGCACGAAATGGTTACTATGGTAACCAAAATCCAAAAAATTGTATTTTTGGTAACATTTCAAAATGAATTGTTAAACAAAAGAGTGTGTCTTAAAAATGAAATGTGACCAATTTGAATTTTGCTAATTTTTCCATACTTAACTGACATGTTATTGTGTTCAACTTGTTTGAAATAATACAAGAAAACACTTGTTTGTTTCATATTAAAACAATTATATTTTACGTAGGTACCTATACCTAACATAAGAACATATTAATATCATTATGTTACAAATTTGAATCAGAATGTGTTTTCATAATCATTTTTGGTATTACGGTACGCAAATTTTAGGTAAAATGAAAATCAGACGTAGCTCGCAACTATGAAGTAGATATTCAAATTATTTCAAATAAACAGCTCTAGTAGTTCTGTAAAATATTCTGCTATGTATAAAGTAGCTTTACTGTTTGCAAAATACCGTGCTCTTATTAGGTCAAGGAAATTCGGGCCGAGAGTCAAAATGCACAAAACGGCATATTTTTAACAAGTTTCAAAATAATGGGGTTAATGAACTTCCATTGTCAGAGACAATGAAATAATCAGAGAGTAAAATTGAGAACGTGATGAGATGTTTACCGAGCGAAAAAATTGGTTAATTGCTGTGAAAAATAGACCGTGTCGTAAGGAGTTAAGGTACATTATGGTTACTTTCTTTTCGCTCTTTTTTTTTTATAACAAAGTCAAAGATGAATGATGAAATATTGGACCGTACTACAAAAGGTTAAGGTTACCTAATTATGTTTCTTTTTCTTGTTTTTTTTTTCATCTTGTTTTCAAAATTTCGGATGAACAGTTTTTCAGTTGAAGTAGTTATATTGAAACCATAATAACGCTTTTGAGTAAGCCCAAAATTTCCGTAAACAAGCTCGTAAGAACTTAACTTACTACTGTTTTTCTACTATACTTACCTACCGTTGTGTAAACTATGTTTTAGTAGGAGTAAAACACAATACCCTCTTCCAGTCCGTTTTTACAAAGTTCCCGTTTGTTTTTACAGAGGAAAGGTCTAATGCGTATTTCCACAAGTTTTGTCCAAATTCAACCTAATTAATGACCATTGGCATCTAATGATGTCTCCGAACCGCAAACTATTCTTATCCTTACCTCGTCGGAATAAAGGTTACTATCGGTCAGCAAATAATCGTACAGGAACAATATATTAGGCGATAATGCACATCTATTCTGAACTTTATTGCCTTGGGATAAGGAGATAAGCGGTCAGCGTTATCTTGGTATTAAATGGTAATTAGTGGTCCAAAGGTAGCTTTTGGCAGCCGTGTTTGTTGGTGTGCTACTTTTTTTCATAGCATTTTCAGTAGGTACTTAAGCCAACTAAAACCTTACTTAGAAAAATGAACGATGAATTAGTGTAACTGATCTTAGTGGTTTAAGCTATGTCGTGTCGTTGAATATTTTTCTTCTTCATTGGAACAGAAAGATACCAGTTTTGATTCAAAAAGTTTTCAATAACCATTCGATTTTACTCTATAACTCGAGTTTACTCGACAAGCGAATAAGATTCAATCGAGCAAGATCTTTGCAATCGAGTGATTTAAATTCATTGTACGCGCGAAATCGCAGAGATTATTGCATTCCTCTTGGCTGCGGAGGAATTTGCTACCTATTTCTGATCTGCTCCCGTATGCCAATCTTTTGCTGTCAAGTTATATTTCACTGCCCAGTGTAATTTCTTCAGGTCACGTGGTACAATTTTGTACCACGTGATCATTCTTTTTAGACACTTGACAGCAAAATATGCGCGAAAACACATCAAATGACGTCATAATGTCACTATTTAGTCACAGAATAACTATGAGTTAGTATGAACTGACCATGATTTAAAACTTTGCAGTTCAACTTTGATTGGCATACCCCTGCTGAGGTCTGTTATTGAGAATACTTATCGCACTGAATTTTATCATAAAAACAGCCGATTAGTTTAAATAAGCTTGCGACTCTATTTTCAATCTATTCCAACTAGCACATTGGTAGTTCTATTGATGAAACTAGTGGGAATTTTTTGTCCCAGTAGTTAGGTAAATTAATTTGAGATTTTCATAAAATGTAACTGTCCAGGTCCAATATTAGGCCATTTTAGATCCCCACTTGTATTTGATCTTATTATTAGTAAATACAAAACCACGCTTCCGATTGGTACTGATTTGGATCAGTTGAGCTATCTATAAGTCTTTTGCAATGGTTTGCAGATAGCTCAACTATTTCATGATTATTTTATTATAATATTATATTGTAGTAATTTTTTTTATAGTATGTAACAACACGGTATTTGTTTGAGTTGGTTTATTAATTAGCTAATTATACCTTTCCTTATTATTATATAACTTTCGTCAAAATAATGAAAGAGGCCTTCCTGTTTTAGTTCCTATAATTAAAATTATAGCGTCAACTGAGCAGAGCGACCTCAAATTATATTTAATTGTACCTTTGAGTATGGATGAACCTCCATTATTCTCATGTAAGTATCTAGAGCATCTAGATATCTTGAAGTTGTTTTTTGTGTGGTAGTTATTTTATATTATCTGTGGTAGTTTCAGACGTGGTACTAAAACTAACTAAAAATACGCGACAATCTGACTGACAATCTTAAAATTACCTAAAATTAGAGTTTTTCTATTCAGATGTAAGTTCTTTTATCAAATGAAAAGATATCATTTTGGTACTGACTTATTTGAAGGTATTTGATTCTTTGACGTAATTTTGGTTAAAAAAATAATTCTCCCTCGTAGGATAAAAAGAACATAAAACTAACTTACACTTAACTTATTTCAATCTAAGTATTTCGCCTTTCAAATGTTCCGCAACTTAACTACAAATTCTCTGCGACCCAGCCCGTGATTTACAGGATGAAAACACTTCCTTACGAGAAGTTTTATCGAATTTATGTCTAGCTCTCCGATGCCAAACGTATCAAAGTAGTACCTATTTACTACCAAACCAAACATGATTTTTGTATTTGAATCTTTTTTAACCCCCGACGCAAAAACGACGGGGTTTACAAGTTTGATGTGTCTGTGTGTGTGTGTCTGTCTAAGGCAATGTAGCTTCTGAACGGATGAAACGATTTTGATTTTGTTTTTTTTTTGTTTGAAAGGTGAATTAGTCGGGAGTGCTCTTGTTTGATGTTTGATAAAATCGCTCCAAAATTCGGGGGTTTTTAAAATTTAAATTTAATAACTTGTTTACCTTCAACTCATTTGATTTATTTTTTAATCAACATACTAAAAACAAAGATAAACCGAGTGATGAATTATTTATTGTCTATCTACTAGTAGATTTTGTATGCCATAGTTAGGCAAACAGGCCCACCTGATAGTAAGCGGTTACTGTCACCTATTGACATCCGCTACACCATAGGCATTGTCGATGCATTTGATTGTTGATTCAAATCAACAATCCATTTTTTGTATAAATTCAAGTATTCTCACACGCCCGATCCGCACCCGACACGCATCCGACCCGCATTCGACCTGTATCAGTTCTTTGTGTGTTTTACGCTTAAATAAGTAACTCTAATAAGTTTTTAAATGTATTTTTTGTAAATAGTTTCTATTTTGGTAGGTAGGTAGGAGTATTAGAAGTCTCTAAGAGAGACCTTTGCCCAGCACTGGGACGACAGGTTAATTTAAAAAAAAAGGTATGCATTTGATTGGTATTGGTTTAGGTCAGTTTAGTTATCTATAGATCGTTTGCAACGGTATAGAAAAATACTCCTAGAACAGTAATTATAGCCCTGCGTGTTTCCCCTGCGAAGGGGTTTTTTTTAAATAACTGCAGTTTAAACAGAACACAAAAATTAAAGCTCCCTTCCAACTGAATCACGCAATTTCAATTCCGATGTTTGTAAATG
Source organism: Gandaritis pyraliata (assembly GCA_947859175.1). Taxonomy (NCBI): domain Eukaryota; kingdom Metazoa; phylum Arthropoda; class Insecta; order Lepidoptera; family Geometridae; genus Gandaritis; species Gandaritis pyraliata. The sequence goes on along the minus strand of OX401869.1, from coordinate 7,927,427 downwards.
CAGATGTATTTCTCATTAAGCTTCTCGGAAGTGGAACTAAATTAGGATTCAGCGAGTGAAACATTCACGCCACCTTATGTACGGAACACGTGTTGAAACGGAGATTAAGTTTCGTCACGGAAAGTGTGGCACTTGGCATGTTAAATCTAAAGCAATTTACAAGCATTGATATATAGAATTTGTTCACATCTATTATATGTTTGTTTATTTACCCTATTTGTAAATGTGACATTAATGCCTCACTTACTTTTGTGAACTTTTGTTCTACTACTTTGTAACACTTCTTAACAGAGAATTATGTGGATAACAAAATGTATTGTTCGCAAAAATAATTTTTCTCTCTGTATTATTGAATAAACTTTCCACAAAAGGAAAAGCCTACTAAAATATGCTTCAAATATTTATCGGTTTCAAAAACAACAAAGTTTTCGTTCCAATTGTTGGAACTAAACTTCAAAGAATTGACATTTTAGATTCTACCCGCATCATTGCTCGTAGTGAGATGTAGCCAAAGTGCAAATTGGTCACAAACTCTTTGCCGGCGTCTGTGTTTCCGAAAACTTACAATTCGGATGTTTTCAAAAGGAGAGTGAATACTTAGGTTTTTTCTAAGCAAATGTGCTACATCGTCGACCGTATCGTCACTTACCATTAGGTGAGATTGGAGCCAAACGATTGTCTATAATTTGTAAAAAAAAAACTATGATTTTTTATTTGAATCCAACGACTATGCCCTAGTTCCGGTCAACGATTTTTGAAAACACTCATAAAACCAAACAAACGATGCACTCGGTTTCAAACAAAATACACTGCATTTCCAATAATCAAAGTTTAAAAACAAAGGGTCTCTAAACTTTAGTTTCAAAAAACAAAAGTGCTCTAACTTAACAATAGCGCGCTAATAAATTTTAAAAATGAAATATGGCAGTGGAACATGGAGTTTCAATCGATATTTGGAACGCTCTCATTCACATAAAGCTGAAGCTACACTGTGCCAAATTTTAACATCAGTGAATAACTTTAATGTCACTTTGTGTTCACGTGAGCATTCATGAATGGCGCAGTGTTTTGTCAGCACTGGCGGTTATATATCAAGAATTTATAAAGTACTAGCAGTTACTTCGGTCTAGCAGTCCTTCACAATATATTCAGTCAGTCAATGACTACATGATGACCTTTGTAAACTAACGGGTTGTGTGATAAATACATAATAAAATATCGTAAAATTAAATCGAATGCTTGGAAAGTCGTGTGATTTCCCACCTATCTTTATTTTATGAGTTTATCGTGTCACGTGTGAAAATAATAACTTTCAGTACCGAATCTCAGTATTTTAATAGCTGATCCACAACTCCATAATGTTTAGGATCGTAAAGTACTCTTAAACTAGATACGTGCCCACATTAAATTACCGAATCCTTCATCAAAAACGTTAAAAGGCAACTGAAAAGTTGTGACACGAACTTTTTAATTTGTTCGTGTAAACTTTAAATACCGAATGGCCGTGATGTGTCCACAGCTTAACCCGGAATCAGGACAATGAATAAAACAATATCTGACCATTGCATGCAAGTAAATGGCGCAAAAATATATCCACCGCATCACAATACAATATCCTTTAGTGTGCTGGAAACATCGAAATGTAGATTTAAATTGGTTTGCGAACAGCGTGCATTTAAGTTAATTAATATAGGGAAATATTTGCATCTTAAGTTAAAAGTTGTCGATAAGCGATTAATTGCATAAAAATTAATTAAGTATTTGTATATACCTAGTTATTGTTTTGAAACAAATAAAATAAAAGTATGGTTTCGCATTTATTCAGAAAAAAAAATAAATAAGTAATTGGGGACAAATTAAATTTATCTTATCTTATCTTTTATCTTAAATTTTCTAAAGTCGGCACTCCGTATTACCTTTATTAAATACTGTAAAAGCCGACAAAGTGCGAAAGTCTGCATCTCCGCAATCATAAATTGAAAATAAATTAAAAGGACAATGGGACTTTCTGTTTAAGTCTTAAAAGTAGTGGATTTGACTTCAGTTTTACTAACAGCTTGATTTCCGGGAAAGATATTGTTGTAATTTAACCTTTCATAGAACGGGTACTTCAGTCAGGACCCAGCCAAGCTAAAATAACTTAATATGTTTTTGGAGACTACAAATTTTTTTTATACATTTGTAAGCAAACACAGTGCAGTTTGTTTTTGAAGGCAAATATTTGGTATTAAATTCAATGTGATAACGCTAAAAACTAGTGCTGAACATTGCACAATACCGTCTCCAAATACCGTCGCATTCAAATCGACGACTATTCGTGAAAGAATTTGGTTGAAGACAATAAAAATAAGTCTAGCGATTGCAAAATTGGAGTTTATGCTGTACGAGATTGAGTTTGATTTTCGTTGTGATTTAGTGCCTTAGTACCACAACTGGCCACTGCCAGTTGTGGTACTAAGGCACTAAATCTACTACGTCAGTAAAGTAAGTCACTACTTAAGTGGACACGCACACCTACTACTTGGTAACCGTAATCCACAAACTGTGGTCGAAGTGAATAAAACGTAATGTAATATAATGTTATGTTATAGGGAGAGGTTACCGCTTAACATCAGGTGGGTGATATGCTTGTTCCATCGCTTATTTTTATAAAAAAAAAGTTACTTACGCCTTATTTTAGTTGTCTTAAGTACCTAGGTCAAATGAGTATTTAGGTATTCAACATTGCATAGTCTCATTAGTGGTGAATTGGACCAGCAGGGGTATTCCAATCTCAGTTTAACTGCAAAGTTTTTAATCATGGTCAGTTCATACTAACTCATAGTTATTCTGTGTCTAAATAGTGACATTATGATGTCATTTAATTTGTTTTCGCGCATATTTTGCTGTCAAGTGTCTAAAAAGAATGATCACGTGGTACAAAATTGTACCACGTGACCTGAAGAAATTACACTGGGCAGTTAAAATAACTTGACAGCAAAAGATTGGTATACGGGGGCAGGCTTCATACATATTTTGCCCATTGTCCTTTATGCGTCTCTACGTAGTAATTGTTGTGATACGTGTGAATAGGCAATTACGACTGGTTTACACTTCAATAAGCAGCAAAAATTAAGTTACACTGTGCGACAACGAGCTGCAGGCGAGATGACATTACCGCAAAGTTGAATCTCACGTAACTAATTGTCTGAATGCATCGTAATAAAAAGGATAATTCTTTAAATCAAATCTAGTAAAAATATCATTGGAATTTCGTTGAGATGTGATAAAAATCTCAAAATGGCAGCCCAAGTGTATTTTCTGTCATTCAGCAAACTCACAATAATTATTTTAGATTTTTAAGAGAATTACCCCTATTGTCCGAACGGCTAGATGGAGCAAGACAAACATCCCCCACTTGACGATTAATCCTTCTAATCTTGACATATCTCCTCGACCACAGAAAACAGAGGCCGAATCACACCAAATGACTCGTCAATAGAAATTGAGCTTTATTTCGATGCGATTGGATTTAATATGTGGGAAAGATGTTTTGTAATAGATTTTAAATCAGTATGTATTATGTATTATTTTATACCAACCGTGTCTACAATAAATAGTTATATATTTACTCATGTAATTACGATTTATTTCCTTTTTACTTCGCTTTACAATTTTACTTAAAGTAAACAACTATATGGAACAAACTGATGGCCAAGATGTCAAGTAAATCGTTTTTCAAAATAGAAGACTCTTATTTTCCTGCAATTAAAAAAACAATTATTCCTGAACGGTTTGGCCAATTTTGATGGGGTTTTTACAGTCGTGGGCATTGTACATACAAGTATTAGTAGGTAAGGTACCTATCATAATTTTATCGGTTTTCATACAGCGGTTCATCTTATTTCAGATCAATGTACGTCGTAAGATAATTTGTCTACCGTTAGCAAGTTTTTCACAATTAAAAAAATCTTACAAATAAAATGACAGAGATTTGTGCAAAAGGTATTTAGTATTCTCTGTTCTAAGAACTTTATCATATAATTTTTCCGAATAATGATATAAGAAAACTTTGAGACTGCTGTGACCATAAATTCTGTTTTAGCTGATGTTGGAAAGTAATGTTTTGTTTAAGATAACCTTCTGTAGATTCTTTTGTTATCTCGAAGAAAGAATATGGGATTTTGAACCTAAGGAATTTCCCTCGGGATTTTTATCTGAAACATACTTACAACTAACAAAAGCGTAGCTCTTAAATTAGAAGAAGAAGACTTACAACTAAGCAAGTTGGATATTGGATCCTTATTACATGGCAAACAGTTGACCGCAATCTCACCTGATGTTAAATGACGATGCTGTCGACGATGTAGCTCATTCGCTTAGAAGAAATCTATTCACTCATCTCTTGAAAACATCTAAATTGTAAGTGGAAACAGAATTGGTATGCCAATCAAAGTTGAACTGCAAAGTTGAATTGCAAAGTTTTAAATCATGGTCAGTTCATACTAACTCATAGTTATTCTGTGACTAAATAGTGACATTATGATGTCATTTGATGTGTTTACGCGCATATTTTGCTGTCAAGTGTCTAAAAAGAATGATCGCGTGGTACAAAATTGTACCACGTGACCTGAAGAAATTACACTCGGCAGTGAAATATAACTTGACAGCAAAAGATTGGCATACGGAGGCAGGCTTCTAATTAAATGTGAGTGTAAGAAAACCGACATCTCCCAATTTCGTTTTATTAATTTTGCGAGAGGCATCTGTTAATTTCCTAATGACACTCAAACGTGCCAGAAGACGGCCGGTCAACTGTGTACACTCCCGTCATAAAGTGGCTTGTGTAAAGTTACGGTCACACCGACGCGACCACGAACACAACGAGTCACCGGAGCAAAACTTAGCGGACGTTGACAATAAAAAAAAAGAAATACAAGATGTAGTGTTACGGTTTTTTTTAAGTAAGTCTAATGTTCTATTTTCAGACTAGTGGCGCCATCGGTCGTCTTGTTGGCGAACCATTTGCACGCAAGGGAATCTCTCTAGTGTTTTGCAATTTTCTGTTTAGTATAGTAGTTGGTTGTTTAGTTCGCCCATTCTTTCATAGATGGCGCTATAACGTTAATTTCAGAGTTGAGTGTCGTGCGCACAGATTGGCTACGAATTCGAACATTCTGGAAGCCCGGTTTGTTTTGTAAGGTCGTCGAATGTCATACGATCCGCCCACTTTCACAGAGACTATATAAGGGTGTCGGGGCCCTCGGAGCGTCCTCTTGCCTCCCAGCCTTCGACGTCTTCAGAGCTCGGCCCATAGCTCCCTTCTGGTTCACGGAGACCCTGTCCATGGACGTCCTGCTGCAGTAGGCTGGGACGGAGCCACGCATAGTTTCCATTTATTGTCACTCCACACCAAATCGGTGTCATACAATCTACTGGCTTCTGAAAAGGTTAGTAATGCTCTGATTTTTTTTTATTCGCGTACCTACTTCATTTATTTTACAGGTTCTGATGTGGCACGATATCATATCGCTAGCTACCTATATTTATTTTCTAATTTTCTTGCTTTCGGGAGAACGGGGGTTTCATCCTTGAATACCTACCTACCCTAGCAAACAGTTTTTGGTATATTATTTATTATAATATTTTATTGTTATTTGAATTTGTTGGATAGGTAAGAGAGTGTTATAGCCTACGCCCTAGGTATAGCATTTCTCGCTTTATTTGTTCTAGAATGCTAATATTGTTTTAAATTCTAGGAGCCGCTTGTACCCGCTGGGACCCGCTTGGACCCACTTGGACCCACGTGGTCTCGCCTGGTCTCGCTTGGTTTGGCTTGGCCTCGCTTCGCTTCCTTCCTCACCCTGGTATTGGGTCGGGAACGGTGCCACGCTCCGCATCAGGTGGTCCGCCACGTGGTCAGCGCTGCCTTCCTGGTTGGACACCGCACCCTTTGTCGAGTCGTCGCAGCTGCTATCGGCTGACCCCAGCTGAGCCGCCGCTTCGGACAGCTTCCCACCAGCACCGCATCCCTTTCTCTGCTGGGAATCTCTAAGTCGGTACCTCCTATATTTTTTTTTTCTACGCTCTTTGGTTACTGCTGAAGAATTTCAGTAGTCTGTTCTATCAGCCATATCTTGGCTTGGCGCCCGTATCTACTGTCAATGTTTCGAAGATTAGGAATTAATTTAATATTCTAAGAATTATGCTTTACATTAGTTTTTTTATGCTTTACACCCTTTAATTTATTTTACCTTTAAATTTTACTTTTACTATGCTTTACCTATGTTTTAAATTATCTAAGTGAGTTCATACATGTTCACCTTGGTTAGGACCTATCTACTTAAGTACCTATACCCCTGAGTACTTACCTAGCTCTAAATAGTTAGTCGGCAAATTTATGTACTACCTCCTGTTATCATTTATGTGTTCGTAGTGGGTTTGTAATTGTAGTTAATACCTATTTTATTTTTAACTTGCTGTGCGTAGCCTACCTACTATTTACTACTTATTTTTATGTGCGTACAGTAAGAATAACTACATTACAGGTATTAGAAGGATTTTGTATGTGACAGGTTAGGTTTACTTTTTAATAAAATATTACATTTTACTGGGTTCTACCGTGTTTTCACTTATCCCTGCCACTATTTAGGTAGGATAGGAACTAGTTAGGACCTAGAACTCGTTGTTACGTAATAGTGGCATCCAACGTGCGGGGCTTTAATCATAGGTAACTGTTATGTCTTTTTGCTGTACCAGAAGAATGTGTGTGAACTAATATTTTTTCATTTTTTACAAAAGCATAATTCTTGGATTTTTCTAGAAACTTTTATTTTTTACTGCTGTGTATTTACTGTTGTGTATTTACTGTGTTCTTACTGTATTATTTTATCTTATCTGGAAACTGTGCGTGTTAGTTTAAGTTAATTTTAAGTTTTGTGTTGTCGTAGTTTAGGTAATTATTAGGCATCAGGCAGAGTATTCATTCTTTGTTAAACGGTGTATGACTGAGCATTCATTTTTTTATCTGAGGGTACTTTTTTTTTTAGCACAGAAATCATTGACAATAGATTACTGATTCTAAAATTTTCCATTGCCATTATTTTTTTACGTCAATAGGTGCTGTTCATTTTTTGAAATTTTTTGGGTCATTTGTTTTTTTGTATTTTCCCATTATTTTTTTGTTTTTTTTGTGTGCTTTCGTGGAAAATTTTTGGTTGTTTTTTTGGTTGTTTAGTCTCACCATGGAGGATAGTCCCAACTGTTTTTTTCTGTTAGTATTGGTTTGCTGTCTCTGCGAGTATTGTTTGATATTTCCGTTGAGAAGGGCCCTGGGTTGTTTTTTTAGTAAGAAGTTAGCAGAAGAGGTATTTGTGGTTCACGGGATGCCACGCACAGTGATTGCAGAAAATGAATTGCAGTTCATTGGTAGTGACATTCAGCGCTATAAAATATCTCGGGTACATCTTACTCTTCGTTATACTCCTCAGGTAAATACCGTAGAAAGGTATAACCGTACTATTGTGACAGCATTATCTATTTTAGTTGGACAAGATCATCGATCTTGGGATCTAGTCGTTCCTAGAATACAGTTTTCTATGAATATTTCTACTAATGAAACAACTCGTTTCACTCCTTACTACCTAGTTCATGGAAGAGAAGCTGTAGTCTGTGGATCTTACTACGGTCTATCTACTAATTCTACGTTGGATTTAGTTTGTGCCTCCAGGGTTGATTATTCTGATAAGTTAGGAGTTTTGCAGGACACATTCCAGAGTGTCAAACAAGCTATCGAGAAGGCTCATGCTAGAAGTGCTAAGCACTATGATTCCAGTCGTCGTTATCTCGAATTTAATGTAGGTGATATTGTGTGGAAACGTACTTACCCTCAGAGTGATGCTTCTAAGTTTTTCATGTCTAAATTAGCTCCAAAGTATGATAAGTGTGTAGTTCTGCGTAAAATATCTTCGTTGGTCTATGAGCTTGCTGATTTTTTCACGAAGAAGAATCTAGGAGCTTGGCATATCAAAGATCTAAAACCCCAATCTTGTAATATTTAGATAAGCAAGGTTGTCTCATTGTATATATAATTTTTGTTTGTAGAAGGAGTTTATTCTCGTTGAAGTAGTCTTATAGTAGTGTTTTGGTAATTTTTTGAAGTTGTAGTATTGGTAGAAGTTATTTTGTCGTTGTAGAAGTTTTAGTAGTTGTCGCAGAAGTTTTAGTGGTCGTGGTAGAAGTTATAGTTGTCGTCGGAGAGGTTATTATATTATGTTGTCGTCGAAGGTTAAAGTTCATTGCGTAGTGATGATCAGTTGGTCGTACTGTACTCTGCACATACTAAGTAGGGTATGGTCGATGTTTTTACACTAAGTGTTTACGATGTTCGTGGGTTCCATTCTTGTTAAGGATAACTTTTTGTTTTTATTTATTTTCTTTTTATTTTTTGTGTTTTTTTGTCAGGGATATTCCCCTGGTCAGCAGGTATATTACGATTGGATAACAACAGACCTGGGTGTTGGATTAAATATGGAAAGTTTATCTTTAGTTTGGGATTTTAATTGTGAGATTGTGGTGTTGTTTTTTTTTAGTTTATCTTAAAAATAGGGTTCTCTAGCCTGGACAGTTATCTTATCGGAGCTTAGGGCGGTTAACTACCTTTTTTTGTCTTTTTGTAGTTTATGTAGTTTATTTCACCACTTTCTAGCATACAACTGGAAATGTGTTTCTTTTGTTTTCTTGAGTTTGTGTTCGGTATACATTGGGTTAAAAAATAAGCCTTTTTCTCACACGGATTGCAATGTGTACCAAAGGCCTATGCATTCGTTCAGAGCGGTTGGAAAACTCTGTACCTTTGTCTCTGCCAACTCAAATTTTTTCCTCTTCTTTCCTCGTTGTCTGTTAGTTTAGGAATCTATCTTTGGGTTAAAAAACAAGCCTTATTCCCCACACGGATTGCAATGTGTACCAAAGGCCTATGCATTCGTTCGGAGCGGTTTGGGAGACTCCGTACCTTAGATAAGATCCAAATTAAAAACTTCGAAATTTTAACACATAGTTTATTAATTTCATTTGTTTAATCACACCATAGTCTGGCTTTTGTTTTTGCCTCTTTCTGTTTGAAGTCAGTGAGTTGGTTGTATAGAAAACCCTAGTCATCTATAGGTATTATTAATAGTAGTTCGGGAGACATTCATTCATTTTTATTTACATAAAATTTTATTTATTTTAAAAATCCTACAGTAACACATTACACATACCTACTTACTCCACAGATAACACATTACGAACTATGTAGTAAGGATACTAGTTCAAGTTATAACAACTTCGAGCCTTCGTTATTATGACAACAAGTTCTCTTAGTTAGTATTATGACGGCACTTACTCCACATTTACACACTTACATACACACACACACACACATTATATATTCATATATACTCAACAATTTATTTTTATTTTATTTTGTGTAAATTTATTTAACATTTAGTAGAATGCTTCCGCCTTACTTGCGATAATTTGTCCTTACCTTACAGGGTAAAACTTCATTTAGTTTAGGTTTTAGTTTCGAGTTAGTTTTGGTTCTTACTATTTTTTTTAACTCAGTAAGTTGATTGGAAGTTTGGATGTTTTTGTTAGTTTGTTTTGTTAGTTTTTCGATGTTGGTAGTGCTGGAGGGCCAGCACGGATTTTTTTCTCTTGCCAGCGCAAAAAATCTTCCGAGAAGGGGGATATTGTTACGGTTTTTTTTAAGTAAGTCTAATGTTCTATTTTCAGACTAGTGGCGCCATCGGTCGTCTTGTTGGCGAACCATTTGCACGCAAGGGAATCTCTCTAGTGTTTTGCAATTTTCTGTTTAGTATAGTAGTTGGTTGTTTAGTTCGCCCATTCTTTCATAGATGGCGCTATAACGTTAATTTCAGAGTTGAGTGTCGTGCGCACAGATTGGCTACGAATTCGAACATTCTGGAAGCCCGGTTTGTTTTGTAAGGTCGTCGAATGTCATACGATCCGCCCACTTTCACAGAGACTATATAAGGGTGTCGGGGCCCTCGGAGCGTCCTCTTGCCTCCCAGCCTTCGACGTCTTCAGAGCTCGGCCCATAGCTCCCTTCTGGTTCACGGAGACCCTGTCCATGGACGTCCTGCTGCAGTAGGCTGGGACGGAGCCACGCATAGTTTCCATTTATTGTCACTCCACACCAAATCGGTGTCATACAATCTACTGGCTTCTGAAAAGGTTAGTAATGCTCTGATTTTTTTTTATTCGCGTACCTACTTCATTTATTTTACAGGTTCTGATGTGGCACGATATCATATCGCTAGCTACCTATATTTATTTTCTAATTTTCTTGCTTTCGGGAGAACGGGGGTTTCATCCTTGAATACCTACCTACCCTAGCAAACAGTTTTTGGTATATTATTTATTATAATATTTTATTGTTATTTGAATTTGTTGGATAGGTAAGAGAGTGTTATAGCCTACGCCCTAGGTATAGCATTTCTCGCTTTATTTGTTCTAGAATGCTAATATTGTTTTAAATTCTAGGAGCCGCTTGTACCCGCTGGGACCCGCTTGGACCCACTTGGACCCACGTGGTCTCGCCTGGTCTCGCTTGGTTTGGCTTGGCCTCGCTTCGCTTCCTTCCTCACCCTGGTATTGGGTCGGGAACGGTGCCACGCTCCGCATCAGGTGGTCCGCCACGTGGTCAGCGCTGCCTTCCTGGTTGGACACCGCACCCTTTGTCGAGTCGTCGCAGCTGCTATCGGCTGACCCCAGCTGAGCCGCCGCTTCGGACAGCTTCCCACCAGCACCGCATCCCTTTCTCTGCTGGGAATCTCTAAGTCGGTACCTCCTATATTTTTTTTTTCTACGCTCTTTGGTTACTGCTGAAGAATTTCAGTAGTCTGTTCTATCAGCCATATCTTGGCTTGGCGCCCGTATCTACTGTCAATGTTTCGAAGATTAGGAATTAATTTAATATTCTAAGAATTATGCTTTACATTAGTTTTTTTATGCTTTACACCCTTTAATTTATTTTACCTTTAAATTTTACTTTTACTATGCTTTACCTATGTTTTAAATTATCTAAGTGAGTTCATACATGTTCACCTTGGTTAGGACCTATCTACTTAAGTACCTATACCCCTGAGTACTTACCTAGCTCTAAATAGTTAGTCGGCAAATTTATGTACTACCTCCTGTTATCATTTATGTGTTCGTAGTGGGTTTGTAATTGTAGTTAATACCTATTTTATTTTTAACTTGCTGTGCGTAGCCTACCTACTATTTACTACTTATTTTTATGTGCGTACAGTAAGAATAACTACATTACAGGTATTAGAAGGATTTTGTATGTGACAGGTTAGGTTTACTTTTTAATAAAATATTACATTTTACTGGGTTCTACCGTGTTTTCACTTATCCCTGCCACTATTTAGGTAGGATAGGAACTAGTTAGGACCTAGAACTCGTTGTTACGTAATAGTAGGTATATAAAAAAAAATATTCATGGACTTTACACACAACGCCATCTAGTCCCAAATTAAGCAAAGCTTGTGATATGGGAACTAGATGGCTTATAGAATACTTATATACTTTTTTTTTGTACATACATACTTATAATACATAATTACACCCAGACATAGAACAAACATCTATGTTTTCCACGCACAAATGTTTGTTCTCAGTGGGGATCGAACCCACGACCCACAGCACGGAAGGCAGAGCTATTACCGACTGAGCTGTGACGCCTGTCAGTAAACTAAATCAGTATATAGTAAACTTAGCCTAGTTAAATAGATAGAGAAATGAACTAATATGGCTCACATATTTAGTGGGGCTTTCTGGAAAAATATCCAAGAAACCCCACTGCTACACCATAGCATGCTACGACGCAGCCAATAACATTGCGCAAGAAATGTGGATTCAATTCCTGCTACAATATTTGTCATGATTTGATTCAACTTTGTTTTGTTTACAACACTCGTAGATGATACCCATGTCAGATAAAACCACGAAGAGGTAATGCGACTCATAGTTTATTTATTTCTCTCAATAACAAAATCACAAGCTACCAAGTTTGAACGATGAGATCAGACGCGTCAGTTTAAGCGTAGCTATAAATAATAAATAAATAAATATTCAGGGACATTCACACAACACCCTCTAGTCCCAAACTAAGCAATGCTTGTAATATGGGAACCAGATAGCTGATAGAGTACTTATATACTTTTTTTTTGTAAATACATACTTATAATACATAGTAACACCCTTAAAACAAAGTTCTAGTAACTGACCTTTTGTCGCTTCGGTTTGTCGAAGCTTAACCCGGGTTAGTACAGTCACTACCATAAGTACGTAAGCTAAGCTTTAGTGGTCATACCCCTTTATACATAACCATTACAACTTAAGTCACAACCACCTTAACATATTAGTGTCGTTAAACAAGAAAGTGCTATTTCTAAGTTATTACCTTTTCATTGTAGGTACCTACTTATTCTGTTTTAGCTTATCATTATCATCATTTTCATATGTTCTACATTATTGAAAGTTATTTAAAAATATTTTATTCAATAAAATCACAAGGATCATTTAGAATTGTCTTAATATAACTTAGGTGATTCTAAGTGCCAGATCGACGCGGGACAGCCCCCGTATTCCAATCTTTTGCTGTCAAGTTATATTTCACTTCCCAGTGTAATTTCTTCAGGTCACGTGGTACAATTTTGTACAATTTTGTACCACGTGATCATTCTTTTTAGACACTTGACAGCAAAATATGCGCGAAAACAAATTAAATGACATCATAATGTCACTATGGGTTAGTATGAACTGACCATGATTTAAAACTTTGCAGTTCAACTTTGCAGTTCAACTGAGATTGGAATACCCCTGCAGAAACTACGGGCTGATACCTAGCGTTTTTTTTTTGTATGATTCTTTTTACAAAAAAACATATTTTCTACAACCTACTTACTCAAGATCCCTTTGAATTTCGAAAAAGTAGCGAATAATATCAAAAGATCTGAAAGTATCTATATACCATGCCTGAGGGGTTTATTCCCCCCAGCGTGTTCCCCCAGCGAAGGGGATTCCTGGACTGAGGGAATTAATTGACCGAGCGAGCGAAGCGAGCGAAGCGTCTCAGTTTCCACATTGGCCAAAAATGCGTTTGTCCGGATGTCTGTCTGTCTGTCTGTCTGTCTGTCTGTCTGTTCTCCTCTACAGGTCGCATTTTTCAACCGATCTGGACGAAACTTGGTACACAGGTTATATGAATTATTAGATTTTTTTTGTCGTCGGGGATTTTTGATTGGGGGGAAAATAGGGGAGAAAAGAGGGAATGTTTACTGTAGCGTTATTTATCGACGGATTTCAATCAAATTTGAGAAGCACACGAAGGACTTCATTCTACACAAGATGGTGTAAAAATATTTCCGAAAAAAAGGAGTGGAAAGGGGAAAAAAGGGGAAATTATTTTTTTATTTTTTTCTCGAAAATTGACTTCTACCAATATCAATAAGACTACACAGTCCTCTTCGCCTTTACGAGACAAATCTGTAGACACCAGATTCGACCTCCTAGGACCAAGGGAACGCGAGTAATCGCTAAAACTAATTTTGCTCAAAAGTCTAAATTCAAGCACCTGAAAATCGATTTAGCCAGGGGAAAAGGGAAAGTGTCGGTTATTGCATGGTTATAAAGGCTTGCGAGGTCTATGTTCTCACAGGACAACTAGTTATTTCTTTGATGTTTAACACTTCTGTCTTCGAATGTCCAATGCTTCGGTTATTTCATTATGCGGACCCAAATTTGTGAACCAAGAAGGTCAGTTCCTTTGTCATAAGGTGACCCAGTCCTTTGTTTTAAGGCGAGATGGCGAACGTTTGGGTCGAAGTCGTCGAATCCACTTAATAGGTCTTTTGAATTGCAGATAAAATTATTGAAATAATAAAATAATTAGACACAATGATGGAATTATGCTGTTTGTTCACATTTTGTTTGCAAGATACTGTAAAGAAAGTTATGTGAATATTTATTCTAAGAATAGATCTGTTGTATCTACTCTACCTCCACCACCTACCTATCGATATTATTTAAAATACCTTCTTACCTAATTATACCTTAATTACCTAAAATTAAAAAAAAACATAATTATGTCAATTACAAAATCTTAAAAAAATTGTGCTAAACACAGCGAACATTATTACGCAAAGACAAAACGACAATAATTTAATAAATTAATTGCGTTTTAGAACTTATTAATACACGCTAAAGGCCCATTATTGTAAACCCGCCACATCCTCGAAACCCTTTGAGTAACTTCGCTAAAATATCTTGGGAATAATATTATTTGTGTATGTGAATGTACAATACTCTCAAAGATATATAAACCTTATACACTAGACAGTAAGGCTCAGAATTCAGTGTGGGTCTTACTAGAAAGTTCTGTGGAGAAACCTTATACTCCAACTTGTACAGTCGTCAAGAGTGTTATTAGTTCAGGTACTAACATTATGCTATTCAATTTGTCTATGGTGCATATGAGTATCGCGTGAAAATACAAGTTTTTTGAAAAACTTTTAAACGACTTTTCAGTGACATATTTTATTTTATCACTAGCTATTACCCGCGACTCCGTACGCGTGCAGGTTCGCTGAAGTAACTGACGTGACGTCGTCTTTGTGTCAAAGTATGTTTTATTGTGCCGTTTGTTCATGTTATCCTGTTATCTTATCTTACCTTACCTATCGTATCGTATCGTATCGTATCTTATCTTATCTTATCTTATCTTATCTTATCTTATCTTATCTTATCTAGACCATGTCGGTACCGACACCGATATTTTTGTTCGAACCACTGCACTGACTGATGTGTTGCTATCGTGTAGTGTAGAAACGCTTAATGTCCTATTGTCACGAGGCAATTTAGATCCGGGTTAACGTTATCTAACGTCTATTTCAGTAACTTTGATCCCGATGCCGTATTCACTAATGCCCGGCTCTTATAACTGACGGACATTTTACAACATACAACAGCGACGTGCGTGAGTAGTTTTGTATGTTAGTTATTGTATGTATTATAAGTATGTATTTACAAAAAAAAAGTATATAAGTATTCTATCAGCATCTAGTTCCCATATTACAAGCATTGCTTAGTTTGGGACTAGAGGGTGTTGTGTGAAATGTTCCTGAATATTTATTTATTTATTGTATTGTTAGTATGTTAGTGTACTGTTGTGCTGTTGTGTGTGTTTCAAAATAAATGATTTTTCTTTATTCTTTCTTTCTTTCTTAAACGTTACAGTACGTATTACTTTTTTTTTTAATTAACCTGTCTCGTCCCACTGCTGGGCAAAGGTCTCCCCCAGAGACTTCCAATACTCCCTATCCTGAGCCTCCTCCCACCATCTCCCTTCGAAGGCGTCCAGATCGTCCCGCCAACGCTTTCTTGGCCGACCCCGAAGTCGCCGACCGTCAGGGAGCCAAGGTGTGCAGATGGTCGCTCACCTATCGGGATGTATGTTAAAAAAAATATTTATCTTGAAGAAAATAAAATTTCCAGTTTATTACAACTCATAATCTAAGTTGCTGTTAAAAAAATATCTCTTAACATTTGAAAACAAAAAGGTTTTTTTAAATAAGATGTAATTTCAAAATGTGGATCATATACAATGTCAGTCAGCGTAATATTTTGTGGTATTTGCAGTGTTTTTTTTTAATAAATGCTGGTTGATATGTGATATCGCGTTCTAGAGGGTCTTCTTCTTCTTCTTCTAACTTAAGAGCTATGCTCTTGTCGGCGTAATGTATGCATTTCCCGCCAGGTTCTTCTTTTCAGGGCAGCTTCCTTGACGTCCTTATACGACGTGACATCTATCTTCGCCTTCACTTGGCTCATGTAGCTAATACGCGGTCTTCCTCTTCCTCTCTTTCCTTCTACCTTCCCTTCAATGATATTTCCGATTAAGCTGTCATGTCGTATAAGGTGTCCAATCATCTTTCCTCTTCTGTTCTCAACAACTTTTATCAGGGCTCTCTCCTCGCTCACTCTACTTAATACTTCTATGTTAGTTACTTTTTCTGTCCAGCTAATCCTTTCCATTCTCTTCCAACACCACATCTCAAATGCTTCTAAATACTCTCTAGCTAGAGGGTCAATCGTGCTTATTTTCAACGCTGCTAAGAAAAACAAAACTTTTTTAAGTTAAATAGATATCAAGAATTCGAGATGCACTACGTCCTACAGAGATAGGCACGATAAAGATTATTTTCAAAAGTTTCTTAGCGTTGTGCTAATCTCTCCAGTTTTTGTGAATAAGGGGTTGGGTCCGGAACCGCTCAATTCATATTAGTTACATAAGTACCTACGTAAACAAACATGCCTTCGATTAATCATTTGCTCTAGGGATCTGACCTAATAATCCTACTATACTGAGCAAAACAGAGATTTGTTGTCTACTTACATAAAGCCACCGTAGCTAAGCTTAAATTCTACATTCGCTTGAGGATACAAGTAATTAAATTAAAAATTAAAAAAAACCCCAAATCTTGGACCGATTTTTATCAAACATAGCTAAGAACACTCCCGACCAATTCACCTTTCAAACAAAACAAAATCAAAATCGGTTCATCCGTTCAGGAGCTACGTTGCCTCAGACACACACACACATAAACACGTCAAACTTATAACACCCGTCGTTTTTGCGTCGGGGGTTAAAACACATACTGCTCTGTCACTGGTGTGAAGGTTAGGGCCTGGATTCACCACATCACGCTGTCCTTCACGGCGCACCTGCTCTGCAGTTGAAAAATCAACCTTACTGCCTTTAGAATAAATGATAACTGATGGTTGCTGCCGTGAGACGGCACCGTGGTGATAGTCTAGACTCTTAAGAACATTGTAAATCTGAAGTCGTGAAGGCGTCGCTCTCGCACGCTGCGTCACGATTTGTCACGCGGCGCAGTGCGGCATTTTTTAAATCCTATCCTACTAATATTATAAATGCGAAAGTTTAGATGTTTGGATGTTTAGATGTTTGGATGTTTAGATGTTTGGATGTTTGTGTTTCAATCACGTCAAAACCACTGAACCAACTTGGATGAATCTTGGCATATATAGTTCGTAACCTGGATTGACATATAGGCTACTTTTTTTCCCGAATAATTAACAGGATATACAGGATAAAATGAACGAAAAGGATTAGCAGCGCCAATTGGCAAGAGGATTTCATTGTCATGTCATGTCACGTCAGTTTGACAGGGCGTAGTACTACCTCTTTGGTCTAACAATTAGCGTTTGACATTCCAGTAGGTACGAGTTCGGTGTAATGAGGTGTAATGTCAAGTTTCTCAAAGAAGTATCCGCTAGGTACACGCACAGATAATATAATGTACACGGAAACTGTAGACGCGTACGAAGTCGCGGGTAACTGCTAGTATGACAATAAAATTGTATCTTTTTGTGTAGTAAATAAAGTTCCATTTCATATCACTATTTCAAAAAGTTCGCGCCGCATCCCGTCGCGTCACGTGTCGGTGTAAGGTCCTGTGACTTTCGTCCGGAAGTATCATTTCCATACATTTAGTTTTCCATTCTGTAGCTTACTTTTTTACATTGTAACTTAATAAATACTAGTATTTGTTTACCTTTAAACCATGTTCAATCATCATAACCTATAATGTATCGTACCAAATATAAACATGAATGAACCTTGGCCGATATACGCAAAAGTGTAAACCACCTGTTTCAAACATTATGATTTAAAACTTCTTTGTTGAAAACAAAACAGATTAAAGTCTATAACTCAGCTATTGTTTGATAAACGTGTTTATTGTTTTAGTAAAAAGATTAGCTCAGCCCAGTTGGGAAAAGCCGTGGCCCGTTTTTATGAACTAAATTAATCGATCCAGAAAACCGCAAGAATAATGTCTCAGAATGAAACTTTTAAACTAAATACATGTCTGGGTCCATCCATGATGCATCACTTACTCTAGCAGTCGTTAAACTATGACAAAATCCCTTGGGTGGCTTTAAAACTCCGTCAGCACAACCCCCGAGTGGCAAACTGTGGCAATTTTGTCCTGATCTATAATTTCTAAGTTGTAATCTGTTTTGTCAAGAACACGTTTCTGCACTCAAAGTATATTTGGTCAGATTGAATAATGCAACTGTTTGTTTTGTTCCAGGTAGTACCAATGTAAGCACGGAGCCGAAATGAGATGAGTATGCGCGTGGCGTGGGCCAGATGGTACTGGATTGTGATACTGACCACGTGTGCCGCGAGAACTGCCAGCGATTGGCTTGACTGCGCCCACATCACCACCTGCCACTGCAAGTGGTCTTCAGGAAAAAAGACCGCTACCTGCTCATCCAGTGACCTGCGCCGCCCGCCTTCACTCTCATCAGACGTCCAGGTCCTCGACCTACACGACAACCCCCTACGAAACCTCCCCAAGGAAGTCTTCTCAAATATCGGACTGCTAAACTTACAACGATTGAATCTCCGAGCGACGTATTTACGATCGATACACGCTGATGCGTTTTTAGAGTTGAGAATTTTAATAGAAGTCGATCTAGGAGACAACGACCTCTCACATTTACCACGAGACATATTTAGAGGCAACGAAAGACTGCGGCTGGTAGTGCTGACGAATAACCCACTGACCACGCTCATCGCGGACCAGTTCCCACCACTTCCGCATTTACGAATGCTTTTATTAGACGGCTGTAGACTAAGGTCGATACACACGAATGCTTTGAGAAATCTCAAGTCTTTAGAAACGATAGATTTACGCAGAAACCAGTTAACATTCCTACGTTTAATCACATTTTCTCTCCCCGCTTTGAAGACTGTGTCTCTATCCGGAAACCCATGGAGATGTGACTGCAGGTTACGAGAGTTTAAGGACTGGTTCCTAGATAGTAAGCTTGGTACCGAAGATTTGCTCTGTGTTGAGCCAACAACGCAAGCTGGGAACAAGTGGCGGAACGTTCCAAGTGATAGAATGGCCTGCCCGCCTGAAGTCAGGTCCAGCACTTTAGTGGTCAGAGCAGAAGTTGGTTTAGCGACTTCTTTCGGTTGTTGGGTCCATGGAGTACCAAAACCAAATGTAACGTGGTTATTTGACGGTGTGGATGTACATAATAGTTCCATTGATTGTGATATGGAAGAGAATGAGACGACGGTCGATGATGATTCTGAAGACCGAGTGCCTGGAAGTGTCAGATGGGTAAACATTACACTCCTAAATGTAACATCGAGCGCAGCTGGGGAGTGGTCTTGTGTGGCAAGAAGTATAGCAGGCGAAGCCCGAGCTATCATAAGCCTCGTCTTGCCAAGATCGCAAACAGCCACAGCCAGAACTGCTCCAGGCATTCCTCAGTTACTAGGAGTAGTTTTCGGAGCTCTAGGCATCCTAGCAAGTCTTGGCTTCATAGCTGCTGTAGCCTGCTGGCATTTGAGGAGAAGAACTGTCCCACCGAGTCGAAGTTTCACAGACCAAGAGAAGAGGCTCATCGATGCTTCAGTTGTCGTCAGCTGTGACAGGTCGATCGGCAACATGGCATCACCGTGTGACTTCGAGCTGACTGAACGGTCTAGTGATGACCAGCCTAGAGGCTGTGGTGGGTTTGATCCCGTGCATATAACCATAGAAGGTACGCCCGGGCCGTTTCCTCCTCCACCAGCAGAGTTTGCTGTCCCGGTTCCGTATGGCAACATATTCATATCTGTCCAGGTAGCAGGAAGGGGCGAGCCAGGGAAGTATCCCGATCTGCTGAGTGGGGGAGCTACCCTGCCAAGGCGGAATAGAACGTGCTGTACTGTGCCAGCATACGACAATATGGGACCTAGAGTGACAGCCACAGGGAGTTCGACCTGGTCGCTTCCAGGTGCTAGTTCTGAGCATGTGGATCAGCTGGAGACTCCAGTCCTGACGCTGCCACCACCACCGCCTGAGTTTGTCTCCCTCTAGCCCAGGCCGCTGGTGCTAGACGCCTCGAACTTGAGGTGACCTGGTACCACCACTCAGTCAATTAGACTACCCCCCAATTTTATTGATAGTTTGACGTGATTAATAATTTTAATGTAAATAGTAAATTGCTAAGTGTGGACGATGTGTGACATCTTTATAAATACGTAAAGAGTCTTGTACACTGTGTCACATGAACACCAATGATATGGAACTTTCTCTAGAAATATTAAAAAAAAGTTACGCCCTTTTCAGTAAATCGTTTTCTGGGAATTGAATAGGATTGAACACTGAACACCAATGGATGTGTGAAAGTAACAATGATCACGGAATTAAATCTTCATTGACCTGACTTTCCACGTGTTTTTTTTTTTTCGAGTTTAAAATGTCAAGTCGAAATGCAAACGTTATGGCCAATTTGGTAATCTAAGGCATAGTGTACAAGACCCGTAAGGTTGTTATCAAATTAATTTTAGTATAAGGTGACCTTGTTGCAATGTTTGGAACCGAGTGCGAGAGTTAGTTACCCGTTCTTTTTCTAGATTGTTCTTTTAACTTTTTCTATGTCTTCCTAACTTTTGTAAATATTGTTTATTATACAACTTCCCAAACATAAGACTGACCCTTTTGTCTTGTTTTCTCTCTTGTTACTTACTATGTATTAAGCTGTATTCCTTAGTGTCAACAATAGCTTCTAAAGGTGCCAACAGACTGGGGCGTTCACCTGTAATACCGGTAAATACTAAATTCTGTAAAAAACTAGCATGGTTAAAAAATAACTGTCCTAGTTTATTAATAACATTGATATTATTAACAACTCTACAATGTGTAAGTTAGTTTTTTTATGCAACTTTAATGATGGAACCAGCCGACGGCCCACCTGATGTTATGTGGTAACCAGTGCCTATGGCTAATTTATAAAATAACAGCAAAAATGCCATAAAACATGTTAACAAGCTGACACGGTTCGTTCTATTTTATACCTCACTCTTCTAAACATATTAAAAAAAAGAGGTAGGTAGGTTTTTTTTTCCACAAGTTTTATCTTCACCTATCTATTTCATAACTCTAAAAACGATTCTTAAACTGTATATAACGCTACATACCTGTTTTTATAGTTATATTACTCTCCAGTCTTTTGGCACAATAATTTCTTTCAAAGCGAAAATATCTAATGTAAAGAAAATAAAACAGATCACGTAAAATACCGTCGTTTTATTGGTTTTACTTTATCGGTATAGTTTCCTTTATGATGTCTTACCCTTCCCTGGGCTTAAGTGGTGGTGCAGTGGAGAATGAAACAGCTGGGTCACTTCACAAAAATACAAAAATCTTTAATAGAATCTTTTAAGAGAGTTCGTAGCTAGCGGACAAGGCCGTATCATATGGTTCGGCCGTATGGGGCCGAATATTGTAAGATGAACTCTTACAGCATATTCCAAATACTTGTGGCAAAATACCAATTTATACATATACAAAATATTTTTATATTAGTATTTTTATACAAAATGAACCAGCTGGTTTCGTGAGCTGTGTACGACTTGAACCTTTATAGTGTCAAAATTTATTGTACTTAGCGTAATGGAAGCGTTCCATGAAATTATTCAAGTGAGTAATTAACTTAGATGCTCCTATTACTGAAACTTGGAAACTTAAATTAGTGAACTAGCTTCAACAAGTTTGGGCTATTACGACGCTTTGATATTTATGAGCATTTTGAGATTCACAGATAAAGGTTCATTTAGCATATTAATTTGTATGCATGATCTTTGTGGAGTCATTCATCAGCAGAGTTCCAGCACCGGTACCTAGCGGTAAGTATCGGTTTTTTATTACTAAATCTATTTCAACCCAAACCCCACTCTCAACCCTTAAATACCTCCTCCAACATCTTCTTTCCAGCGTTGAGTCCGATAACTTTCAGGGGTGTTTTGTCCTTGAAAATTTCATTAGGTTTATTATGTAAAACTAGATCAAAGTTACCGGTTCTTTGAAGACATCGGTATTTGAACCAAAAAGTACCGGTATTTTACACAATTTTTGCATACTTAGAAATAAATGAGTCTTAAAAATGGTTTAAACAAAAATATGGCTTTATAAAATGGTAGTATAAAATGTTCTTGATAAAAATAAGAAAACACGCTTTGTTTACGCCTTTTCCTTAAGCGCCGCCGTTCCGTCGTAATTCATTTTAAATTATTTCACGGCAATTTTGGGTATTTACGAGAAAGATTAATTATTTAGTAAATTAAGAGTATCACTCTTACTCTCTGCCATAATATTTTATTCATTTACAAATATTAACGACCAATAAAAGTATACCTTACTATAAGTAAGTAAAAATATGTATGTTCATACTTATTTCATTTTTAATTAATCTTTTTTGTAATGATCTGTATGTTATGTGCTAATCAGTGAATAAATGTATGTCTATGTCTGCCTTATGACAAAATAATGTTTTCTTTAAACGAATAATAATTTTAAAGATTTTTTAGCATTCCAAACGTCGAGAAAAAACATTTCATGTAAGTATTATAATAAATCTTCGTGTTTTTAACATTTATATATAAAAATATGAGAATAATTATTTAATTTTACCGACTATTTCATAGTTATAACACGCTATGAAAAAATAACATTATAACAAATCAGCTACGAAAAAACTCGTTAAAATAATATAGAGATGTTTTGCAAATGGCCTGCGTCTGAAAAAACATTGTTACCAAAGCCTTCCTAATAACCCGTACGATAAGCCAAACAAAAAAATAAAATAAAACAAAAGAGTTGTGTTTTATAAAGCCATTTTTCATTTATTATTACTCCGCGAAAACACGCATTGCAGGATTTAGGTGTAGGTTTATTGAACAGCTGGGCCATTCCCACTTCTGCATTTGATATTCACGGAAATTTTCAACGATTTTTGTTACTTAGTTAAAAGTTAAGTATCTGAGTATTAAATGTTTGCAATGTCATGCAAAATTCATCTTGATAAGGTTTTTTTTTAATTAATGAATATTATAATTATTATTTCTGTTATTGTTTTTCTTTAGTGTGTATTGTTTTCTGTATAGTGTAATTTTCTTGTGTGTTTCAAAGAAATGATTTACTTACTTACCTATAACTTATCTAAATTATAATCGAGTAGGTTTTTATATGAGAATAACGTATGTACCTCTTTTATGGTATGTACCGGCCGTTATTCAATTGAGCTAAGAGGTATGCCGCCTCCTTAGCCGCGGAACGACTAGAGGTGTCCGGATTCCGGCTCCGGAAATTGTCCGGAAAACGTGGCCAGATTACGCACAAAAAGGGTTAAACACTTTGAGGCGTCGTCAACCGGTCTTTTATCTCTCTTGTAAAATACATCTGTCATGAGTAATATTATAATAAAGGGTGTAAAATGAGATATTTCAAACGCGATAATCGCCGAGACCATTACAAAAAATGAACAAAAAAAAACAATAGAAATAAAACAAAAACCAAATGTAGGTAGATCAGGGGTTAAATACACTCTGGCTCATCTGTTGTACAGTCGGCTACACATCAACCTATCAATGGTTCGAACTTTGAACTATTCTGGTTTGAATGTTGCGAATCATGCGAGAGGGACGATATGTTTTTATGTGAGACTCGCTGCTTGCGCGCCACGCCCCTACACCTATTGCGATTCCTGATTCGCAACATTCAAATTATAATAGTTCAAAGTTCAAACAGTGGATAGGTTGATGTGTAGCCGACTGTACCTACCTATAGTTTTTTTTATGAGATAGAATGTCCATTGGTCACAATCTCACCTGATTGTAAGTGAAGTGTTAACAATAGCTAAAAAACAGTATCATTTTAATCTGAGCCTAAAATGGATTGAAAACACGCCGATAGAAAGTCAATGAAAAATTTTTTTATAGTCTTTTTACAATAATATTAGTAGGATGAAAAGAGACCATTTTGATTTTTTTATCTACTCTTACTAGACACTAAACAGTTTTTTCTTAATAAAAAAATACATTCTGAACATGCAATCAAAAATTCAACAGAATTAGGTTCATTATAAACGTCAAATACTGCTATTCTTTGAATAACAAATACCCTTCAACCTCAACACTTTATAATGAAAACCACAAAGTCGTGAGAGAGCCACTTTTTATTTAAGACCTAAGAGAATTAAAATATGTCTAAGAATATTGCTATCGCCTTTTCACATGCATTGGCGTCACAGCTCAGTTGGTAATGGCTCTGCCTTCCGTGCTGTGGGTCGTGGGTTCGATCCCCACCGAGAACAAACATTTGTGCGTCGAAAACATAGATGTTTGTTCTATGTCTGGGTGTTACTAGGTATAATAAGTATGTATTTACAAAAAAAAAAGTATATAAGTATTCTATCAGCCATCTAGTTCCCATATCACAAGCTTTGCTTAGTTTGGGACTAGAGGGCGTTGTGTGTAAAGTCCATGAATATTTATATTTATTTTTTTATTGAAGCGCTCGTGGCACAGTTTATATAATGAAGTAAAGTGACGTCACTTCCGTGCTTCGGAGGGCGCGTTAAACTATCCATCCCGGTCTACGACGGTGGCCCTCTCATACAAACGAACGAACGAACATGCACCGAGTATCTACCATTTATAGTATAAACGCGATAGCCACGCGTTAGTATCCTGCCCCCGTATGCCAATCTTTTGCTGTCAAGTTATATTTCACTGCCCAGTGTAATTTCTTCAGGTCACGTGGTACAATTTTGTACCACGTGATCATTCTTTTTAGACACTTGACAGCAAAATATGCGCGAAAACACATCAAATGACGTCATAATGTCACTATTTAGTCACAGAATAACTATGAGTTAGTATGAACTGACCATGATTTAAAACTTTGCAGTTAAATTTTGCAGTTCAACTTTGATTGGCATACCCCTGCTGGTGTAGTTTTAGACATTATTACTGGGAATTACTATGTATTTACAAAAAAAAAGTATTTAAGTATTCTATCAGCCATCTAGTTCCCATATCATAAGCTTTGCTTAGTTTGGGACTAGAGGGCGTTGTGTGTAAAGTCCATGATCATTTATTTATTATTAAAAAGTTATAAAAAAGTCTTATTTATTTAACAGAAAATCTTTAATGATCTCTTTCCTAGCAATTGAGACTTAAGATAACTTTTTTGACCAATATTGACCAGAGTCAAAAGTCTATACAAGTACATTTTGAAAAGTCTATACCTACTAACTTCCGCATACCAGCCTTAATTCCTAACCTAACAGCCGAGGGTATGTGAAAAGGCCGTGTTGCAGCTAAACGTGAAGTTATTGTGTACTTTGCTCTCGGCTTATTTTAATCCTGCGCTATAAAATTATTTATAGCTGGGATAAGGAAATGCATAAAGAAGTGTTTTCCTTACAAGAATAGGTTACAAACCCCCTTGTTAATTATTAAATGGGTATTTATCGCGTATCTATTTACCGTTTTAATTGTCTAAAGATTTTTCTTAATAACTAAAAATAATATACCCACTCAACAAAATAACATATAAAGGTAAAACCTAAATAAAAAGTTGGTGATTGGTTATATAAATTGAAAACTCGGTCTGCCTACTTTCCTGTTGCAATACCCCTGCCCCCGTATGCCAATCTTTTGCTGTCAAGTTATATTTCACTGCCCAGTGTAATTTCTTCAGGTCACGTGGTACAATTTTGTACCACGTGATCATTCTTTTTAGACACTTGACAGCAAAATATGCGCGAAAACACATCAAATGACGTCATAATGTCACTATTTATTAGTCACAGAATAACTATGAGTTAGTATGAACTGACCATGATTTAAAACTTTGCAGTCAACTTTGCAGTTCAACTTTGATTGGCATACGGGGGCTGAACAGGGTTCATGTGTGAAACCTAAACTTTTAACAACTAAATTACAAAGCAATAAATGTATTGAGTATTTACTAGCATTTGACTACCTACCACTCCAATAAAAAAATATTCAAGAAGAGATAATTAGATAGATTTGTTTGACACGAAAACACACATCAGCATCATCATTTCTACACCATTGCAACACCAACATTCTAGCAAATAAATGATTATGAATTATGAATCAAAGTTTACTACAAAATAAAAGTAGATACTTAGCTAATATTATGTAACTAATAGAAGGACTCTATCTTTCCTTCTTAGTAGAAGATTCGGTAGAAGCTCACAATAAACATTGGGATATCAATAAAATAGACCACAACACGACTTCGACACGGATATCTAAAACACTTCCCGTTCATCTCTCAAGTCTTATCCCAAGGAAGCACTCTTCATCACGTCAAGACACCGATATCCATTGCATCCACAGATCAGTTATAAGGAGATAGCGCAAGTGAGCGTGGCACGGAGACAACCCTCGTTCACATGCTCTATCGTGCACGAAATTTTGATGGTGAGAATAGAGTACAAGAGTACAGAGTACGCGTGTAATCAAATAACTCAAATAACTCCACAATTGAAATAACTCCTTAAGAATCTGTATTATTGTTGTATTAGTTTAAGTGGAGAGTACAATAAAGAATATATCTATCTATCTATCTATCTATCTCAGTTGGGGTGTACATTACGGGGCACTATGGAGTTAGTACTTTGAAATTTTTAAGAAAAAAGATGGCTTACTAATTGTAAGTACCTACGTCTCTAAAAATTCTGGATAATCCGAAAATTATGCAAATTTTTATTATGCCAGTGAAAAGGTGTCCAACACAAAGACGTGGCTTATTCCAGAAATTCCCTGCCTGTTCCCCCTGTGAAGGGGATTTCTGGCCAAAAAGTCCAGAAATCCCCTTCGCGAGGGCGTCACAACGGCAATTTTGCATTGGCGAATAGTTTATCTCCTTAACTTAGCTGATCTATGACTCCATTTCACATTTCTCTCAATAGACGGTTTTGGAGACCTCTCGATCAGAAAGGGTACGACAAAAACACTTATCCCATAACTAGAGAAACCACTCGGTTTTGAACTCTATTATGATACAAATATGGACGATTGTGGGTAAGAAGAAGGTAAAGGTAAGTTTGCGTGGAATTCTGTGGATTTTCATTTAGGATTGCATTCATTGAATGAACCCATTGATATTTGAAGTACTTCGCGATGCGTTGAAACCGAATTTGTTTTTTATTATTTGTGTTTTCAATACTTTAATCAGCCCCCGTATGCCAATCTTTTGCTGTCAAGTTATATTTCACTGCCCAGTGTAATTTCTTCAGGTCACGTGGTACAATTTGGTACCACGTGATCATTCTTTTTAGACACTTGACAGCAAAATATGCGCGAAAACATATCAAATGACGTCATAATGTCACTATTTAGTCACAGAATAACTATGAGTTAGTATGAACTGACCATGATTTAAAACTTTGCAGTTCAACTTTGATTGGCATACCAATGCAGTATTATCTGAGCTAATGAAAAAATATACAATACAAGTCGATTTAATTGTAATTAATTAAGCGACGCGTGACCCGAGGGCTGGTGAGTATCTGGCCCAACGCATCAGCATTGCTATATTCAGCGCGGCAATGCAGTCAGTGTCTTGGGCACGCTTCCGATTGGTACTGATTTGGATCAGTTGAGCTATCTACAAATCGTTTGCAACGGTTTGTAGATAGCTCCACTTCATGTGTGTTTTGTATATATTATAAAATATACTGTATTAGTCGTAGTTTTCTTTCTGAATAAATAATCAGGTTATGAAGAGTTGATTTGTAACACAAGTAATTTCTGCAATTTATCCAAAAAACAAAACTCCTTTTCAAAAAAAACAGTCGTAAGAGAAAACGTATAGCTTTTTTAAAATAACTTTTAACCCAGTAGTAATAAAATGTATTATACATACCACAAGTTCAGCATCTGCGGATACCTACTGTTGGTAAGCAAATAAGGTAGAACCGTAATATCTGTTGTCCTCCAACAGTTATCCCACCCCGCCACGGACCCTGAATACAAAGTGCGTATCCAATACAAAACAAAGCAAACACTAGTCCAGGTGAATACTGTGCTCATAGAAGTGAAACTCACCATATAATTTAATTATTTTACTAGTAGGCTCGTATGGTCAAAGTACGCAACTCAATTTTTTTTTAACATTTCTTTTTGAAAACTGGCAAAATATATTATAAACTTGATTTAGGTCAAAATTATGCCACTTAAAATGATGCCTTCAGGCTAAGAATTGTCAAAATATTTAAGCAAGTTTGAAAAAACCAATTATGCTTGATGCCTTGATTCAGACTTGAGATTATTTCAGCATACGAATATAACTGTAGAATAAACAGAACATAAGTTTCTATCACACAAAAAAAATATTATTAGTTTATACCAGAAGCAAGTTGGCACAATAATATCTCACAAAATTGTGAGGCTATTTTTTACTATTTATTTTGTGCGTCTAGACTAGATGAGCAAATGATAAGTTTGTGTGTTATTTTTTTTTAATATGAACAAGTGAAGTAATAGTTATTCTATCGTTATTTTCAAAACGCGCCAATTTTTTTTATCAAAAAATATATCATTTATTAGTTAGGCTTCTAAACGTTCACAAAATAACAATTACGAGTTTGTAGTAAAAAAAATCAACATAATGGGGTTAAATTCTTAACCCCCTATTCAGCAATGCCAAAACAATAAAACACTATCAGAGGAATCTACAAAAGCCACAACGGCCTAAAATATGACAACGCCCAAGTATTTTTTCCCGTAAATCTTCCCAATTTCCCGGGATAACCCACTGATATATTACGATAAACCCGTGAAGCAGGTAAAGTTTACAACTAAGCTTGGGCAACCAGAGTAGTAATTCTCTTAACAAAATCAAGTAAAAATATAATTGGGTTTTTTGTGCAATGGTAAGGCAACAAGCTTACGGCCCACCTGATGGTAAGCGGTTACCGTCGCCTATTAACATCCGCAACATAGAGGCATTATCGATGCGTTTTTGTTGGAATATCATAATGTCATAAAATGAATAGAATTTAGTGACTGATGTATTTTTTACTAGTTTTTATTGAGAGAATTAGTTGTAACTTATCATCATCAAATCCCCAACTTTGCCTACTGTAATCATCATCATAATCAGCTTGTCAAAGTCCACTGCTAAGCATATGATTTCTAGAAAAAACTTCTGTATTTAAGAATATTATTTTGTCTACATGTCTGATGCGCTGAATATTTGTAGGTCCTATCCTATCCTATCCTATCCGATAGGATACTATACTACTAATATTATAAATGCGAAAGTTTAGATGTTTGGATGTTTAGATGTTTGGATGTTTGTGTTTCAATCACGTCTAAACTACTGAACCAACTTGGATGAAACTTGGCATATATATAGTTCGTAACCTGGATTGACACATAGGCTACTTTTTATCCCGAATAATTAACAGGATCCACAGGATAAAATGAACAAAAAGGATTAGCAGCGCCAATTGGCAAGAAGATTTTCATTGTCATGTCATGTCACGTCAGTTTGACAGGGCGTAGTACTACCTCTTTGGTCTAACAACTAGCGTTTGACATTCCAGTACGAGTTCGGTGTAATGAGGTGTAATGTCAAGTTTCTCAAAGTATCCGCTCGGTACACGCACAGATAATATAATGTACACGGAAACTGTAGACGCGTACGAAGTCGCGGGTAACTGCTAGTATAGTATAAACCAACTTTAAACATGTTAGAAAACTTTGTGTGTCACTGCCCTAATGCGGAACTAAGCATCAACTGTTGCCCGTATAGAGATACCGTGAGAGTTACTGCCCTGGGCACACTTGGAACTGTGCCATGGGCATATTGATTGCCACTTTGGATATTTTTGAATTTCAATATCGAGAGTGCACTATATACCTAATAGTAGCCTTGCCCGTTCTTCTAAACTTTAGTCGCGTGTTACTGACACTTAGGGCGGCTTGCACCAGAATCGCTAAACGCGTTTAACTCTTAAATAGTATTTAGCGAGTTGTCAAGTCATACAAATACGTCAGATTTAAATCGATTTAGCTGTTAAATACGTTTAGTGATTCTGGTGCAAGACGCCCCTAGAATCAGATGTAAATGCGTCTAGCGGTCACCCATCCAAATAGTGACCGCGCAGAACATCGCTTAACTTAGATAATCGGTGAAGATTGACTCAGCAAGCTACGGCACGAGCCCTTCTTTGTCATTGACATAGTATAAAAAAAGATTAAAAATGATTCTTGTGATTTTATTGAATAAAAAGATTTTTGACTTTGACATTCGTTCGTTGAGTTAGTGGCCAACTCTGGTGACGGAGTTCTTAGGCTGCTCTAAGGCCTCAATCGTGGTTTAACGACTGCTAGAACCGGGACTGTTAGATTAACGTGCCCTCCGAAGCAGATGTAAATGCGTCTAGCGGTCACCCATCCAAATAGTGACCGCGCAGAACATCGCTTAACTTAGATAATCGGTGAAGATTGACTCAGCAAGCTACGGCACGAGCCCTTCTTTGTCATTGACATAGTACCAATAGTTATTACACTATTTGTTCAAGATCAACACCTTTTGGGTGGTAATAAAGTTCAATCTTTGTCACCCATGCTGTTGAGAGGTAATATTAAGACTGGCAGAACATACAACATTTTATCTACGTTTTATTATACCTGTATGTCCTACCTAAATATGCATTGCGATTGCTACGCGATAATATAAAAAAATCACTGTACAAGAGTGTAAAACATCAAAGCAGCTTTCATAAAAAAACCTACAAAACAAATATCATATAAAAAAACCATAAACCCCCAAACTTATTATGGAAAGCACAAATAGCATATCCATTGGGCATTTTTATGAACTTGAGTCAATATAGCACATCCAAACGTAGCACATTCAAACGTAGCAACTGCGTAGCACAGCGTAGCACTGTGTACATTACCACGTAGCACTTCAGACGTTGCACTTTGAATCGTTCGTATAGCACTGGCACATCCAAGCGAAGCATCTGCGTAGCACTGTTACGTGCTATAGCTTATTCTATCTATAGCTTATTCAAGCGTAGCACATAGCGCAGTATTCTGCGTAGCACTGCGTGTCACCATCATAGCACTTCTTAACTTGAGCACTGTTATAGCACTCTTTGATAGCTTTTTAGTAATCAACCCCCAACGCAACAACGACGGGGTGTTATAAGTTTGACGCGTCTGTGTGTGTGTCTATCTGAGGCATCGTAGCTCCCGAACGAATGAACCGATTTAGATTTTGTTTTTTTGTTTGAAAGGTGAATTTAATCGGGGGTAGCTAAGAAGCTATGTTTGATGAAAATCAGTCCAAGATGGCCGCCGCCACATAATGGCGGATTACCTATTTTTTCACAACTCCCTCAATATGGGTATCAAATGAAAGGGCTTCACTAGTAGAATACTATACACTATGACAAATCAAATCAAATATGGCCGCCACCACAAAATGGCAACGTACATATTTTTTTTCACAACTCCCTCGTAGGTATCAAAATCGGGTTTTTTTTAATTTTAAATACTTGTGTTAAAGCTATCACATAGCATTTGTATACATATCTCCCATATAAGGCATAGACGCACGATATTTACGCCCTACATCTCACGTCCTCTAATTTCCTGCGTCGAGTCGAGTATTGTGCGTTTATTACAGGGAATCTCTTTTTCTTTCATCATTCTCTTCATTCTATTGTGCCGTTGATAATGTAATGGTGCTTTAGTCGAATGATTTAAGCTTAAATTGTTTATTTTTATTTTATTAATTTAAATATTTTGATGCATAACAAACGGACAAAAATGGTGTCATAACTTTAAGTCACAAATAATTAGAAATAGTATAAAGGAGAATTTATTTCAAGAATTCTTAAGTAAAATGAGGTTTTTATTATTGTATCGAGATAATAAAACGGTGACCTTCTTTCTCGAGACTTGGCAGTGGCACCATTTCTACATTGAAAATATTTTTGGGAAGGATAAAAATATTACTTTACACATCGAAATCGAAAAACTGAGTGTAAAAACAAAAAAATAATAATTGGAATTAAATGCACGAGTGCCAACATTCGACAATGAAAATGTTCGAATTACGAAACGCACCGTGTGGCCATTGGACCGAAGAGTGAAATCAATTTCCTATATGTTGGCAGCACTGTTAATGGAAGGCTTTTGAAATTTTGCATAATCCTAATCTGAACAATAAGCGAATAATTCTTTTACGGCTTTTACGGCGTGTAGAAATGCTCATTGGTGCGCGATCGGATTTGAACCCACAACTTTAGGATCGGAAGGCGGGGTCGCTACCACTAGACCACTGGTGCTCTCAATAGAGTAATAATAGAGTAATTTCAACTCAACTGCTTCTTTTCAAATTTCAACAACTTTTTGCAAGTTTGACGTGTGTGTGTGCGCGTGTGTGTATGTGTGTGTGTGTGTGTGTGTCTGAGGCAACGTAGCTCCTGAACGGATGAACCGATTTTGATTTTGTTTTTTTTTTGTTTGAAAGGTTGGGAGTGTTCTTAGCTATGTTTGATGAAAATCGGTCCAAGATTCGGGAGTTTTTTTAATTTTTAATTTAACTACTTGTTAGAAAGAGTACCCAGCACCATTCTCTCAGTAGATATTTTGAATTCTGTCACATCACGTCTAAACATTACAGACTAAACCATTTCTCATTTCCTGGTTAAATTCGAAACGTTTGACAACACATTTTGTGGTCCACATCGGAATTGCATCTGTACGAGTATATCGAAACTGCATTTGGATATCTAAACTACGCGAAACATGCTTTGGTTTTACTGAGAGCTGGGTTTCTAAAGCGATTTGGTAGAAGATTTAAGGGGCCTTCTTTTGATTTGGCCTATTTAGCTAATTTTTCGAACTCGATTTTTATTACAGTTAACGTTTTACGATTACAAATATAAATGGAAAATATAAATGGACAGTCGTCACAGCTCAGTTGATATAGCTCTGCATATTACACTGTGAGTTATGTAACGAACTATAATGTATATATTTCAGGTTTAATTCAAATCGGACCAGCAGGGGTATGCCAATCAAAGTTGAACTGCAAAGTTTTAAATCATGGTCAGTTCATACTAACTCATAGTTATTCTGTAACTAAATAGTGACATTATGACGTCATTTGATGTGTTTTCGCGCATATTTTGCTGTCAAGTGTCTAAAAAGAATGATCATGTGGTACAATTATGAATGGTAATGCCCTGAAGAAATTACACTGGGCAGTGAAATATAACTTGACAGCAAAAGATTGGCATACGGGGGCAGTAGTTGCAGCGTGATTGAAACACAAACAATCAAACATCTTGACAGTTTAGTGTATTTCAGACTGCATAGGTAGGTCATGATAAAAAAATTAACCCTCTTGTATCATTTCAAAGTTTCAGAACAATGGTATAAAATCATCCTTTTAAAATCAGAGTTAGTACAAAAAACGTAATAAAGTAGGTAGTACAAAAAAAAACCAGAGTAGGTACTGCATCAAATTTCATAAGTGCTCTTTACAAAGAGTGGAAATTTAGCCTCTTTCAGCTGAATTCGAAGTAAAGTACCTACTTGAATGAGAAATCAGCCTTTTCACCATTTGAATGTAAAAAGTATAAAAAGTTTCTAGAATTTAAGCGCTCAAACAAAATAGTTATGTATACGCAAAAGAACGTTTCAAAGTCAAATAAGCTTGCGTTGTGTAGAGGCAAGACGACACCCTTGTTTGTAC
The DNA here is from genome assembly GCA_947859175.1 of Gandaritis pyraliata. Classification (NCBI taxonomy): domain Eukaryota; kingdom Metazoa; phylum Arthropoda; class Insecta; order Lepidoptera; family Geometridae; genus Gandaritis; species Gandaritis pyraliata. The sequence goes on along the minus strand of OX401869.1, from coordinate 7,893,744 downwards.
TGCAGGGGTTTGCAAACAGGCAACAGTTGCTGGCTAATTTGTTGCTGGATTGCGCAACAAATCAGCCAGCTAACAGTTGCTAGTATTTTTTATTACCTAATAGAAATCCGACATCTCAGAGACCAACGATATTGTTAGATCGCGGAAAGTCGATGGACGGAGAGAGCTCAGAATTATTCTTTCTGGAAATCTTTATAGGGAAGGCATATGACCAGCAGTTGATATGATAATGGTAATTAGAAATTTGAGTTGCATGTACGAAGGGTTTGTAGGATCGACAAAATGATTAGTAGGTGTAACCAATAGCAATAAAGGATAAGGATTAGAAAAGAACGCTTATGCTACGAGTAATATACTGAGCTTTTATTTATCTATACCTTATGGTTCATAAAGCCAGCAGCAACTTAAAGTTGCCCGTCCACACCACTCGTAGTCTCAATCTTCTCGGCGTGCCAGCTTTTTGTTTCCAAAGACAATACGAAGACTTGACATCCATGCTTCGAGCGAAGTTGTCCTGTCTTGAGGCTTGCTTTGTGCCGACTTCAATGTGCATAGTGAGCTATTACTTTAACTAAAGGTGCTTTCAAACGGAAGGTTTTTGGCTAGTTTAAAGCTAATACTCACTAAATGTAAAGTTGTAGGTAAAATAATTACACAAAAATACGTGTAAATTTATAAATACTTAGACCATTTTGTAACTTTTATGACATCCAATCAAAATCAAAATCTCATTGTGAATGTTGTGTTCGCCTATAATTGTAGTTTGCACTAGACATAAGACTACTAGAATAAGAATATAATGTTGTTTCTGTGCACAACACTATTGGTGATCCTATTAATAAATAAAATCTCATGATATTTTTACTAGATTTTAGTAAGATAACTAAATAAATAAAGATAATTAATAATAAGGGTAGGCGAACAGACACCGCAATTTTTTAAATATTCATATCAAGTGACGTTTCTGAGTTGTTAAACTTATATGACTCCTGATTTTAGTCGGTGGTTAAAAATCGCAACTTAGAACGCATTATTATAACAATGTTTATTTTAAACCAACACAAGCCCATGGCACTGCATTATACTAACAAATTCTGTTGACCAACCCCCTGCAATAGTTTTTTAATATGCAGCAATATTGCATAGTTGCTACTCGCAACATGCTGAACAAACTTGGAAACTCTGAGGAAGTCCTAGACAAGACGTGCAAGATTATTTTAAGCCCCATTTCTCGCGTTTTTTTGCAAAGTAATATCTCTTTTTAACTGACTTCAAAAAAGGAGGAGGTTCTCAATTCGGTTGTATGTTTTTTTTTTAATGTTTGTTACTTCAGAACTCCGTCATATATGAACGGATTTCAAAAATTCTTTTTTTATCTAAAAGGATATACTTCTAGATTGGTCCCATTTCATTTTCATTAAAATCGGTTCAGTATTTTGGGTTATGATTTCCTTCGCCGTTTGAAAGCGCTTTGCGCACATACGACTAGAAAAATCCATTGGTGCACGACCGGATTTGAACCTACGACCTTAGGATCGAAAGGTGGGATTGCTACCATTAGACCAGTGCGGAGAGCTAATCTCGTATTTAAAGCTTTCGCACATTATCGGCGACGATAACGATATGTTTGTTCCAACCACCTATATCGATATCGGTCGATATGCAATAGCCCTTTGCGAAATGGTTTTGTTTAGATAGATATTAAAAAATAACTAAAATTAAAATTATATACATACTAGCAGTTACCCGCGAGTTCGTACGCGAGTACCGTTTCCGTGTACATTATTATCTGTGCGTGTACCAAGCGGATACTTTGAGAAACTTGACATTACACCGAACCCGTATTCGAATGTCAAACGCTTGTCGTTAGACCAAAGAGGTAGTAGTACGTCCTGTCAAACTGACGTGCCATGACATGACATCATCCTCTTGCCAATAATTGGCGCTACTAATCCCATTTTTTCATTTTATCCTGTAGATCCTGTTAATTATTCCGGATAAAAAGTAGCCTATGTGTCAATCCAGGTTACGAACTATATTTATATGTTAACTTTCGCATTTATAATATTAGTAGGATGTAGTCTCCGTGGTGGTGAAAAGGCCTAGGGTCAGCATATGCCATTGCATGTTACATACAGTAGGTACGACTGGTACATCCCTCAAATGCGGCGAGGTGTCTAGTTGCAGAATATAAAAAAAAATATAAAAAAAAAATTAACGGTAATAAAAAAAAATATAAAAAAGGTACTAATGGTATTAGCTTTATTAAATAAAAATGGGTATTTTATTTTTCGGTTTTATTCGCGCCTTTGATAACTAGGTAATTTGATAATCTTCATTAACATAAGATGGTTCCTAGACTAATTTAATATTAAAATAACATATATTATGTTCTTGATTATAATTTGAGAGAAATTACTAACGAGATCAAAATCAGATGGGTATTATCATCTAATCTGATTTATATACAAAGTCGGCTAAGATGAATGGCCAATTTTGTACCTAACTACCCATTGTACCTAAAATAAGATATGTTTTATATGAAGTAAGGAAACGGGTTTCAAGATAAGAAAAATAAGGTAATTAAATATTATGTTATTGTATTTGTAGATATTAATGTATTTATTTTGCTTTTAAATGTAATTCAGGAGCGTATTTGAAAATACACTTTGTCACTTCATTACCAAGCTGGCAGACTTCGATATTATGGTGATTAATCTGAAAAAAAAAAGATTAAACCGCAATGCATTTTTTATAAAAGACTATAGGTAGGTACATGTCTTTCGTCGTCTCTAGTCAATTGACGTTCTGAAATCGATGAAGAATACAAGTAATTATTTCATGTCATGACTTGTTCATTAAAAAAAACTGTAATTAAATTTAAAAGACCCCCGAATCTTGGGCGGATTTTCATCAAACATAGCTAAGAACATCTCCGACTAATTCACCTTTCAAACAAAAAAGCAAAATCAAAATCGGTTCATCCGTTCAGGAGCTACGTTGCCTCAGACACAGACACACATTTTTTGGTGACAAGTTAATCACGGAATCAGGAGTAGTCAAAGCCACGTCTAATTATTACAACCTCATGCCTAGATTTTACAATAACCCCATACGTGAAAAGAACCCAGCTCATCACCACTTCTAGAATTCAAACTGGCTTCCTCTCAATGTTTTTCTTCACCGTTTGAGACTAACCTCCTTTTCACAGTTGTCAGAGACGGTCTTCATGTGCTCCAACTTCTTTTTGTTTCTAAAGACTAGTGGAGTGATAGCCATCAGGAAACCAGACTTGGAGTATTTCTGGTCTTTCACGATACCAATCTGTGGAGGATAAAATCGTCAGATCAGGGTGTAGAGATAGGTAAGTACTGAGAAGAACACGATAGATGTTTGTCCTCCTATGAAAAGAGAAGATCTTTTGCGCTAAGCGACCTTTGGCTCGGGTCTGCATGCAGGGGTATGCCAATCAAAGTTGAACTGCAAAGTTTTAAATCATGGTCAGTTCATACTAACTCATAGTTATTCTGTGACTAAATAGTGACATTATGATGTCATTTAATTTGTTTTCGCGCATATTTTGCTGTCAAGTGTCTAAAAAGAATGATCACGTGGTACAAAATTGTACCACGTGCCCTGAAGAAATTACATTGGGCAGTGAAATATAACTTGACAGCAAAAGATTGGCATACGGGGTCTGAAGACCGATGGTTGATATTTGGTAAGTACCTAGTATTACATAAGTTCAAACTCCGTGAGATCTTCACTTGCGCGATCTAGGATTTGCCTGTGTCGATTAGCGACAGCGCCATCTATCGGTCGTAGTTTTAATAGTTATTATGTAGCACGCTAGATAGCGCTCCAATACATTTATCAGAAGAGAGTAACTGCTAGCTGGCCTCCTAAGATTTCTAGAAATAATCATTTTAAACCTTCTCCATATTTCCGAATCACTCTGTCGATTCAACTTGTTGGATGAAGAGATATCCTACGCTTTGTTATCTAGTTATCTAGTTGCCAAACAATATTTTATAAGGAAAATACGTGAATCCCGAGTGGCTAGAAAAATACCAACAGGTTTTTAACTATTTTTTTTTATATCTTGCGACGAATGACTAGATTCTGGTCGCGTGGAACTGGCACCTAGAATCACCTAGTTATATAAGACGATTCTAAATGATCCTTGTGATTTTATTGAATAAATAAATTTTGACTTTGACTTTGACTTTGATTCAAAGTGATAGGCTAGCTTCCACTAGGCAATATAGGTACGCTCTACGCCATTAGACTAATGTAATTCCATTACGTCATCATAAAAGTGCGTTAATGGATAATAATGTTTAGCTGACGTTATCAGTGTCCCATTAAATAATTACCAGAGTCATTATAATTCTCTATAGTGTTTCACTTCTGGTAGCTGTTATTGTTTAACCCCCGACGCAAAGACAACGGGGTGTTATAAGTTTAACGTGTCTGTGTGTGTGTGTGTGTGTGTGTCTGTCTGAGGCAACGTAGCTCCCGAATGAATGAACCGATTTTGATTTTGTTTTTTTTGTTTGAAAGGTGAATTAGTAGGGAGTGTTCTTAGCTATGTTTGATGAAAATCGATCCAAGATTCGGGGGTTTTTTAAATTTTTTAATTTAATTACTTGTTTTGTTTAATCATCTTTACATAGGGTTCACCTTTCAAGACCTTTTTTGCCATCAAAATCTTTACTAGGTACAGTAATCAGTCAAGTCGCTGATAAATTCAAAATTTAAAAATCCAAGCCAATGTACTCTTTAAAAGTTATAAGTACGTAGTTTCTATCAAAGAAATTGGTTGCCTACTTCCTACTAATATTATAAATGTCAAAGTTTAGATATTTGGATATTCGTGTTTCAATTACTCTGCTACTGCTAGTACGATTGAGATGAAACTTAGAATATATAAATTATAGCATCTTTTATCCCGAATAATTAATTGGAGAAACGAGACGAAGTCACGAACGGAAGCTAGTCACAATATAAAGATCTACCTACCCAAACTCTTGCATACATTTCAAAACGAATAGTCTTTCAGAACATAGTTGTAAAATCATAAATTAAAATTGTCCATTATTCATGAAAAAGTTGCATAATGTTAATCCAGGCTACGATCTTTGTTTAGCAACACAAATGTTGCTCACTGTACCTTCTTCTCAGGATTTACAAAATTCAGGATTTCAGGATTTTGTATTTACAAAAAAAAAAGTATATAAGTATTCTATCAGCCATCTAGTTCCCATATCACAAGCTTTGCTTAGTTTGGGACTAGAGGGCGTTGTGTGTAAAGTCCATGAATATTTATTTACCTTCTCAAGCAAGCACTCGATGATGCAGGCCGCCTTCTCCGGGAAAGGAGGTTCTTCTCTCAGGTGTTCCAAGTCTGCTTCGGAAGCATTCACGTGGTTCATACAAGAACGCGCTGTGGTTATCAGCGTGTGACGGACCACTGAGGTGAACGGGTTCTCTGGTGAAAACAAGTAACTAAATTAAAAATTTCAAAAACACCCGAATCTTGGACCGGTTTTCATTAAACATAGCTAAGAACACTCCCGACTAATTCACCTTTCAAACAAGAAAAACAAAATCAAAATCGATTCATCCGTTCAGGAGCTACGTTGCCTCAGACAGACACACACACACACGCGGACACGTCAAACTTATAACACCCATCTTTTTTGCGTCGGGGTTAAATAATAAGACAATAAATATTGTATTTTGGGACTAGAGAGCGTCGTGTGAAATGTCCATGAATATATATTTATAAAAAAAAATACGAATACTTTTACAATACCCCCGATGATAATATACAAAATCGTTCACCCTTATCGACAGCCAGTTGACCAAACTTACCTTTTTCTTCCGCCCTAGCATAATAAACCAAAAAAGAAAACAAAACCAATCGAAAAACGGACATTTTGAACGATGTCCGCAACTGGAATAATGATGGAATAATTCTACACCGTTTAACTACATCAGTGAGATATCCATCTTCCTGACAGTGAGATTTTATGAAGCGATAGAACGTAGTGTAGGCGCTGGTGACTGAAAATTACCCTGACAAACTTTTACATTAGTCAAACTAATAACCTATGTTTAGTAAGGTTCTTGGAAGTCGCTGGTTGCAGACTAAAACATAATGAGAAAGATGAGCGTATTTATATCGCAATTTTTTTTTCACAAATTGTCCTGATTGACCTTCTAGATTTTGGAAGAACAAAATAGTAAACAATTTCTAACTCATCTTCCTCATTGGTCACTCTGAAAATCTATAACAGAACCATATGTTCAACAGTGGACGATGTTCTACTCTTATTAAAATAATCTTTTAATTATCTCTTTTTAACACCTCTTTAGTTTGAATAAATCTGTGAAATTAAGTGGATAAAAATGAAATAGGCTCTCGACTGTTCCTTCAGGGGATGGTAGATGGAGCTCTTGGTAGAGATGTGAGAAAATTTCCAATGAATATGCAGAACATAAAGAATTAACTTATCTTATCTTAACACAAGTATAACGCAGGTAAAAAAACTGTCTCATTTCAAAAAAGTATAATTAAGTTGTCACAATGATTTCGATACTAAAATCGAATGTTCTTAGAAGGGTATGTTTCCTATCCAACGCTCGGACTAACTAAAACGTTTATGTGGAGAAATCTAGTTGTAATTTCCTCAGGATATACGAATCGCTGTTTGTTTTGTCATTCTCGAATTTTCCCGATCCGAGCTAATGTTGATTTTATCATAATTACATACCTACTGGCTATTGATACGGTTTTTTGACAAGGCATTGTTTGTTGCGCCAATGATTTTACCATGGTGGATGACCATGGTGATTTGTAACAATTCATGTTTTCTAATGAGTTATAAAGATGAAAAAAAAAGTGGAATATTGCGGTTTGGCACGAATTAAAAAAGAAAAACGGTTTTTAAATTTTACGACGATCTTTATTACGTAGAAAACGCAAAAAATATTAGGATCCTCATTTTTTTCGCGCAGAACGTATCTACTTGGCGGTCAAGTTGCATTATCGTACCTACTTTTACAGCATGTCTACAAATACACGAAACTAGTGAAATGCCCGGGACTTTATTCGCGCAATGTTTCATTTTTAATACACAAATAGCAATCTTGATTTTATAGATAGTAGGGGTACAAACTGTGTAATTGTGCAACACACATTCATTTTTCAGTTACAGCTTATTTTATTACGAAAAGCACAAAGCTACTTATTATTCAAAAAATATTATAATTTATACTGTTTAACTAATTTCGATTGTAAAGCTGGACATTCAGGCTTCTATGCTGCTAACGATGATGATAAAACGTATTAAAATTTTTGGCAAATAATAAATAGATATTTCCGGTTTTTACTAAAACGAGGGATGAGTAATCCGGGTTCTCCAAGTGCTGTCGTTAAAACTTCCCTTAGGAAAATCTTTCCCGGGATTAATAAAAGTTTTTATTATTTATTTATAGAGCGTCTGTGTTCTCAAATTGTTTTCGTATTAGGAACTCGCTAAAACTATTTAGACTTAGCTTTTCATACTGCAAGAACATTATTTTTGTAGTTACGGGTTTGCGTAAAGTTAGATGATATAAAATGCAAATGCTAATGCATTTTATATCATAATGGAGCCAGTTTTATACCGCGTGTTTGCAGCGGGATAGATAATAAATAATAAATATTCATGGACATTTCACACGACGCCCTCTAGTCCCAAACTAAGCAAAGCCTGTAATATGGGAACTAGATGCTGATAGAATGTACTTATATACTTTTTTTTGTAAATACATACTTATACTACACTAGTAGTTACCCGCGACTTCGTACGCGTCTACAATTTCCGTCTACATTATATTATCTGTGCGTGTACCGAGCGGATACTTTGAGAAACTTGACATTACACCTCATTACACCAAACTCGTACCTACTGGAATGTCAAACGCTAGTTGTTAGACCAAAGAGGTAGTACTACGCCCTGTCAAACTGACGTGACAATGAAATCCTCTTGCCAATTGGCGCTGCTAATCCTTTTCGTTCATTTTATCCTGTAGATCCTGTTAATTATTCGAGATAAAAAGTAGCCTATGTGTATATGTATATGCCTATGTATAGCCAATCCAGGCTATGAACTAAATATATGCCAAGTTTCATCCAAGTTGGTTCAGTAGTTTAGACGTGATTGAAACACAAACATTCAAACATCTCAACATCCAAACATCTAAACTTTCGCATTTATAATATTAGTAGGATAGGATAGTAACACCCAGACATAGAACAAACATCTATGTTTGCCACACACAAATGTTTGTTCTCAGTGGGGATCGAACCCACGACCCACAGCACGGAAGGCAGAGCTATTACCGACTGAGCTGTGACGCCTGTCATAGATAGATAGAAATAGAAATTATTTATTTTACGCAACATACAATAAGGTACATACTTATTTACATAATAATAAAACATTCAAATGCGTAAAAACGGAACCCACTCAGCAAATGCTTTGGGTGCACGGTGGCTCCTTTAGCGCTGGTTTTCAGGAGTGCCGAGAGTGGAGTGGCGCACAGCCTCTGCGACACGACAGATAGATAGAAGATAGAAAATACTTTAATGCACACCTTAACCTAGGGACTACTATAACATACAAAACAAAACTTAAGTAATTGTACAATACTGTACAATATTGTACTGTGGGATACTGTAGGTTCTGCGTCATTTTTGACGCAGGCTTACTTATTAGTTAGGTTTTCAGGATCCGCTATCGAATGACAGGGGATTATTAATAAGGGCGTAATTCCCTTACCCGGATATCCAGATTAAAAGCTAGTTGTCCTATAGGTACCTATGAGAGTGTTTGCATAATATTAGACCACATGCGGTTATAACAAATCTCAAGTTCCGACGCGTGGCGTGCGCCGATATGTCAGCCCCGACGAGCGGGCGGAGGTTATAAATTAGACAATTAATATTAGTCCTGTTCGAATGTCAAGTTGCCCGGGCTTACCCTAAATACTGGTTTCAGGTAGTTTGTGACAGTCCTACCTACTGCCCCCTAGGGTGGACATTTTACCTATACTATAAAGTTCTCGTAAACTGTATTTATTCTATGGAGAATCATCAAAGATAAAGATAAAGATATTTATTGTTTATGTAAGCTAGTTAAAGTCAAAGTTTCTAACACCAAGAACATTTGTGCGTGGAAAACATAGATGTTTGTTCTATGTCTGGGTGTTACTATGTATTAAAAGTATGTATTTACAAAAAAAAAAGTATATAAGTATTCTATCAGCATCTAGTTCCCATATTACAAGCATTGCTTAGTTTGGGACAGAAGGTGTTGTGTGAAATGTCCCTGAATATTTATTTTATTTTTTTCTTTATTCAATAAAATCACAAGGATCATTTAGAGTCGTCTTATATAACTAGGTGATTCTAGATGCTAGTTCCACACGACCATCAGTTTTTTTTTATTAATATCACTGCGGCTTAGATATTATCTAAAGTGAAGTATTAATGAGCACATTTCAATATTTTTATACTAAAACAACTTGTATTCTTAGCGATTATTAAGAACCATAATATTAACCTTCCAAATGTGTGCTTCAATTATACTACTTAGATGTTAATTAGAACAATAATTATATAGAGCGGCTCCTATTTAAATGTAAACATTGAAACTTAACAGTTCAACAGCAGGGGTATTCCAATCTCAGTTGAACTGCAAAGTTGAACTGCAAAGTTTTAAATCATGGTCAGTTCATACTAACTCATAGTTATTCTGTGACTAAATAATGTCATTTAGTTTGTTTTCGCGCATATTTTTCTGTCAAGTGTCTAAAAAGAATGATCACGTGGTACAAAATTGTACCACGTGACCTGAAGAAATTACACTGGGCAGTAAAATATAACTTGACAGCAAAAGATTGGAATACGAGGACAGTAATTTTACATATTAATCGAAAAAAGTTTATAGTTTTACTGTAGGTAACTACTTACCTATGTACCTACCTGTTCTTATAATTACCTATTTGTATACCTGCTAGGGATAAATAAAGAATTATCTTAAAACAAGCAAGCAAGCAAGTGCTCAATAATATTAAAAACAAAACAATAGTTTATGTAATGTTATGACTTGATTTCGTAACGGGTGCAACTCTCGTTGAATGTTTTTTTTTTTTCAGAATTTATTTTACTATTACTATGTATTTAAGTAACCTTCCGTGCTTTAGGTCGTGGGTTTGATCCCCACCAATAGCACACATTTATGCGTGGCAAACATAGATGTTTGTTCTATGTTTGGGTGCTACTATGTATTATAAGTATGTATTTACAAAAAAAAAGTATATAAGTATTCTATCAGCATCTGGTTCCCATATTACAAGCATTGCTTAGTTTGGGACTAGAAGGTGTTGTGTGAAATGTCCCTGAATATTTATTTATTTTGCACAAAATAAACAATACTTTTAAGTGTTATCGTAAGCAACATGTTGTATTTTTATTAGGTTGACCTAGTTTAACCTTTTCGATGTGAAAATCCCAAAAAAACAATGGGTCACGCGATGGTTCGTTTTTTTTTAAACCGTTTATATAACGGCTACGCTACGGTATCGCAAAATTATTTTTAATGGTGTACGTAAAAATGCAGGCAACGGTCTTAATGACCGAATAAAAATTGTAGGGCACACGAGACACTAAAGGTTTTATGTACAAAATACACAAATAGGTATGGCTGCTTTTACATTGTCCGACACGACACCAATATCGGAGGAAATCTAATCTCATTTTAGTACTATAGATTTCACCGTGTCGGCTGTCGACACCGATATTTTTATCGAGCCTACATGACGTTAAATTGCAAACACCCTCTCTTTGTAAGTATTCATAACACTCCGTGATTAATTATGTAACGATGACCTGCGCTTGTAGTCAAATTTACCATTCAAAGAGATGATGGTAGAAAAATATGAAAACATGATTTACAAATAAAACTTTCAAAGTCCTATAAATTATTTTTGTCGTACCTTAGACGTTAAGGTCTGTAGAGTCATAAGTCCTTAGGGTCAGAATTCGGTTCAGCATCGTTTCATTTGTTTTATAATATCCAATATAAATTTATCTATTTAGACGAGATTATCAGAATTATCGTAAAAGTACTTGCTTGATGCCTCAGAAATAGTCATTTTTTTCATACAACTAAATCGTTGACTAGACCGCCCATTGTACCATTAGTTAAGTTTTGTTTTGTATGTTATAGTAGTTTCTAGGTTAAGGTGTGCAATAAAGTATTTTCTATCTTCTATTTATCTATCTATCGTTGAGCAAGCCGATGGCCTACGTTATTTTAAATGGTAACGACTGCCTATAATGATGCATTGATGAAGACGCCCACTGAGGACATGCCCAGTGTAAGTACCTTGATCCTATCCATATTAAACTATCATCAGAGTCTGAAATGAGTTTTTTTACTAAACTTAAAGTAGGTATAGTATAAAGGCAAAAAATTACTCGTTGAAGATGATGGAGCGGTTGTTAAATCTTATAAATTATTGAATTTTTACCAAACAATACTAAAAATCATTTAGTTATGACAGCCGAGGTTAAGATCAATTTTCTTAGAAAAATATTAAAAAGAAAATAATGTTCTTTATAGTGACTGTTTCAGCAAGCCATCAATCGGTAGAAAAACAAGGCAACTTACATAATAGCCAATTAAGTTTAACTTTTCAGTGAAATGGGTAAAAATTTCAAAAGTTTTTAAGTCTTAGTAAACTTAGAGCTTAGTACCTTTAATAAATAAAACGAATGGACCATCATACGTCTCAGGTGTTCTTTCGAGGTATTCCAATCTCAGTTGAACTGCAAAGTTGAACTGCAAAGTTTTAAATCATGGTCAGTTCTTACTAACTCATAGTTATTCTGTGACTAAATAGTGACATTATGACGTCATTTGATGTGTTTTCGCGCATATTTTGCTGACAAGTGTCTAAAAAGAATGATCACGTGGTACAAAATTGTATCACGTGACCTGAAGATATTACACTGGGCAGTGAAATATAACTTGACAGCAAAAGATTGGAATACGGGGGCTGGTGTTATAACTTTTATTACAATAATTCACTTCTTGCGGTTGTTGTAAGAACATCGTTATGATCCTTCAACTAGAAAGGAAGACGATCCTAGTTAGTCCCCTTTTGCCAAACCCGTTTATTTTTAGCTGACGTCAAATAAGAGGCTTTTTTTTTATGATAGATAGCTTAGCGCTTGGTTGCCAGTTCACCTGATTTATTTATTGTATTATTTATTAATCAAAGGTAAATAACCAACGTATTATAACAAGTAATTAAATTTAAAATAAAAAACCCCCGAATCTTGGATCGATTTTCATCAAACATAGCTAAGAACACTCCCGACTAATTCAACTTTCAAATAAAAAAAAAATCAACACACATAGACACGTCAAATTTATAACAACACGTCGTCTTCGAAAATGTGACGTCGTCGTCGAAAATGGTACAGAGGCGAGCTTAATGATTTATTTAGCATTTTCTTCCAACCAACCCTGATCGTGAAGTAATGGAGTTCTGCTTTCTCAAGGCAAGAGTGAATAGGTGTCTTCTAGATCATCTTGCTCCATCGCCGGCTTCATCATCACTTTCTATCAGGTGAGATTGAAGCCAAAAGACTGTCTATCAAGCATAAAAAAATGAACTATAAACCTGCCTATAGTTCATTGATCTCTGCAGAAATCCTGCAAGCCACGTGAGAAATAATAGTTTTTGGCTTGCTTGACTAAAATACTAACGTAATGTGAACAAGGCATAAACAAGGTTTATCTAGTTTAATTCACAACTAAACCCGATGCACTAAACCGCTAAACGAGGACAGTTTATGAGGGAGTGCACGAGATGGCGCTACTACATCAGCATCCTAAACTTTCAATCATCTTAAAAATTTGGCTGTTAGGAACAGCTTTCTGAGAAACATAGTAGGTAATATTTACATCCTACTAATATCCCACTATGGATGGATGTTTGAATGTTTGTTACTCTTTCACGCAAAAACTACTGGTCCGATTTGGATAAAACTTGGAATATATATAGTTCGTAGCCTGGATTAACACAAAGGCTACTTTTTATCCCGAAATTACAGGATTAAACGGGGCGAGGACAAAGTCGCGGGCGGAAGCTAGTTTCCAATAAAACAATGTGACGACGTGTTTATGAAACTTCACTATCTCTAAATATTCAACTAATTTCAAAAACACCCGTCGACATAACATGCTAATAGAATAAACCCATCAACGAAACTTTTGAGTTTTAATCAATTTGAAGGCAACAATATAGGGTTTATGTTACAAACAGAATTTGATATTTCCCGGAATAATACAAATCTCAATTTAAATAAATTCAATTGGATAGGATAAGAAAATAATTTGATTTTTAACACTATTATTCAGACCCCTAGGTAAACAATTCTTTTGAAGAATAGTACCAAAAAACAGCCGTTTTCATATAAAGTTGGTACGGCTTTTGGTTGTTACTTTGTTGTGTTGTAAAAAAATACTTTTTTATTAAAATCAACATACTTAATGATAAATCTTATGTATGATGCCCTTTTTATAAAGCTATTTACGTTCGTAAAACTCCAAACTACAAGCTAATTTAATAACCCATAATATACATACACAGAAGTAACAATAGGTAGAGTCGATCCAAACAAAGGTTTCTGTTTTGAACCACTGACTGCCCCCATATGCTACATTTAATTTAGTACAAAAACAATGATCTGAACTCCAAACTCGCGGTAAACACATTCCGTGCCGCTTGGCACCGCGCCAAAACATATTGATTTTACTATGAGAAGGCTCCTTACGAAATGTCATCTTATGTAGATGGGATGTTGCCACTCACAATATTTTGTCACCTTCAAACTATAGGTGATAGATAGCAGATCTATCTATATTTATCTATCTATCTATCTATATATATATCTATCTATAGCTCTGCTATCTATCACCTGCTATCTATCACACACTATGAGCTAGCTCATAGTGTGTGTTTTAACCGACTTCAAAAAAGGAGGAGGTTCTCAATTCGGTTGTATGGTTTTTTCTTCATGTTTGTTACCTCAGAACTTCGTAATTTATGAACCGATTTCAAAAATTATTTTTGTATCTGAAAGGATATACTTTCATATTAGTCCCGTTTGATTTTCATCAAAATCGGTTTAGTAGTTTGGGTTATAAATAGAAATAACTAAAAATATATGCCAACCACGTGCACGAAATTGCGTATTTTGCTTTCCTGTGACTTTTAAGTGGTGTTTATGGTCACTAGAACATTCCCAATGAACTGTCATCATTATCATCATCTGATCATGAAGCTGTTAGTCGAATTGAAGTCGGTTTTTCTAGTTTTTTAAACTTATAAATTATATAATCAACAGTTTAATTCGTGACGGCGATTCCAATCGATCAGTATTGAATTTGTATTACTCTTGAATGCAAACCTAGCGCCGAATTATTAATAATCGGTCTGCCACAATTTATTGAAATAAAACAATTGGAATTCAAGCTTTAAACGACAATTTTATGAGTAGTAAATTGAAGGATAATAAAATTACGATTTTCAGCATTTCAATTTCATAAAGTGTCGAAATGCTGCGTTTAAGTATAATTTGTTGGCCAATAACAGATTAGGTTACAACCTGAAAGTTTATTAAAAGATGTTTTTCAAGCCATCTCTTTTGTGAAAACTAGCCTTAAAATAAAAATAAAAGTTGAACTTGAAGATTTCTTGTAGTCCAAATAGAAAATTTATTTTATTTTAGTAATTTTAGGAAAACTAACAGCTAGGTAACACGATAGAACAACAAACATAAAACAGGAAATAAGAAGATTCAAGCGAGCTGATGGCCAATTAAAAGTTTCCAAAAAAAAACATACTAATCTTCTTCTTTTCCTTTATGACATCTGTCCGTCATAACGACAGACAATTTTAGCCAGTGTCAAGTGAATTAATTATTGAACTAATTGGTCAAATCGAGTCATTCGTCAAGTCGGCTATCATTTGTCATCATGTGGGTCGTGGGTTCGATCCCCACTAAGAACAAACATTTGTGTGTGGCAAACATAGATGTTTGTTCTATGTCTGGGTGTTACCATGTATTATAAGTATGTATTTACAAAAAAAAAAGTATATAAGTATTCTATCAGCATCTGGTTCCCATATTACAAGCTTTGCTTAGTTTGGGACTAGAGGGCGTCGTGTGAAATGTCCATGAATATTTATTTATTTTTATTTTATTTGTTTTGAAGGCAAAATGGTGGATTTTCCCTTCAAAATTTGGAAACGAATTCCATCAAATAATAATATCACATAATACACATTTATTCCAACGGCTCACACTTTATGCAACGACCTCAGGTATTATTGGTTTAAATTTCACCTAAATTAAACAACAACACTCGTAATAACTCCAAGAAAAACAATTAAAATAAATGTGTTGTGTTTGTGTTCCTTCTACAAATGACAGAACTCGAATCAGCTACATTTATGATTATTATGATACTAGTAGTTACACGCGACTTCGTACGCGTCTACAGTTTCCGTGTACATTATATTATCTGTGCGTGTACCGAGCGGATACTTTAAGAAACTTGACATTACACCTCATTACACCGAACTCGTACCTACTGGAATGTCAAACGCTAGTTGTTAGACCAAAGAGGTAGTACTACGCCTTGTCAAACTGACGTGACATGACATGACAATGAAATCCTCATGCCAATTGGCGCTGCTAATCCTTTTCGTTCATTTTATCCTGTAGATCCTGTTAATTATTCGAGATAAAAAGTAGCCTATGTGTCAATCCAGGTTACGAACTATATATATATGCCAAGTTTCGTCCAAGTTGGTTCAGTAGTTTAGACGTGATTGAAACACAAACATCCAAACATCTAAACTTTCGCATTTATAATATTAGTAGGATAGGATTAGTAGGATCGTGTAGGTTACGTATCGGTGAGAGTGTGAAAAGCCTTATCAATATTTGCAGAGCGATCTTGAAGTGGTTGTGTGATGGGAATAAAAGTGTGAGTTCCGGTGCAAAAAGGTTTTTGTCAAGAGAATTGGACAAATCACTCGTGTGTATTGTGGATTATCGGAAATAAATGCCGGTCAGAATCTCCCTTTATGATGATGCATCATTTTGTACCAGATATTTTGTTTTCCGTCCAGGTTTTTGTTAAGAGAACTCTTCGATTAACTATATGAAGAGATCTCAACGATTCTGTTCTACTAGACGACGTGACATACCATCGTAGAAAATGGTAAAAAATGTATGTAAGTATGGTAAGGTATGGTAAGTGGTCGATGGTAAAAAATATCTTATCCAAATACCTGTATTCGGATAAGATATTTTACCAAATCTAAGATATCTTATCCAAATACCTGTATTTGGATAAGATATTTTTTACCATCGTAGAAAATGGTAAAAAATGTATGTAAGTATGGTAAGGTATGGTAAGTTATATATATTAGTTATAGTAGATATTTTTTACCATCGTAGAATGTCACGTCGTCTAGTACAACAGAATCGTTGAGTTCTCTTCATATAGTTAATCGAAGAGTTCTCTAATTAAGATAAGAT
This sequence comes from Gandaritis pyraliata, assembly GCA_947859175.1. Classification (NCBI taxonomy): domain Eukaryota; kingdom Metazoa; phylum Arthropoda; class Insecta; order Lepidoptera; family Geometridae; genus Gandaritis; species Gandaritis pyraliata. The sequence goes on along the minus strand of OX401869.1, from coordinate 7,877,066 downwards.
ATTTTTGAATTTAAAGTTCCCATCAATATAGAAAAAACACTGCAAGTGCAAAAAAATCTGCATAATTTTCCATACAAAGCTCAATACTTGGTTGGAAAATATGTATGGAAAAGCTTTTTTTGCGCGCACTGTTCATTGCTTTTATAAATAATTTATAAGTTAAAAAACTGGAAAAACCGACTTCAATTCGACTACCAGCTTCATCATCAGATGATGATGATGATGATGATGACAGTTCATTGGGATTGTTCTAGTGACTAAGTATAAACACCACATAAAAGTCACAGGAAATCAAAATACGCAATTTCGTGCACGTAGTTGGTTTGATTCTTTAGAGGAACTATTGGTGGGTTTTTGCTTTTCTCCAATTAAATGCGATTTGAATGTACAAACTGGGTTTAATGACAAATTTAGAAAAATTTAAAAATTTAGGTGTTGTTTTTTTGCACTGTGCACCACAATCGTTGCTAGCAGTAAAATGGTAGGCGCTACGCCGCAACTTGGCATATTGCATCGTTGCTAGCAGTAAAATGATAGGCGCTACGCCGCAACTTGACATATTTTTCAGTTATTTCTATTTATAACCCAAACTACTAAACCGATTTTGATGAAAATTAAATGGGACCAATCTGGAAGTATATCCTTTCAGATAAAAAAAGAACTTTTGAAATCAGTTCATAAATGACGGAGTTCTGAGGTAACAAACATTAAAAAAAAAAAAAAAAAAAAAAACATACAACCGAATTGAGAACCTCCTCCTTTTTTGAAGTCGGTTAAAAGTAGGTAGTTTATATAAATAGGTATTTTAACCCCTTTAAGGTTTCGAAAGTTTTTTATTTAACCCAGTAATACCTGACCAGATAGCAAGCCTATCATTGCTACCTAAAATAAGAATCTTCACATTTATTTCTTTTTTATACGCATAAAAATAGTTTTCTCACAATATTTTACTACACCGTTTAGGAACACAAAGTATGTGGGCGTCGGGGCGTGAAAATGTCGCGCGACATAATAATGATTGCCTGCGAAGTCGTATGAGGATCTCGAGACATTTCTGGTGAAATGTATCATTCCCTGAAAGAAATTCACAGAACACAGTCTCTACTGTAAATATATATCTAATTCGGAATGCACCACTGCTACTTGTCCAAACATTACTTTTATACACACTCTTGTCGGCTTATACCTAACCGTGTGTTATTTAGACATAAACAAACTTTTATTTACTACACATTATACAGATACACACACACTAAACGCACACACACACACACAAACACACAACACACTTTATTACACACAGAATTAATAATAGCTAAGTTAAAAAAAAGAAACAAGATTTTTTATAAAAAAATTTGACAAAATGGTTAGGTACCTACTAGTGAACAATGTGTATACTCGTACTATGTATGCTATGGCAGCAAAATAGCTTCGCCTTCTTATACCTACTGTTTGAGCAGCACACGCTGGTATTCTGCCGGCTTATTCCCAGAGGTCCATGATTCTATTGTTTTCAAAAAAATTAGGTTCATACATTTATTTTCAAGAGGTCCACGACATTTTAAATTTAATAATATTCCTTTCCTAACAGGTCTATGAAATTGTTTGGTACAGTAAGCAACAAAAGGTTTCGATAAGATAGGGAAGCTATTGCTCTGCCCCTAAACATTGTGAGTTATTTCAAGCTACTTTAAAGTACCAGCCCCCGTATTCCAATCTAATGCTGTCAAGTTATATTTCACTGCCCAGTGTAATTTCTTCAGGTCACGTGGTACAATTTTGTACCACGTGATCATTCTTTTTAGACACTTGACAGCAAAATATGCGCGAAAACAAATGAAATGACATCATAATGTCACTATTTAGTCACAGAATAACTATGTGTTAGTATGAACTGACTATGATTTAAAACTTTGCAGTTCAACTGAGATTGGAATACCCCTGCAGAAGTTTAGTGTATCCCCTTCATTCTTGAATACAAAAGTATTTACGTTTTTACAACGTGATTCGGAAACCCAGCAAATCCATCAATGGAGTCCTGCTTCTAATTAGGCGAATGGACGCACAAAAGCACTCAAACTAACAAAGGAATCCATCTTTTCTGACGAATCTCTATAAAAACTGTATTTTCACGGAAAAGTTAGAAGCCATCAAAGAGAGGCATCAGGGCTGTAATCAGGCACAATGATAAAATATAAAAAAATATTTCAATAACAACATAATTATGTGTGTGATTGTTGGGTCTTTTTCTGTGAAGAATACCCGTATTAGGAAATACCTCTCTTCCATAACATAGTGTAGATTTCTTCACTTTATATCTTTGCTGTATTTTTAGTGGGTACCTACTAAAATAATATTTAAAAAAAAATGTTTTAATTACTAAAGCAAAATATGGCTAAGACCATAGAAAAAAAATACTATTTTAATCTAAATAATAACACAATTTTGTAGAAATATGCTCGAATTAAAAGTTCGTATGTCCTCCACAGAGCTGTGAATACTTTTTGGCCTCCTATATATCTTCCTGATTACAACCCTGGACTAATAAATCCGAAGCAACAGCCACTTCGACAAGCATTGGCTAGTTTTATGAGGTTCGCCATGGATGGAGAGTTATAGCAAACATTGCAGAAGTTTTATCAACTTCGGGGTTAGCTAATGGTGGAAATAAAGGGTAAGAAACCCTAATCTTGGATTCTAATTTTCCATGCAGGTATTATTAGACCAAACAGAGAGATAATTTTCGTAACTTCAGTAAATATATTTTGATTTTTTTGGGATATCATAAAAATTACAAAATGGTAGCTTACCTACCTTTACCTAAGTACATTGTCAAAATAAATATATTTCATTTTTTTTCTTTGAGACTCTTATTACAAAACATAATAAGACTCTTGAAATAGATGTTTGGATCAAATAAGCACTTTTCACTCGGATATTAAGCGAGCAAAGTCACTGATAAAAGCTAAAAAAAAACCATAATCTTTCTGTGTTCCAAGTAGGTTTTCTTTTCAAAGTCAAAGTCAAAGGCAACCCAAATATCATGCGAAAAAAGCCGCTGGCTGCAGCTTGTAGTTGACAAAAAGGCTCCAACTGACAGCTATAACAGCTTAAGTTACTTTTATGTTCAGTTGTATGTTGTATAATTCGGTTGTATGTTTTTTTTTATTATTTTTTTTTTATTTTTTTTTATTTTTTTTAATGTTTGTTACCTCAGAACTCCGTCATTTATCAACCGATTTCAAAAGTTCTTTTTTTATCTGAAAGGATATACTTCCAGATTGGTCCCATTTAATTTTCATCAAAATCGGTTTAGTAGTTTGGGTTATAAATAGAAATAACTGAAAAATATGTCAAGTTGCGGCGTAGCGCCTATCATTTTACTGCTAGCAACGATGCAATATGCCAAGTTGCGGCGTAGCGCCTACCATTTTACTGCTAGCAACAATGACCCTTTGTGGTGCACACCTAAATTTTTACATTTTTCTAAATTTGTCAATAAACCTAGTTTATACACTCAAACCGCATTTAATTGGAGAAAAGCAAAAACCCACCAGTTGTTCCTCTAACTAAAGAATCAACACCAACCACGTGCACGAAATTGCGTATTTTCCTGTGACTTTTATGTGGTGTTTATAGTGACTAGAACATTCCCAATGAACTGTCATCATCATCATCATCATCTGATGATGAAGCTGGTACTCGAATTGAAGTCGGTTTTCCAGTTTTTTAACTTATAAATTATTACTCGAATATCATGCGGCAGAAGTCGCTGGTTGAGGCTAAGTAGTAAAAAATAAAAAGGTACAAAGTGAAATATTGCAGCACGGCGTAACCCCGTGCGATGGAAAGCGCCATTTGTATTAATAATCGCACCGTATCGGAATTAATCAGCCCTGTAATATCCCGCTACCTGATATTAAACCTGCAATCTGTTTTACTGAGAAATATGCTAAGAGAAATTGGATTCAAAGCCATAACAAAATATTTAGTTTTCTTTCCAAATACTGGCTGGTAGAGCAATCTTAGGGCGGCTTGCACCAGAATCGCTAAACGCGTTTAACTCTTAAATAGTATTTAGGTAGCGAGTTGTCAAGTCATACAAATACGTCAGATTTAAATCGATTTAGCTGTTAAATACGTTAAGTGGTTCTGGTGCAAGACGCCCTTAGGAGTTTGAACTAACCGTGCAAAGCCTGAATTTTGTTTTGTTGATCGAAATGAATATCGAAAAGTGAATGAATGAATGAAAGTGAGTGAATGTTTTTGTCAATTCGATCACTAGAATCACCAAGTTATATAAGACAATTCCAAATGATCCTTGTGAATTTACTGAATAGAAGATTTATGAGTTTGAATCTGAAACAAAGGTTGTCTGGAAGACATCGCCCAGAGTTTAGACTGCCCATTTGTTTTGTTACTTTGGTGTACAATAAGGATAGTATATCTATCTATCTAGTTTTCTCTCGTAAAATCTTGTGTTGAAAAGGAAACAAAGCAACGTTTCAAAATGGCTCTCTATTTCGACAGTTTCCTTCATCGAACAATAAACAAAATGGCCGGCTTACCATAAAATATGGACTATAATCCAAAACTACCTGCAAACTAATTGTTAATAAGGGCTCAGTTACACCACGTAATTAATTTACGCCGTCGTTAAACGGATCGCTGCCACAAATCAGGGTATAGTACGCGGCGAGTGACGTCGCACGAGGTTAAAGAGATTTATAGTTTGTTGGTGGTTTATAACAGAGCGCTATTTCGGAAATTCGGAACATACTTCTTGTTGAGTTAGTCATTGTCATAATTCTTTTATTCAATAAAATCACAAGGATCATTTAGAATCGTTTTATATAACTAGGTGATTCTAGGTACCAGTTCCACGCGACCAGAGCCTAGAAGAACGGGCAAGAAACTACGGCCTGCCTCCGTATGCCAATCTTTTGCTGTCAAGTCAAATTTCACTGCCCAGTGTAATTTCTTCAGGTCACGTGGTTCAATTTTGTACCACGTGATCATTCTTTTTAGACACTTGACAGCAAAATATGCGCGAAAACACATCAAATGACGTCATATAATATCACTATTTAGTCACAGAATAACTATGAGTTAGTATGAACTGACCATGATTTAAAACTTTGCAGTTCAATTTTGAATGGCATACCTCTGCTGGTTCCTAGCGGTTTTTGTATGGTCCTTATTACAAAGAAATATAATTTTTTTAGCGGTGCACTATATTGACTACCGTGCACTGTACGGTAGATATTTGTAAAATGCAGATAAGTTCACAAAAGCGACCGGTTTGATGACGTAATTTGGGTATCCCGGATACAATGCGGGGTATGGACGAATTTACACTGCAGTGTAAGGTTTCAATTACATAAGCTCACGATAAAGGTAAACATTTATCCTCAAATTGCTTGGTTAAAGTTTCTTTAGGGGATAAGTGATGGAACAAACAGATTGCCCACTTGATGTTCAATGTAATCACTGCCTTACTGCGCACTCCGTCTGAGGACGTGCTACTTTTTGCGAATAAAATCAAGAAATGAATCAAAATCAAGACAGCTAGAGTGAGCACAGTCGCTCGAGAGCATTTGAGCGTTTCTGTGCTTTTGAGGGCATTTTAAACTGTCGATCTCGGCTCTATCAGTCGTTGTACGTGTATTTTGCGAGCCTGTACTTTCTATTAGGCGTGACTGCCTATTTTTACATTTTTAACCGACTTCAAAAAAGGAGGAGGTTCTCAATTCGGTTGTATGTTTTTTTTTTTTTTTTTTTTTTTTTTTTTTTTTTTTTTTTTTTTTTTAATGTTTGTTACCTCAGAACTCCGTCATTTATGAACCGATTTCAAAAATTATTTTTTCATCTGAAAGGATATACTTCCAGATTGGTCCCATTTTATTTTTATCAAAATCGGTTGAGTAGTTTGGGTTATAAATAGAAATAACTGAAAAAAATATGCCCGGCGCGGCGCAGCGCCTACTATTTTACTGCTAGCAACGATGCAATATGCCAAGTTGCGGCGTAGCGCCTACCATTTTACTGCTAGCAACGATGGACCCTTTGTGCACACCTAAATTTTTACATTTTTCTAAATTTGTCAATAAACCCAGTTTGTACATTCAAACCGCATTTAATTGGAGAAAAGCAAAAACCCACCAGTTGTTCCTCTAAAGAATCAACACCAACTACGTGCACGAAATTGCGTATTTTGCTTTCCTGTGACTTTTATGTGGTGTTTATAGTGACTAGAACATTCCCAATGAACTGTCATCATCGTCATCATCATCTGATGATGAAGCTGGTAGTCGAGTTGAAGTCGGTTTTCCAGTTTTTTAACTTATAAATTATTAATAAAAACGATGCGTGCAATTCTTTTACTTTTTTTTATTACAGGACATAGAGAAATAGAATCTATTATAGACTAAAAATGGTATCATAGACAATCGCGAACAGTCGTTAAGCTACGACGGAGGGGGGCTAATAACTACGTGTCAAACAAAAGAACGTGTTGTTAACCTTGACACGGTCCTGTGTGACCGACAGCCGGATACGGCGGCTCTCAAAAGTATCCCCTACGATTACCTGGGACCCGCGATGACGTCATAACGCCCGCTCCAAAGCACCGACGACCAATTTACCTTTTGTACACGCCAAGATTACAAATAGGTGGACATTCAACTGAACAAAAGTAAGGGTTTGTGGTTACGGTGATTTTGTTTGAGAATTTTAAGCTACTTTGAATGTGGTGGACCGCTGAATAGTTCATTCCCGTTACCACTAGGTATCGTCCCATTGGTGGGACGAACGGGAATATTTGGCAATTAACCTACCAGCCCCCGTATGCCAATCTTTTGCTGTCAAGTTATATTTCACTGCCCAGTGTAATTTTTTCAGGTCACGTAGTACAATTTTGTACCACTTGATCATTCTTTTTAGACACTTGACAGCAAAATATGCGCGAAAACACATCAAATGACGTCATAATGTCACTATTTAGTCACAGAATAACTATGAGTTAGTATGAACTGACCATGATTTAAAACTTTGCAGTTCAACTTTGCAGTTCAACTTTGATTGACATACGGGCCCAGGCACCTAACGTCCATAAACGTACAGTACGCACAACGCATCTTTATCCCTCTGAAGTTAAATGCAACAAACATTTGCGCATGTATTATTTTGCGGAATAATTCGCTTATCATTGTATTTCCATTTATTTTTAGTTGTGAATGTCATTGCAATCTTATCCTAATTTATTGTCAATTATTATTCACATATTTATTTATTTTCTTAATTTTTATTTTTTTTACAATTTAAGTATAAAAAAAAACATATATTATAAAAAACTTAAAAACTAGAGTGCCGCCAGCAGCGGGGCAGGGCCCAAGCTACAGGTGGTCAGGGCTGCAGACTGAGGAACCTCCTGACAATGCGTGCCGTATCGAGGATCACTGCCTTCTGCATCTGACCCTTGAGCCAACCTTCTAGCGAGAGCTTCTTGAGGTGTTGGTCGAGGCTCTTCGATTATTATTATTATTAAATATGAAATTATTATTTATTATTACCTACTTTAAGGGCGGCTTGCACTAGAATCACTTAACGTGTTTAACAGCCAAATAAATTTAAATCTGACGTATTTATATGACTTGACAACTCGCTAAATACTATTTAATAGTTAAACGCGTTTAGCCATTCTGGTGCAAGCTGCCCTAAATGTTTCTTTTTATTATTTTAAATATTTCTTATGAATTAATTAATTGTAGTAATTATCTTTTTATCTCCTATTGTATACCTACTTTACCTATGCTGTGTGTTTTTGTGGCCAATAAATAACTGTCTATGTTTATCTCCAATTCGACCAACAATGGGTTCTGCGCAGATAATTCAGAGGGACAAAGATCCGTGTGACTACTTTAGGGCGTCTTGCACCAGAATCACTAAACGTATTTAACAGCTAAATCGATTTAAATCTGACGTATTTGTATGAATTGACAACTCGCTAAATACTATTTAAGAGTTAAACGCGTTTAGCGATTCTGGTGCAAGCCGCCCTAAGATACCAAAGATTCTGTCAGTCAAACGTCAGATTTTCTATATTATACCGTGGAGGAAGCTGTGCCTTACCACGTTTTGCTTTATGCCCTGGCTCATACTTACGGCCGATAATTGGCAAAATATGCCTTTTATCTGTACCATAAAAATACAAAAAAACAAGAAAGTTAATCTTATCTTATCTTACTAATATTATAAATGCGAAAGTTTAGATGTTTGTGTTTCAATCACGTCAAAACTACTGAACCAACTTGGATGAAACTTGGCATATATATAGTACGTAACCTGGATTGACACATAGGCTACTTTTTATCCCGAATAATTAACAGAATCTACAGGATAAAATGAACGAAAAGGATTAGCAGCGCCAATTGGCAAAAGGATTTCATTGTCATGTCATGTCACGTCAGTTTGACAGGGCGTAGTACTACCTCTTTGGTCTAACGACTAGCGTTTGACATTCCAGTACGAGTCCGGTGTAATGAGGTGTACTTAATGTCAAGTTTCTCAAAGAAGTATCCGCTCGGTACACGGACAGATAATATAATGTACACGGAAACGGTACTCGCGTACGAAGTCGTGAGTAACTGCTAGTTACCCTATATTTACTCGGTTTTGATAAGGTACTTGTATGAATGGAATATTTTGGCTAATATATATAAAAATGGCTTTTTCAACCTCCTCTGTGCGTCTCCAGTCACTCGGCAAATACATTTTTACAAAGTAATAGGTAAATGTTTGACCCTTCTTTTGATCCCAAAAACGCTACGCTCCATTGCTCTGGTGAATTAAATAAATAACGGTATTAAAAAACATATTACGGTAATTTATTAAGCATTCGAAATATCCCACAAAAGGGTTAATAAGGGTAGTTTTCATAAACCCCATTGTGATGACAATGGACACGAAAATATATGCGATAAAGAATTAATACGCATGATATAAAAATTATGGTACTGTTTGTTGTGAATGAGTTTACCTCGAATAATAATTCTTAATTCTTTATTGCACACAACACAGGACATACACAAAAGACAGAAATAGATGACATGTACAAAGGCGAGCTTAACCCTAACAAGAGTTTTCTTCCAGCAAACCTTTGAGGCTAGAGAGGTGACTATAGAGGCAGGTCCGTGTACATACAAAGGTTATAATATAACGGAGATTGCGATACTTACTAAACTAACGAATCATTGTTATTAAGAAAAATAAAATATTAAAACATGATAATATACCTATCATAAAATACATATAATATGCCTAATAAAAAATAAATATAATTATTTTCTTACTAGAAAAATATATCAAAGGCAAAACCGTTTAGCAAGATTATTGTTACTGTTAAAATACTACTGATGTTTCTAAAGATGTTTTTATTTACCGTTTCAGAGCACAGACGACTTCAAACCCACGGTTTAATATTAGAAAGCGGAGTTACTCCCGCTAGTCCACTAGTGCTCTTAAACTTCGCACAAAAGTTATGTGCTTTGTTAAAATATTGCTTGAATTAATTTTACCTAGAAAGTCATTAAAATGGCCCCTCCGCCTTGAGTCCCGTTAACACTCAGCTGCGGGCATTATTCAAGACTACAGGGATGTATTCTAGGACGTTACCAGGTCACAATAAATAATAAATAAATATTGTCTAAATAAATATAAATTAAATAAAAAGTCCCAAACTAAGCATAGCTAGTAATATGGGAACTAGATGCTGATAGAATACTTATATACTTTTTTTTTGTAAATACATACTTATACTTATAATACATAGTAACACCCAGGCATAGAACAAACATCTATGTTTGCCACACACAAATGTTTGTTCTCAGTGGGGATCGAACCCACGACCCACAGCACGGCAGGCAGAGCTAATACCAACTGAGCTGTGATGCCTGTCAATAATACCAGTAATAATAATAGTTGCCATTTGAAAACCTTGTCTGTCGTCAGTTCTACAATCTATGAACTTACAGATTCACTGAGCAATGTCGTCGATTTTGATTCTTCGTTTTATGTATATTTTTAGAAAAAGTAGACGACAAGGAGTACTAAATACATCTCTGTCAGTCAACACCGGTGAAAACTTCATAATTTTACTAATAACGTTAATAGTTACTTAAATGTCTTGAGTAGAAATAGTTTTAGATTAGTTCTAAACGACCTCTGCAATAAGTGCGGGTTTGATGCCCAGCTTGTTGCATTATCTCGTAGCACTTTCACAGGTACTGTGCAACGCTGCGGTCATCACAAGAAACGTAAAGGTACCAAGTCTTATATACCGGTTTATACCTAGGGCTTATATACTCATTAATTATTTAAGTCACTAGCGGCGGTTGCTTTTCTGAGCTGTACACACCTTTTTAACCCCCGACGCAAAAACGACGGGGTGTTATAAGTTTGAGGTGTTTGTGTGTGTGTGTGTGTGTGTCTGTCTGAGGCGACGTAGCTCCTGAACGGATGAACCGATTTTGATTTTGTTTTTTTTCTTTGAAAGGTGAATTGGTCGGGAGTGTTTTTAGCTATGTTGGATGAAAATCGGTCCAAGATGTTGAAAGAAGCAGAATGTAATTGTTTCAACAGTTTTCTTATATGGTACAGATATTGTATGGAACCGGTACCTCTACCGGTATAAGACTTGTAAGTATTAAAACATTCCCAATAAACTGTCATCATCATCATCCGATGATAAAGCTGGTTAGTCGAATTGAAGTCGGTTTTTCTAGTTTTTTAAACTTATAAATTATTACTGTGGGTTTTAATATTTATTATCTTTCCCCATAACATCCCTATCTACTCCCGATCATCCCCTAAAACAAGCAATATTACAGTACCCTTGCTTTGTTGGTTTTTCTTATTGAATCATTCAATCATAAAAACAAATCCGAGATTTTGTTTATAACATTCTCTATAGGATTCGTCACAATTCTAAGCTATGACATAAGATTAAGATAAATAGATTACATAGAAGTGAAACAACTTTATTACAACGTGAAAATTATAAATGCAGTCTTGAACTCATGAACTATTTTATTTTAAACAAAAAATATATGATTGGGCTCGGCCAATCATCTGTAATTGGTTTTGACATTTTTGTGACAGCCATGTTTTTTTACCATTCCGACGACTTTTTCAAAACGATCGATTAGCTATTGATAGGTGCAGGCTATCTCCGCAATGAAAATAAAAATATTTTTAACTAAAGTTCGTACCATTATCACTCAGGTATTATGCGATTCTAGTGAAAGGGTTTCTTTTATGTTGTACAACGAATCTGCAAACCAACAACAATTAGAACCTTTTCTTCGGAGTTTCACTTCTACGAACAGACATTAACACATTTCTTTCACGGCGATCTAAGCCACCCATGCTTTCCCTATTGTCACGCGCTCTGGGATTCTCAACTCTACGATATATAACATTCAGTCGAGTTTTCAGTGCTAGTGTAAGATAATACAGGGTAGCACGTAAAAAATATTGCGTCTTAGATATTTTTAGAGTGTAGATACGCTGCTCGCAATCAAATGAAAAAGAGCAAGAGAAAAGTAAGGTAATTGCCTGACTTTTACAACTAACCAGCAGCGCAGCGTTGCGATGTACGTCATTACGACTTGCTTATACTTATCTCTTTCTAGCAACAGTAACAGCACAAGTACTTTATTCTTCTCACATACTAAGTATTTAATGGTATCACAAAGATTTTTATTACACCTGAAAAGTTATGGTTAAAACACGCGACCTTCGTTTCGAGAAGAATGTTATTATAAAATATATGGTTTTTTAACGATGCATTGCCTTACTAAACACGTCCTCTGAAGACACAGAGCATCTGTGATGAACAGCGCTTATCACTCTGAGACATAAAAGTATTAAGCCTCATGTGCCCTTATTGACAGGCGTCACAGCTCAGTCGGTAATAGCTCTGCCTTCCGTGCTGTGGGTCGTGGGTTCGATCCCCACTGAGAACAAACATTTGTGCGTGGAAAACATAGATGTTTGTTCTATGTCTGGGTGTTACTATGTATTATAAGTATGTATTTACAAAAAAAAAAGTATATAAGTATTCTATCAGCATCTAGTTCCCATATTACAAGCTTTGCTTAGTTTGGGACTAGAGGGCATCGTGTGAAATGTCCATGAATATTTATTTATTATTTATTTATGCCCTTCAAACCGGAACACAGGAATGCAAACATCACTGTTTTGGCAGCAGAAATAGGTACGGTGGTAGTACTTCCCCGGACGAACTCTTTCACAAGAAACTCTACTACTACTAGAACACTAGAATCTGTCAATAGGTTGGCGCCAAACATGGCAATGTGCACAGTGCTTGGTAACAAAATTGGCAAAAGAAGTTGCATCCAGCGCCAGAACAAAATTAAAAAAAAAATTGGTTACAAATACGGCATTCTGTGATTTTTAGTTTCAAAGCCGGCATTCTGCAAAATGATTATCTAAATTCTGACTATATTATTAAATAAAGACTACATCCTGTGTTATTATTTATTTCATCATCATCATCCGCAGCCTGATCTCACCCACTGCTGGGCCTCTCTTTCATTGTGCCATTCTCTGCGGTCCTGTGCCAGTCTCATCCAAGTCCGACCTGCGACTTATTTATTTACTACAGCTATTATCCAACTATTTTAAATTTGATTGTAATATTATTTTGAAAACAGACTTATTAAAACGTTTTTATTGGATTCCCAAAAACCATCGTAAGTACTGATTGCCACTTTTGATTCTAGACGACTCCATTATGCAATATGTTAAGTTAAAGCGTCTAGAAATATAACGTTTGTGTATTGCGTATGGGGTTATGTAGTTGGAGACTGTAGGTTAGATCGCACGAGCGTACCGACGCGACCGCAGAATCTTTTATTACATGGCGGATTGTTGTTTGTTTATATAATTTTGCTGTTGGTATTTCTGTTAGGGGAAGGGGTTACCTGTCAGATAATAGAATGGCACTCATAAAAATATTTTCTACAAACTTATATGAAAGATGTTTTTCGTTATGCTTAGGTTAACGTTATATTTCTTCGAAGATTTTTATGATTTTTTTATGAGAAAAAGCGATGGACATTTATTGCTTGTTGAGCAGAAATGTTTGAAACCGAATATGGTCCACTCTGTGATAAGTGGTAAACTCTGCCTCATCATCATCATCATCAACCTATATTAGTCCACTGCTGGACATAAGTGGAGGGCGATTTTTTCGTGAATTTTGCCGATAATCGTGTTTTTTCTTTTGTCACGTCCATCTGGCGTTTCTGCAAATCGCGTGGCTGGTTCACTCTTGCCCGACGTCCCCGCACGTACCTGCAAAAGAAAAAACATACCTATATAAACAAACCTATATTAGTCCACTGCTGGACATAGGTATCTACCTACCTATGTCTAATATAGGTTGGGAGAGCCCAAGACGCTCCATTGAGCTCGGTCTTCGGCTCTTCTCATCCAGTGTCTGCCAGCTTAAACTGTGCCTATGCATTCCCTATGCATAAAATAAGGTTTTCGATAAGCTTTTTAAAACATTAATTCACTACGGTTTCATAACACGTGTTTGAAAACTATGTAACTTTTATATGCTATCCTATTTCCAGCAGGGGTATTCCAATCTCAGTTGAACTGCAAAGTTTTAAATCATGGTCAGTTCAACTAACTCATAGTTATTCTGTGACTAAATAGTGACATTATGATGTCATTTAATTTGTTTTCGCGAATATTTTGCTGTCAAGTGTCTAAAAAGAATGATCACGTGGTACAAAATTGTACCACGTGACCTGAAGAAATTACACTGGGCAGTGAAATATAACTTGACAGAAAAAGAGTGGAATACGGGGGCAGGGCAGTTCAAGGCATAAAAAATAAAAAAATTGAAACACAAAAAAAAACATAGCTGTGATGTAAAATGGATAATCATTGTGTAAAATATCCATGAATACCTATTTTTACTTCAATGCTTTGAGAAAAACTATCTAGCAATAAAACTAAAAGCAATAAAATCCGCATCCCTTATTAAAAAAGCTTAGTTTGTAACTTTCAAAGCAATTTCTTCATAGTTTCATGCCATCCAATTTATTTCTTCTTTAAGAACAAGACTTCCATTAGGACTCTTTGTTCTTGCGAAGGCACAAATGCGGTATTGTGTAGTTTTTATGAATTACTAGCAGTTACCCGCGACTTCGTACGCGATTACCGTTTCCGTGTACATTATATTATCTGTGCGTGTACCGAGCTGATACTTCTTTGAGAAACTTGACATTACACCTCATTACACCGAACTCGTACTGAAATATCAAACGCTAGTCGTTAGACCAAAGAGGTAGTACTACGCCCTGTCAAACTGACGTGACATGACATGACAATGAAATCCTCTTGCCAATTGGCGCTGCTAATCCTTTTCGTTCATTTTATCCTGTAGATCCTGTTAATTATTCGGGATAAAAAGTAGCCTATGTGTCAATCCAGATTACGAACTATTTATATGCCAAGTTTCATCCAAGTTGGTTCAGTGGTTTTGACGTGATTGAAACACAAACATCCAAACATCTAAACTTTCGCATTTATAATATTAGTAGGATAGGATACTTTGCAGCTACCAGAAACAATAATTGTTCAGTGTATGTTACTACTTTGGAATTTTCGCTACGAGTCCTACGCGCGTAGCACCACTGCTACGTAGCGTTCGTAGCAGTGCTACGCAAAGAGTCTATTCTAAAATTGAACCCTTTCAAAAATATGATTCTTGTATTTTTTTTTATTAATACGAATTCGGGTTCAGTTTTAGTTTCGATGGTAAATATATAAAAAGAATAATTTCCAAATCATATTCACGTATGTATTGAATGTTTGACTAAGAAAGTTTGTATAAGAAAAAGTTTCAACATACAAATTCTTGACAAACATCAAAGTTTTATACAAGTTTTCGCAAAAAAAAAAAACAAAATGTTTTGCTTCACAATATCGGTCACATGTGCCTACTTTACATGTTCCGTTCAATGTTTCAGTTGAAATTACTATACTGCCTTCAACGTGAAACGGTCATGTTAAAAAAAAATTTAACATAACGATCGGGTTTTTGAAAATAACGGATAGAATGGGAGACCTTAGTCCAGCTGGGAATGGAATACCTCAAAAATATACAAATAATTTGACAATAATTGACAGGCGTCACAGCTCAGTCGGTAACAGTGCTGTGGGTCGTGGGTTCGATCCCCACTGAGAACAAACATTTGTGCGTGGAAAACATAGATGTTTGTTCTATGTCTAGGTGTTACTATGTATAATAAGTATGTATTTACAAAACAAAAGTATTTAAGTATTCTATCAGCCATCTAGTTCCCATATTACAAGCTTTGCTTAGTTTGGGACAAAAGGGCGTTGTGTATAAAGTAAAAAAAAAAATTATTTTACGATTCTGATAAGACGAGACCAATTCTCACTAGAAGTACCGAGAACGTACAGAATCGATTGTTGGTAAACACTAACACGAATACGCGTACCAATGCTGGCTATTGCCCATTTAACTCAGAATGTGCAGTGTCTAATGAACTTAAGGGTTGCAAGGGATCATACAAAAAAACGCTAGGAACCAGCCCCCGTATGCTAATCTTTTGCTGTCAAGTTATATTTCGCTGCCCAGTGTAATTTCTTCAGGTCACGTGGTACAATTTTGTACCACGTGATCATTCTTTTTAGACACTTGACAGCAAAATATGCGCGAAAACACATCAAATGACGTCATAATGTCACTATTTAGTCACAGAATAACTATGAGTTAATATGAACTGACCATGATTTAAAACTTTGCAGTTCAACTTTGATTGGCATACCCCTGCTGGCCGTAGTTTCTTGCCCGTTCTTGTTATCTCTGGTCGCGTGGAGCTGGCACCTAGAATCACCTAGTTATATAAGACGATTCTAAATGATCCTTGTGATTTTATTGAATAAAGAAATTTTGACTTTGACTTTGACAACCAGCTGGCGTCAAAATCTCTAGTAGTTTTAACCCCCAGTCGATATATAAGAGTTTTATAAGTTTGAGGCCTTAGTGTGGTCTGTCTATGGCTTAACTTCAAAACAGGTTACATACCAGGGCTTTTCTGTTAAGAAAAACCACCCGATAATAGTAGTTTTAGCTATATTTGATAAGAATATTAAGAATCGGTGCAGCCGTTTCCAAGTTATGATCATAACATAAAAAAATTAACATAGATATATTATTAGGCTAAATAAGCTAGAGCTAAGTCAAAATATTAATTTCCTATGTACATAGGAAATTAATTAATTTGTTTTGTATCTGTAAAGGGGCTTTTTCAAAAATTATAAATAAAACAAAATCTTATATTATTGTGAATTGTAAAACATAATAAATAAACCTTAAGTAATTGTAGGTAAGCTAATTTTTCTGCATAACAGTACATGCATAATCGTTTGTTGCGCCTAACTTCAGAGGGATAAAGATCCGTTGTGCGTACTGTACATTACATACAGTAGTGTAACTCAATGAAATGTAATGTGTGCACTTCATAACCAGGCATCCTTTACAGAAGCCCCATAAAAGTTGAGTTTAATGGCGTTTCGGCTTGGTTCCCTGAAAATGATGGCCAATATTTTACGTCCGTCTATTTTAGAAAGAAAGAAGAAAGAAAAGACATTTATTTTGGGACACACACAACAGCACAATACATTAAAACTAACAATAAAACAAAGACATCCAAACATTTGAAAAACTAAGTTTGAAATTATATTCGCCTTCCGCCCCTAAACCATTTTTACATCCGCTTTATGACGGCAACTTTATTTTAGAAAAAGGCATTATCTGGACACGAATAAATGAGGACGTTTAAATGGATGATCATTTTTCGATTCGATTTACGTCGAATAGTATAAATCACAGAATGTGATGTAAATTATGGCGGGAATCATTTCCGAGGATATATCACTCGATTTCTGTTTAAAATGTCGAATGCAATTTTTTTTTAAACATACGAACCGGCTAAGAAACAGCCATGTCCCCTGCCATGTCTACTATACTAAGTACAGTCGGCTACACATCAACCTATACACTGCTTGAACTTTGAACTATTATAATTTGAATGTTGCGAATCAGGGATCGCAAATAGGTGTAGGCGCGTAGCGCGCAAGCAGCGAGTCTCACATATAAACATATCGTCTCTCTCGCATGATTCGCAACATTCAAATTATAATAATTCAAAGTTCAAACAGTGTATAGGTTGATTTGTAGCCGACTGTACCATACTCTTGTGTTAGTTGCTTCAACTTAACTTTACCGATGCACCTTTGCACGACAACTACACGATATTGAATGTCATGTCAGTTGCTCGAACAAAAATATCGTTGTCGTCGACTAAAAGTGTCAATACAAACCATTTATTTCCCAGAATAAGCCCTTGAATACTTGATCTATTAATAGTATCTTCGATCTACAAAGGGCTGTCTCTTTTGTCAGAGTTTCAATTAGGTGAGGTCCGATGCAACCCTCGGCACGTTCCTCCCTTGCCTCACGTTTTGCTTACAGTGTGAATTGAAGAGGCACCCCTAGCACTGGCCAAAGATTCTTCGTAGATTCTATAGAGTCACCGGCGTCACAGCTCAGTCGGTATAGCTCTGCCTTCCGTGCGGTGGGTCGTGGATTCGATCCCCACTAGGATCAAACCTTTGTGGTTAAAAAATAGATTTTTGTTCTATGTCTGGGTGTTACTATGTATAAGTATGTATTTACAAAAAAAGTATAATATAAGTCTTCTGTCAGCAATCTAGTTCCCATATTACAAGCGTTGCCTTAGTTTGCGACTAGAGGGCGTTGTTGTGAAATGTCAATGAATATACATTTATTTATTTTTAAAAATGACAACACTCCTTGCTCACTACCTTGTTTTTATTTCGTTTTTATCTATAGTAAAAATATTCAAATTATTGTCACCATTTTGATACTAGACATGACAGTGGTAGTTTTATGATTCCAATTTGAAATCGACGAACAAAAAATATTTTTACAACTCAAACATAACCAGTCACACTCAAAAATAGATAAAGGTATTGTAGACCTGTAGATAGTGGCTTGAAAATGTACGATACATTGATGTCTGATGAAATTTCACAGTCAATCTATATTATTATCCAGAAATAAACAATGAAATTATGTAAGCTACCTATGAGATTTTTAACAGGAGCTAAAACTTTTAATTCTTGTACTTACTCAAAATATTTTTATTACTTACGTTAATTTTTTTTCTTTGTTTTTAATGTTAAAATAAATCCAGAAATTCTTTTTTTTAGTAAAAATAAAACAATTTTTTTAATTATATTTTTTTATTTACCAATAAAGTTCCCAGAAGATTGTGTAATTAATATTTTAATAAATTAAGTTTTGTAGCCACTAGCTCTTGCACTCAGCCAAGCCAGCAACCCCACGTGCACGTAAAACTGACAGAAATTTCAATTAAAACGAAACAATCAATCGCGAAACTTCGAACGTGTCGAATGCATCGAGATTATATCGATTGATATTGATGGTCGGGAGTCTTTTTATTTTGCAACGGCCGTGTTTGATATTTTTCGAATTTTCTGACGAGGTTTGGAGGTATCGCTGGATTTTAATTGATACTATTTTTTGGAAAAATTTATATCACATAAAACTGATTTTTTTCAGATTGAAAAAAGAGTACCAAGTACATGCCTAAAGCGGTGGAGCCATTTTTGGACGCTGTAACGAGAGTTGCATTGCGCGTCAACGACAGCTCGTTAACCGAAGATTATAGTTTCACTGTGCAGTCGGTAATAGCTCTGCCTTCCGTGCTGTGGTTCGTGGGTTTGATCCCCACCAAAAACAAACATTTGTGTGTGGAACCAATATAGATATTTTTTCTATGTCTGGGTGTATGCATTATAAGTATGTTTTTACTAAAAAAAGTATTACATATTCTATAAGCAATCTTGTTCCCATATTACCAGCTTTGCTTAATTTCGAACTACCGAACATTGTGTAAAATATCCATGAATATTTATTTATTCTATTTCTATCAGTAAAGTACCTATCTAAAACAGAATTGGATTTGTAACCATTCCTATCACGTTTATTTGGAAATGACATTATTATACACCGGTCTCGTGCCTGTCAACTGCAATATCGAAACGAAAATAGTGACAGCGAACTTTTATATCTGTCCAAGTTGTCCAACTACGGACAATTGCCATAAAAATAAAAAAAGTGACAATCGAACGTATCGTAACGCTAGCGTATCCGAGATACACTGCGCGGTGACGCTGCAACACTCGGCAGTCGAGCTGGCGTTGACGCGCAATATAATTCGAATACGTAAGGTTTACATAACGCAGCGACTGTCAGATTTGTTCGTGGTTACCCTCAGCTCAACTGTCAGTTGAAGATATCTCGAACGATCTCAAGACCAGGTACGAAACGCCTACACACAAAGACCAGACGTACTTACGATTGACCTTTTGGCGAATTTTACTAATATTACTAATGTGAAAGTTTGGATGTTCGTGTTTCAATCACTCTGAAACTATTGGTCCGATTTGGATGAAACATGAAATAATTTAGTTCGTAACCTGATTCATTACTATTTATCCCAAAAATCAACAGAATCAAACGGGATGCGAACGAAGTCGCGGCCAAATGATGTTTAACAACGCTAAAATTGCAAAAAAACATGACAGATATCGAAAAGTTTTAGTTGCAAGCACCGTCACAGTGAAAACAATTGACAACGACAATTACTGAAATCGAAATATGTTGCTATGGTTGCTCATTTGCTACTGCATACTTAGGGTGGCCAGTCAATACCTTGACTGTAGTAAACCAATGACAGAACTTTTTAATCTTAAAATATTTTTCTAAAACTCACGTGTTGAACCCAGTTTACCAGTTTTGTAACAGGGTATAAAAATACCTTCCTAAAAGTACATTTTACACTTTAAAATTAGCATAACGTAATTAATCCATCCGTATTAATAAACATTGGTAGATCGTACATGTGATTGGGTCTATAAATCGTTGAATTGCCCCATTCAACGTGTCAGGCGGAATTTAATCAGAAATAACCACTTTATTGTGCTGTAATACTAGTGAACGCAATTGGTTTTGTTGACAAATACCCAGATCTTAATATACCCATGGTCTTACAGTCACGGTGAATTTTTGATCCGAAACTCGAGCGATTGCAGAATATCGACTTAGCCAAAGGGGCTCTAGACCAAGGAACTTGTAGTACTTATGAAAATTATTTTCAAAATGATTGGTCGAGATTTTTGAATGAATTGGGTACTAATAAATACAATAATTTATAAGTTAAAAAACTGGAAAACCGACTTCAATTCGACTACCAGCTTCATCATCAGATGATGATGATGATGATGACAGTTCATTGGGAATGTTCTAGTCACTATAAACACCACATAAAAGTCACAGGATAGCAAAATACGCAATTTCGTGCACGTGGTTGGTGTTGATTCTTTAGAGGAACAACTGGTGGGTTTTTGCTTTTCTCCAATTAAATGCGGTTTGAATGTACAAACTGGGTTTATTGACAAATTTAGAAAAATGTAAAAATTTAGGTGTGCACCACAAAGGATCCATCGTTGCTAGCAGTAAAATGGTAGGCGCTACGCCGCAACTTGGCATATTGCATCGTTGCTAGCAGTAAAATAGTAGGCGCTGCGCCGCGCCGGGCATATTTTTTTCAGTTATTTCTATTTATAACCCAAACTACTCAACCGATTTTGATGAAAATAAAATGGGACCAATTCTGGAAGTATATCCTTTCAGATGAAAAAATAATTTTTGAAATCGGTCCATAAATGACAGAGTTCTGAGGTAACAAACATTAAAAAAAAAATAAAAACATACAACCGAATTGAGAACCTCCTCCTTTTTTGAAGTCGGTTAAAAACAGCTTGACAGACAGACAGATAGACGTTCGTCAGTCTCTTATTTCAGCCACATTTTGTATTTGTGTAAGTAGTCTAGTTTTTACAATCAGACAATGAATTTCATTAAAAATGTTTTATGTGCATATATACGATGTTATAAATTGTTTATCGTTTTAACATTTTGTTTATATGCAATGTATTTTCTGTTCGGAAAGTGCTAATTAGTCACCGAGAACTAATATTGGTTTGCCAAATGGCAAATGTAGTGTAACGAACTCTATATTTATCACAATATTTTAGTACGAGTCCTTATTTTTTTTTATTGAAGCTCAAATTTTAAAATATTTTCCCATGACTTAATAAGTACCTACTTGTGACGCTCGAATTAAGCTTATCTGAAATTACTCATATTTCTCTTACTTTACATACTTCTAAGGTATCAATAAATTCAGAACATTATTGCTTTATGAAGTGTGGTATGGCGACATCTTTTTATAAGAAATTCTATAGCTGAGGGTCGCAATATTTTTTATACGTCTAGTCATTTCGTGGGAACGAGATTAGACCACACCTACTAGTTTTTGTAAAATTGTTTTTGAGTTATTTTATTGGAGAACTGGGAAATGAGAAACGGCTTAGAACACTAACCACGCCTTAACCGATAGAGGGGATGCGGAAGACAAAACTGGTGTGCAACAGGAGGAAGGGGTCTTTTGGGAGCTTGCTGGTCTTTTGGCTTTTCGGGGCTTGGATCATGGGCATTGTCATTTGAAGTAGTTAGACAGAGTTGTTTTAGTGCAGATTGAGGCCATAGAGATTCAGGGGCGTGTGATCTGTTGATGCAAGTTCATTAAAGATAATAGTTTTGATTGGGGATAAATATGTTTGTGGTCAGTCAGATGACAGCGTGGAAGTGAGTTATGAGTGAAAGTAGTAATAGAAGCAGTGTTGAGCTTTAATTAGTCCTGGTGTATTGATAAAATTCAGTGTTGTTATCGAGATTGGTCAGTTTGGTGTCTTTTGGTAAAGTACTCTAGTAAATAAGTCTAAAGGATCAGATGAGACAAGGTTTTTGAATATACTTTAGTTTTAATTATTTATCTTACTTAGCCTAAGTTGTACCTTTCCACTAGCAGCTGTACGAGATCAAATATTATTTTATTTATTGCGCATGATATTCCATTTTCAGCCTAGAGACAACGGGTAGCTGAACTATATATTTATTGCACGTAATTTACCTAATCTTTAGAGTCATAAAAAGAGAAGCACTGACAAGTTCTGCTTAGCAATTTACCTCTTTCCTTTGATCCCAAAATATGATAGTAATCTGTGTAACAATTGCATAAAATAAACACTGAGATTACTATCCTATGGAAATGTTTCTTTTGTTCTTAATTTAGCTTATTTAATTATTCTTATTAATTCATGTCAGTGATCTATTTCTTAAATTCCTTGTAAGTCTCTATGTCTGGAATGCGATTTGTGGTCGGGGGTGGATCCTTGCTACTGTGGCAGTGTGTAGAAACCTCCGGATAGATCTACCTATTGCAATAATAATAACCATATTATTCTCCACGCCATAGCGCTTACTGGGGATAAGCAAATAGATCAAAGTAGCTAGGTAGGAAAAATAGGGTTCCTTTCCTTCCTCTCCTTTTCCTTTGTGCTTGAATGTGCTTGTAAATTAAGATCATACCCCATCCAAAGTCTAGACTGGATTTAGGCTAGAAGATCTTAGCATAGATTATCTTTTGCGCGCTTGTGATCTATGTATGGTTGGGGCACCATTACAAAAAACAATAAAATGTTTGAATTAACTAGACAAATTCTAATGCAAACAATTGTTTTCCTTACAGCCCTACGAGACTCTGCAATTTAGTTTTAAGATTATATTATATAATTCAATTCTTTCCTTTATAATTTTGAATAATAAATTGCAGCTTTGTTAATCTTAATTTTAACTTGTTACGGTTTATGTATTTCTTTTGTATTAAATGAGCTTTCATTCAATAATCTATTTTATTTGACACAATGACTTTCACTCACGATAAGAACAGATGAATCTAACTAGACGAATCACGTTAGAATGGCCATTTAACTATAGTAAATTTATCAAAGGTTTATAGTAGGTTTTATTTAAGGCTTCGATCTTTCAGGTACAGTAAGAATTTTAGGTAGGATAGGGTCTATTTACAGTGGTGCCAGGTGACTCAGGATATAGTGCCATTCAATATTGAATTATTAATTTAATTCAATAGCCTATAAAAAGAGCTTGGGTTACTCAAATTTCACAACGTAGACATGATTCATCTGCCATTTCGTGAGAAAATTTAAATTGGGGGTCATTGTGTTAAATAGATAAAGAAACAAGGCTGCAATAAAAATAAAGGACTCATTTGTTAATGCAAGAAATAGTCTTGCAGATGCAGGGTTTGGGCAAACTCATAAAATTTTGTAAGAACAGCTAAACAAAATTTATTAACAATAGGCGAGTTAGGCTATTGTTTTAGAACGCGGATCAGCAACACGTGCAAGAATTCAAACTAAATCTTTATCTTTCCTAATTTTTAGTAGTTTATTATTTCCGTCTCTTGGTTTTTTTTCTTTTGTATTTACTCGATAAAAGATTTAAAGAATACATTCATTGAATAATATGAGGGGTTTTTAGACTTGGCGTAATTTCTTTGAAGTACAATAATTACAGAATCTCATTTTATTTACAAATTATTTTCATTAGTTTCATTCCTTCTTTTCTTTTCATGGGACTGATTATTATTTTTAGGGGAACAAATAAGTTAATTATTATTAATTTACATAAATCAAACTAAAGTAAATAAATTAGATACACATATTTTATAATCTTATATCTAAATGATCTGTTGGACTGCGGGTGTATGATTATTTCTGTAAGAGATGTATGAAGTTAATTAAAATATCCGAATGGTTGAATGATAGAGATTGAATGAAACTTTCTGATAGATTTGTAATTGGTTTGTGGGGCCCAAGGTTTCAACAGAATCTGAGATTGAGACATTTTGTTTGTTTTATAAAATCAAATAAACATTACACTTTACAAATAACTTGTATGAAGGAGATTTTTGGTGTTAGGTTAGGTCAGATGACATAAACATCGATATTATTCGATTTCATACAAGTTATCACTACACAAAATCCAGGACTGAGCACACTACACACTCTCCAATTTATAGAAACGTTACTATTTATGAATGAGATCTTTAGTTGGATGTAGCGATTTCGGGATTTAAGTCTGGATGTTATAAGGGAAATCTAGACTATGAAGGGTGATACGTATGAATTCCTAATACAAAATCAATTTTGATTAGGAGTATGTACATCAAATTACTAGAATTGAATCTAACTCACAACTAGGTTTTCCTTACAGAGTTTGGATTATTCCTGCGGAAAGATTTAATTATCTGAGATTGCTTTATTTATAGCTGGAGATCGAGTTTTAATTGGTGGCGATTCATAACATTGGTTTAAATACACTCCACATTTTTTTTTTAATTTATATATGTATATACTTGCACTGCATATAGAATTATATGCTGGTTACACTTAAAATACAAATATTTGAAAATAAGACAAACAAAATTCATTTTATTAAATGGTAAAAAAGGGGTTGTATTTATATTGGGAACAGCACCTATAATAGAAGAAGGAATGTTAAAATTTGATATTGTAATGATTATGAAAGTTATTTATTTGGGAATAAAATAACTTGCGTAAATATTGGGAATCAAACTAAAGCTTTTAAGGATCATAAATTTAAAAAAACAATTTATTATTGTATTATTAACAAATAGATCTTCACTTCCAGTCTTTAAGTCGTAGGGGCGTGAAATTAAAGATAAAAAAAAAATTAAGTCAATAACAATTTATTCGCGTTATAAATTTATCAATTTCAGGTCTGTATTTGATAACAACAACCTGAAAACATCGTGACATGGAGGCATCGTGTGTGAGGACCGTTCGTTGAAGGTGTTCCTAAACTCTACCTTGGCGTGTCGGTTTCATTAGAGTCACTTCACTTCGAAACAATGTCCTAAGCTAAGTTTTTTTTTTGAGTTTCAAATATTCTTACGCAGTTTGTTTCAGCTAGTGTTATTTGAATTATTTCTGTTGAGATTGAGGTATTCTGGATAAAAAATTTAATAACATGGATTGATGATGATAGCGAGTTTTAATTTCCATTGTTCGTAAGAGATCATTTATAAGCAGTTTTCTAGGGATAAATATTTTGTTTTATTCACACATTTCTTGTTGTATTTATGTCTGGGTTCGATTCCTAGATGAATTTCGTTGTTAGTTGAATGTACTTACTTAATCTGAATTTATAGATTAATAGATTAGGGTAGATATTTTCAATTCAGTTGAAGAAAATCAAAAATACTTTAGTTTTTAAAACACAGAGAAAGATCAATCAAACAGAGAATTTCGGGTTCGATTCCTG
This sequence comes from Gandaritis pyraliata, assembly GCA_947859175.1. Classification (NCBI taxonomy): domain Eukaryota; kingdom Metazoa; phylum Arthropoda; class Insecta; order Lepidoptera; family Geometridae; genus Gandaritis; species Gandaritis pyraliata. The sequence goes on along the minus strand of OX401869.1, from coordinate 7,851,616 downwards.
AATTTTACAGCCTTCGATTCCTAAATATTTTTCGAGTTGAGGTTTATTTTTGTTTCGTGCTTATGGTTCGACTCCATTAGCACTGTCAAATATTTGAACATAAGGATCAGGGTCTGTGTTGATTGACAAGGTCTCAGAAAGAGACAGTTTTATTGTTTTGTTATCGTTGTTGAGTTGTTATCCAGATAACTAACTGATTGTTTGTCATAACTATTCCAGGACAGAATGTTTAAGAAGTGGTCAACAAGAGTCAAACGAGAGTCCAGAGTCGAGGTAGTGAGGTAGAACAATAGATTTGGTATGTGTTTAGCCTTTTACGCATGATCATTCCCGTGATTGCTTAAATTTAAGAGAAATTATTTCAATTTCAGAAATTGATTGATGCTGTAAACATTGAAGTTTTAATAACATTGCGAGACAAGATTTCAACATTTAGGTTCGATTCCTAAATTGTTCTTTTGAAAATTTGGTTCAAGATTAGATATGTAGTTAATCATTTAGGTTCGATTCCTGAATATAAAATAAAGGTATAAATGAGTGCAAACAATGAAGCAAATTTTAAATTGCTACACCAGATGGGGATGATAATGTTTTATTGTAATCACATATTTTGTACATTTCATAGAGTTCTTTACTTTAGTAAATTTCTTTCAGTTTCTCAGTCTACGCCTCAAAACTTCAACAAATTTAAGGGGCGACTGTAACGAACTCTATATTTATCACAATATTTTAGTACGAGTCCTTATTTTTTTTTATTGAAGCTCAAATTTTAAAATATTTTCCCATGACTTAATAAGTACCTACTTGTGACGCTCGAATTAAGCTTATCTGAAATTACTCATATTTCTCTTACTTTACATACTTCTAAGGTATCAATAAATTCAGAACATTATTGCTTTATGAAGTGTGGTATGGCGACATCTTTTTATAAGAAATTCTATAGCTGAGGGTCGCAATATTTTTTATACGTCTAGTCATTTCGTGGGAACGAGATTAGACCACACCTACTAGTTTTTGTAAAATTGTTTTTGAGTTATTTTATTGGAGAACTGGGAAATGAGAAACGGCTTAGAACACTAACCACGCCTTAACCGATAGAGGGGATGCGGAAGACAAAACTGGTGTGCAACAGGAGGAAGGGGTCTTTTGGGAGCTTGCTGGTCTTTTGGCTTTTCGGGGCTTGGATCATGGGCATTGTCATTTGAAGTAGTTAGACAGAGTTGTTTTAGTGCAGATTGAGGCCATAGAGATTCAGGGGCGTGTGATCTGTTGATGCAAGTTCATTAAAGATAATAGTTTTGATTGGGGATAAATATGTTTGTGGTCAGTCAGATGACAGCGTGGAAGTGAGTTATGAGTGAAAGTAGTAATAGAAGCAGTGTTGAGCTTTAATTAGTCCTGGTGTATTGATAAAATTCAGTGTTGTTATCGAGATTGGTCAGTTTGGTGTCTTTTGGTAAAGTACTCTAGTAAATAAGTCTAAAGGATCAGATGAGACAAGGTTTTTGAATATACTTTAGTTTTAATTATTTATCTTACTTAGCCTAAGTTGTACCTTTCCACTAGCAGCTGTACGAGATCAAATATTATTTTATTTATTGCGCATGATATTCCATTTTCAGCCTAGAGACAACGGGTAGCTGAACTATATATTTATTGCACGTAATTTACCTAATCTTTAGAGTCATAAAAAGAGAAGCACTGACAAGTTCTGCTTAGCAATTTACCTCTTTCCTTTGATCCCAAAATATGATAGTAATCTGTGTAACAATTGCATAAAATAAACACTGAGATTACTATCCTATGGAAATGTTTCTTTTGTTCTTAATTTAGCTTATTTAATTATTCTTATTAATTCATGTCAGTGATCTATTTCTTAAATTCCTTGTAAGTCTCTATGTCTGGAATGCGATTTGTGGTCGGGGGTGGATCCTTGCTACTGTGGCAGTGTGTAGAAACCTCCGGATAGATCTACCTATTGCAATAATAATAACCATATTATTCTCCACGCCATAGCGCTTACTGGGGATAAGCAAATAGATCAAAGTAGCTAGGTAGGAAAAATAGGGTTCCTTTCCTTCCTCTCCTTTTCCTTTGTGCTTGAATGTGCTTGTAAATTAAGATCATACCCCATCCAAAGTCTAGACTGGATTTAGGCTAGAAGATCTTAGCATAGATTATCTTTTGCGCGCTTGTGATCTATGTATGGTTGGGGCACCATTACAAAAAACAATAAAATGTTTGAATTAACTAGACAAATTCTAATGCAAACAATTGTTTTCCTTACAGCCCTACGAGACTCTGCAATTTAGTTTTAAGATTATATTATATAATTCAATTCTTTCCTTTATAATTTTGAATAATAAATTGCAGCTTTGTTAATCTTAATTTTAACTTGTTACGGTTTATGTATTTCTTTTGTATTAAATGAGCTTTCATTCAATAATCTATTTTATTTGACACAATGACTTTCACTCACGATAAGAACAGATGAATCTAACTAGACGAATCACGTTAGAATGGCCATTTAACTATAGTAAATTTATCAAAGGTTTATAGTAGGTTTTATTTAAGGCTTCGATCTTTCAGGTACAGTAAGAATTTTAGGTAGGATAGGGTCTATTTACAGTAGTAATGCATTGTTATAGACAGAGGTATACCTCTGTAACCGCTTTAGATCAAGTAGGCCATGCTTGTTCCATGACTTTTTTTCAAGCCTTGCATAGTTTTGAACTTGTGTGAAATATCCATATATATTTATTTATTTACTAGCAGTTACCCGCGACTTCGTACGCGTCTACAGTTTTCGTGTACATTATATTATCTATGTATTATTATTATCTGTGCATGTACCGAGCGGATACTTTGAAGAACTTGACATTACACCTCATTACACCGAACTCGTACTGGAATGTCAAACGCTAGTCGTTAGACCAAAGAGGTAGTACTACGCCCTGTCAAACTGACGTGACATGACATGACATCATCCTCTTGCTAATTGGCGCTGCTAATCCCGTTTGTTCATTTTATCCTGTAGATCCTGTTCATTATTCGGGATAAAAAGTAGCCTATCTGTCAATCCAGGTTACCAACTATATAGGTATATGCCAAGTTTCATCCAAGTTGGTTCAGTAGTTTAGACGTGATTGAAACACAAACATCCAAACATCTAAACTTTCGCATTTATAATATTAGTAGGATAGGATTTAATATCATAAAAAAGAGAATCACTTCTCAGTTGTAGAGAATTGACGTAAGATTTAATAAATAGGGCTAAAGGTTTAACCCGATATCAAATTCGCTTAACGGCGAGGATTCCGCACCAATCAATTTGTAGAAAGGACCATTGGACTGTACCAAATTAAATTAAATTCGAGGTTTTAATTAAAATTAAAGCTAAAGGGGTCAGCCATTTCGTTGAAAAATGGCGGATTCGCCGATGATCGGCGAGGTTAGATCCTATTTACGATTGAGAGCTGTTTAGAGGGGATCAATTCGTTTAAGTATATGTAAAGGATTTTATTTCATTTCATTCATTTATATAAATTCACTTTCATCATTTTAAACAAAGAAGGTAGTGGGTCTAGTTATCAGTCCCCTGATTGTATAAATGCGATACTGAGTTTATTGATACTACCGATGTACACACGGCCACAGGTAAGGTTATACACCCAATACAACCATAACTACGCTACATACAATGCAGAGAATTGTTGGAAAGGGAGCGCAATAGGCGTAGGCGCGCGCCGTGCTCGCCGCCCGTCCTGAAACACACTGTCGTCCCTCTCGCACGATTCGCAACGTTCAACATCTAATAGTTCAAAGTCCAAACAGTATAGGTGGACGTGTCTTCGACTATACGATTCATTGGGCTATCAAACTAATTTAATTTATAATTAAAAAAATAAATGTTTATGTCTCGAAATCTGAAATAAAAATTCTATGAGTGTTATCCCAAAAACTGTTCAATTTAATGGTCGAAAAGTCAGAACTAACATACTAGTCCCAGAACACCCTCGTCATAGTGTTTTTATATTCATAATTGGTTCGCGACGATTTGAACTGAATTCGAATTATATCTCAAAAAGGCAAATCTCAAAGCACAACAAAGACAATGCACTGTCCTTCCATCCCCTTTCCTTCCCTCTTCTCCCATCCCTTCGATAAGTTCTTATCGCCCGCAAAGCATTTCCGGCTAATTTCATTTATATCGCTAGAGCGGAAAATTCCATTTACCAACGCTCTGAAAATTATTTTCTTACTCTATTGACCGGAATTTTCAATCGCCGTTGACCTTAGCACTATAGTTTTTTATAAAACAAGCCGATGGCCCACCTGAGGTTATGTGGTTACCTCTGCCTATAAAAATGCATTATTATTACCTACCTACTGTATGTTTTCCTGAAAATAAAGATTTTTCATTTTCATCACAACTATCTATAGCTTAAAATCGATTTACTTTTATAGATTTTTTTTATTTTAAGTACATTTACCGCGTTTATTATATCTATGATAAATATAATTTATTTGCATAAACATGTGTTAGATTATGCTTTGTGAGATAGATAACTAGGTTATCAACAAACGAAAAAAGCTAAGTCATGTCTAAAAGTACCAGCGTAGCTCAAAAGATCAAAAACTTCGATAATCAAAGAAACTTAAAAGAAGATAAAAAGCTAACAGTGTTATTAAATCATGTCTAAAAGTACTAGCATTCTTTGAAAAAGACTTCTTTCTTGTGAAAAAACTTCGATATTCACATAATTCGGGGTTTCGATGTTTCGCGTTGTTAAGATTGAAAAAGTTTAATCAAATTTTGCACAGCTCATTGATAAGCGTTGAATACCTATAACGCGCGAAGTTTTTCGATATTTTTTTAAAGTTATTTTAGTATAAGATTTAGGTTTTAGGCTTAATACTTGTTAGTAACATGATTTTACATTTACCTATACAATTTTATAAAGATAAAGATACTTTATTTGCTAAAACATGTATTGTGTAAATTAAGATGGTAGGTAAACATTATAGAAACAACATGTCTTACCGGTATCAACCGGTGTGCAAATCGAGATGATAGGTACGCTAATAGTTCGTCAAAATGAACTCACATTGGATAGAAATTAGGTGATAAAGTCTCTACATTTGTATAAAATTATAGGTTATATAAATATAGGTATATAGGTTTTTTATGGTGTCTATGTTCATTTATGATTAAAGAAATAAATATCGAAATGGAAATACCTAGTTAAATCGATCGACAAAAATCTCACGAGTTCAAATGACGCATGAATTACTTATAACGAAAACATCATCATTATTTGACATTCTACCGTCGTATTTTTAACCATTACAATAATATTCTAAAGGTAAAATTCAATTTCTACAGACAAATTTCAAAACGCCCGAACTGTTAAGTCAACATGCGCTAGCTGCCTCACTCAGAGATGTACGTTAAAAGATAATCAACGTTTAGTCGGTTTAGTCGGTCATGTCTTATTTTGTAATAAAAGAGAAAAATACTTTTATTTTGGATACATGTAGACAAAAGCACCACAAATACACTAAAAACTAACAATAAACTAAAATAATTTACAAATATTGAACTAAAAAATTACACTTATGTTTTAATAACGTTTCTGAGTGTGGCAGTAAATGTTCTAAGTTGAGTTAACTCTTGACGAAAATGCTCACAAAATTATGTCCCAGAAAATAAACCAAAAGAAAACGCCGGGTCATTTCTCACAGCCGTGAATAAATTTAATAAGAAATCCCCAACGTGCCCTAATTTTAGCCTTTTGGACCTTTTGGGTGGAAAAGAGAATAGCCCGTTTAATCCCAAAACAGTAATTAAGACTGCGGCCAGGTCTTTCAAAACTTTATGGTTGTTTGTAACTATCATCTTGACATTGCTTTACACTAAATAGTGATGTACCTAGTACAACCTACCTACCTACCTACCTACCTACCTACCTACCTACCTACCTTCCTACCTAGGTAGGTAAGAAGGTAGGTAGGTATAGGTAGGTAGCTATAGGTAGGTAGGTAGGTAGGTACCTACCTACCTACCTACCTACCTACCTATAGCTACCTACCTATACCTACCTACCTACCTACCTACCTACCTATAGCTACCTACCTATACCTACCTACCTACCTACCTACCTAGTACCTAGTAGTAGTGTAGTGTGTGTAGAGTAGTGACAACGAATCTTTGTCGCTCTGAAGTATCTGCGATTTTTGGGTGGAATTGGAGATAAGCTAATTTTTCCGCACAACAGTACATGCGCAGTTGATGCGCCTAATTTCAGAGGGATAAAGATCTGCGCGTACTGTAAGTACAATGTTTTAATAGTAGCAGAGTTTTTTGTGATAGAGTTCATCCGAGGAAGTACTACCGTACCTTTTTCAGCCTTGTTGGCCACTAATTCATAATAACGAATACAAAACCTGAATTTAATAAAATACTCGTACCTATTTACTTCGTATATAGTCTAAAAAATCATCTAGATTAGATGCAATTATTAGTAGATAAAGATTATAGCGAATAATAACACTTTCTATTTGAGCATTCAGCCCCAATCAAATATTCCAATCTTTTGCTGTCAAGTTATATTTCACTGCCCAGTGTAATTTCTTCAGGTCACGTGGTACAATTTTGTACCACGTGATCATTCTTTTTAGACACTTGACAGCAAAATATGCGCGAAAACACATCAAATGACGTCATAATGTCACTATTTAGTCACAGAATAACTATGAGTTAGTATGAACTGACCATGATTTAAAACTTTGCAGTTCAACTTTGATTGGCATACCCCTGCAGTACTAAATTGTGCATCAGTTATTAATCTGAACTCAAAGCAAAGTTATGAAAAAGTCAATTAAATATCGCGGTGTAGCAACATTAATTCTCGCTTCAATTTGAATCGTTATAATCATAATACAGTCTTAGAGAGGTTTTCATTAGACTGCAGGTTATACCAATAATCAATATAAGTAAATACGTTAGTCTTGAAATCCCCTTTACGTTTTCCCCTTTAAGAGGATTTTGAGACAAAAAGTCTTACAATCCCCTTAAGGGGGAAAATGAGATTGTGAAAATTTTGAATCAAGGTCGTTTTGAGCCTTTTGGCTTTTGTATCTGTTTGCCCTTTGGCAAAATTACACCGTAATAGCTGTATTTTAATTTTACTTATTTTTTTTTAATTAAATGTCTAGTTTACAGCTAGTTAACTAATCCACTTCAAATATCAAACTATTTTTGTAAATCCCCTTAAGGGGGCTAAAGGGGATTTTAAGACTAACTCGTAAATTCCGGGTCATCTATAATAACTTGAATGTCTTAGGAACTATGTATGCTGGCTTACCTAGTAATATTTCTGTAAATAAAAGTATTTGTTTACTAAGTACTAGTATTAAAATCTAGTTGTTAGTATTTTAAGTTTTCTTACAAATTACTACTTTATAATTCCCTTTTTGAGTAAAAGCCTCCTCCATTTATTTCCATAATTAATCTAATCCTGTAGTCAGCCAGTTTTAAACCCCCGACGCAAAAACGACGGGGTGTTACAAGTTTGACGTGTCTGTGTTGTGTGTTTATGTCTGTCTGAGGCAACGTAGCTCCTGAACAGATGAACCGATTTTGATTTTTTTTGTTTAAAAGGTGAATTAGTCGGGAGTGTTCTTAGCTATGTTTGATGAAAATCGGTCCAAGATTCGGGGGTTTTTTAAATTTTTTATTTAATTACTTGTTCTTCTGGGAAAGTCCTATGCCTAGCTGTTTATTATTCTGAGTTAATACTTGGCAATGGCCAATTTCCGGCAACTTTTCGATAAAGCTCCTTTTGTTAATTAACTTTGCTAATGACATAAGTTCGCTTCTTGTACATTTATATCTGGTGTTATTGCTCTCTTTTTGATTGAAATTGATCGATCTTTTATAAGTAGCTTCGAATTTCAAGTCGAAATCTATAGACATTTTAGTTACCTAGTTTCTTTTCTTGGACATTTTGATACCGAGGGATTAAGGCTAAAGTCTTTATTTCCACAGTCAACCGAGGTTAATTAGGTATCACGTGCGTGACTGAGAAGCCATACCTCTCGTGGTAGACACGGCAAACTTAAACTCGGTCAAAACTATTCGCTCTATAAATAAATAAAATAAATAAATAAATATTCAGGGACATTTCACACAACACCCTCTAGTCCCGAACTAAGCAATGCTTGTAATATGGGAACCAGATGGCTGATAGAATACTTATATACTTTTTTTTGTAAATACATACTTATAATACATACTAACACCCAGACATAGAACAAACATCTATGTTTTCCACGCACAAATGTTTGTTTTTGGTGGGGATCGAACCCACGACCCACAGCACGGAAGGCAGAGCTATTACCGACTGAGCTGTGACGCCTGTCTATGTGTGGGTGATAACATTTTCTTTTATAAGTTACCCGCGACTTCGTATGCGAGTACCGTTTCCGTGTATTATCTGTGTATTATATTTATTATTATCTGTGCGTGTACCGAGCGAATACTTCTTTTGAGAAACTTGACATTACACCGAACCCGCACTCGAATGTCAAACGCTAGTCGTTAGACCAAAGAGGTAGTACTACGCCCTGTCAAACTGACGTGACATGACAACATCTTTTCGCCAATTGGCGCTGCTAATCCTGTTCGTTCATTTTATCTTATAGATCCTGTTAATTATTCGAGATAAAAATTAGCCTGTGTCAATCCAGGTTACGAACTATATATATGCCAAGTTTCATCTAAGTTGGTTCAGTAGTTTGGACGTGATGGAAACACAAACATCCAAATATCTAAACTTTCGTATTTATAATATTAGTGGGATGGGATAGTGGGATTTCTACTATAGGTTTTCAAATTCTGCTGTATTTTAGGCTCTGCAAACATAGCGGGGTTAGACTTTACAAGAACCAAAGTTACTGTTCTAAGAATACAATTAACTACACAATTGTATACATCAGACCAACTTCAGACGCAAGACATTTTATGATCCTTGTTACAGCTCACATAATTATGTTTCCCGAGAAGTGCTTTTAGTATTAACAAAGTTTCTTAGAAGAAAATTAGAGCTGTCCCGTTCCAAGTTGTCCAGTACGCACAACGGATCTTAATCCCTCTGAAGTTAAGTGCAACAAACGATTGATGTACTGTTGTGCGGAAAAATTCGCTTACCTCCAATTCGACCCAAAAAATCGGTTCTGCGCAGATACTTCAGAGAGACAAAGATCCGTTTTTAACCGACTTCAAAAAAGGAGGAGGCTCCAATTCGATTGTGTGTGTGTTTTTTTTTTTAAGTTGCGGTGCAGCGCCTACCATTTTACTGCTAGCAACGATGCTCGCGTGTTCAATTGGCTAATGCATTACCTACTTTCGGACCCTTTGTGCTGTGCACATCTAAATTTGCACGAAATTGCGTATTTTCCTGTGACTTTTATGTGGTGTTTATAGTGACTAGAATATTCCCAATGAACTGTCATCATCATCATCATCATCTGATGATGAAGCTGGTAGTCGAATTGAAGTCGGTTTTTCCAGTTTTTTAACTTATAAATTATGATTTTGTATAGGTACTATAGTTTATATTATCTGTGGTATAGGAAACGTTAACCAATTACTGTTCTTTGTTTGAATTCCTCAACGTAAACTTGCCAAGCGTAAAGTATGTGCAAACTAATTTGTTGGAGATTTGAGTTTGCGAGTTTACACAATTTATATTAATAAACGTGGAAACGAGACAGTTCAAAAAGTGAAATATCGATCGAATAATTGATTTATTAGTGAGGGAAAATATCTTGTTATAAACCATAATGTGAAAAAGAAATGATAAGGTAATATGGATAAAATAAGTGATAGCACAGTGCGATGCCTCACATAGCACGTCCTTAGAAGAAGTGCTCAGTAAGGCAATGCATTGGTGTAGGTAGAGGTTACCACTTAACATCAGGTGGGCCATTTACTTGTTTCATCACTTATTCTTAAGAATTTTAGTACCAATTGTCATTACTGGTTTTTTTTTTTCAGCTAAAAACACAGTATTTTCTATACTAAAGCTCTATTGTAGGTGAAAATCGGTTCTCTTATAAATTAGTCCTGCAAGATTAGAGGACGCGCGTCAGATGGGCTCGAGAAGCGAGCCGTACGAACGTGTGCCGCGATCGGACGACCGATCGAGCGATCAGTCGAGCAACTGTGTTCAGTGTGTGGAATTTAAGGATGTTCATTATAAAGTGCGCTTTCGTTACCATCCTATAACATTTTGGCTGTGCTGATACGAGGATAAACGTGTTGCGGGTCGTTTTCAGGACTCTGTGAGGTCAATGACCGTTGAGGTATGTGATAATGGTTTTTTTTAATCCATTTATAAAGCAACGCTGTGTAGAATGAAAATAAAAACATTGAATAATTTAAATAATTACTTATGGAATTTTGCAATGAGAATTATTTTATAACGGGATAGATTGTTTAACTAGACCTACCTAGTAGGTACCTATGCCTACCTACCTACTTACTTACCTACCTACTTACCTACTTCCTACTTACTCCAGTCCATCCAAAGGTTGCCTGGAAGAGATCGCTCATAGCGATAAGGCCGCCCATTGTACTTCGCTTTAATATAGAACTATGTTTAATATCTAATTTCCGGTGCAGTACAATAAAGAGTTTTCTATCTATCTATCTATCAATCTACTTAGATTATTTTGTTATGAAATTATTTTCCTAGTTTTGTGAAACTTCTCTAATTTATTTTACTAAGTGTCACCATCGGCATCTTGGCTTTTGGCGTAGGAGTCACTGATACCAACTGGTCCATACTCAAACAAAACTTTCGCCCCTGTTCTCCGAAACAACAAAATGCTCATAATCTAGATTGACCCTTGAAGGTCAAACTACATCTCAAGGCGTGAATCAGAATTTTTGAAACTTACTGGAAAGATATGTTTATTGTGACGTAGTTTGCGTGCTGTTTTAATTATTTTTTTATACAAAGAATTATCACCCATGTGCCTACACTTATAATAATAAAAAGTAGGTAGGTACACTAGGTACCTATTATTGTGTGGTTATTAAAGACTATAAAAGTACAAGAAAATATTATAGAAATATTGTTTTAACGAGAATCAAGTCATGATCTAGTTTTACATACACTGAAAAATAGGAAACATTAAAAATATTTAGGGTTTACGATCTATACTTATTAAATAACATAATATGAATACATTTTGATAAGTCTTTTACTCTCTAGAGATTTTAAAATGTCAATTTGGCTAGAGAGACCGAAATCGTTTATTTCAGTTACAAAATTACAGTGACTGCAGGGGTATTCCAATCTCACTTGAACTGCAAAGTTTTAAATCATGGTCAGTTCATACTAACTCATAGTTATTCTGTGACTAAATAGTGACATTATGATGTCATTTAATTTGTTTTCACGCATATTTTGCTGTCAAGTGTCTAAAAAGAATGATCACGTGGTACAAAATTATACCACGTGACCTGAAGAAATTACACTGGACAGTGAAATATAACTTGACAGCATAAGATTGGAATACGGGGGCTGACGGCGTGTTACGATATCTAGTCTATCCCAAAGTATCCATCTATCAAATTGTTGGGTAACATTGTACACTTTTCCAACAAATCACGTTGCGTTAATGTCCTAAACAAACGCCAAAATTACAAACTCTAAACAAACATGTTTACAAAGTACAAATATTTATCTAGTTCAATCTAAACTTTTGCCCATAATGGCGAGTTTTCTTTGTCTTTTCGTGTTTTCTTAAATCTGAGTCTTTAAGCTAGGTCAAAGATTGATTTATCTCATCGTTACAAATTACTTCATGAACCGTTTTTTTATGAGATAGAATGACTTTTAGCCACAATCTCACCTGTATTGGTATGCCAATCAAAGTTGAACGGCAAAGTTTTAAATCATGGTCAGTTCATACTAACTCATAGTTATTCTGTGACTAAATAGTGACATTATGATGTCATATAATTTGTTTTCGCGCATATTTTGCTGTCAAGTGTGTAAAAAGAATGATCACGTGGTACAAAATTGTACCACGTGACCTGAAGAAATTACACTGGGCAGTGAAATATAACTTGACAGCAAAAGATTGGCATACGGGGGCTGATGGTAAGTGACGATGAGGCCGACGATGGAGCAGGACAGTCTAGAAGACACCTTCACTCTTGCCTTGAAAAGACCCAGATTGTATTTCTCAGGAAAGACAGAAGACGGTAAAGAGTTCCATTCCTTGGCAGTTCGCATAGTGAACGTAGAGCCAAAACACTTGGTGCGGATGCGACGTTCTGCGCGGTCACTACTTGGATGGGTTACTGCTAGTGGCATCAAAGGTCACAAACCGACTTCAATTCGACTACCAGCTTCATCATCAGATGATAATGATGATAGTTCATTGGGAATGTTCTAGTAACTATAAACACCACTTAAAAGTCACAGGAAAGCAAAATACGCAATTTCGTGCACGTAGTTGGCATATTTTTTTCAGTTAAGTATTTCTATTTATAACCCAAACTGCTGAACGGATTTTGATGAAAATTGAATGAGACCAACCTGAAAGTATATTCTTTCAGACAAAAAAAGAATTGTTGAAATCGGATCATAAATTACGGAGTTCTGAGGTAACAAACATTTAAAAAAACTAATTAAGAACCTCCTCCTTTTTTGAAGTTGGTTAAAAAGAAAAAAGCCGGTGAAATAAATCATCTAAATATGATTTATTTTTCTTTTTCTCCGTGCCAGCGTGAGGCCCTTCCGGTCTGATCAAACATTTTAGCAGGAAAATGTGCCTAGAGGTCAAAATCGGTGCTTTCCTTATAGTAAGTGGTCAACAATTTCTACCCCTGCCCTAAAAGCTGTCAGGGTAATGTGTACTTTGTAGCGTCTTGGCTTGTGAAATCAATATTTTCAGTTTAATATATGGGTACACTTTTTGGTAGGTCTGGTTTCTTTGTAAAATGAGACGAAATCCTCATGTTATAATATCCCCCACCTCATTGTGGGTACAGAGAGTATAGATACAGGGTGTAATATTATACATGGTGTAATAAAAGAACTTTTGAAACGTGTGAGTTTTAAAATAAAATCATCTGTTCTATACTAAATGCATATACCTAGTTGACTATAATTTATAAGTTTAAAAAATTGTAAAAACCGACTTCAATTCGCCTATCAGCTTCATCATCAGATGATGATGATGATGCTGACAGTTCATTGGGAATGTTCTAGTCACTATAAACACCACATAAAAGTCACAGGAAAGCAAAATACGCAATTTCGTGCACGTGGTTGGTGTTGATTCTTTAGAGGAACAACTGGTGGGTTTTTGCTTTTCTCCAATTAAATGCGGTTTGAATGTACAAACTGGGTTTATTGACAAATTTAAAAAAATGTAAAAATTTAGATGTGCACAGCACAAAGGGTCCGTAAGTAATGCATTAGCCTATTGAACACGCGAGTGTCGTTGCTAGCAGTAAAATGGTAGGCGCTGTGCCGCAACTTGGCATATTTTTTTCGGTTATTTCTATTTATAACCCAAACTACTGAACCGATTTTGATGAAAATTAAATGGGACCAATCTGGAAGTATATCCTTTTAGATAAAAAGAAATCGGTTCATAAATGACGGAGTTCTGAGGTAACAAACATTAAAAAAAATAAAAAAAACATACAACCGAATTGAGAACCTCCTCCTTTTTTGAAGTTGGTCAAAATATCTATGGAACAGCGATTTTTTCCCGTTCACACTGGTGGTTCCATAGATAAAGTGGTTCATATTGATGAATATAACGGAAAATAATAATAGAATGGAGAATCAAATATATGTGGAATTTGAAACGAACCTTCTCTTTTAAACACCTTTTCTTTAATTTATAAAAATCGTAAACAAAATACACTACATCTTTCCTTCAATCTCTTTTGACAACTTCCAAAAAGTGTTACCAGCTATAACAAATAAAAAACGTACTAAATTAAAAATAAAATATCCGACACGGCCGTCCTGATCAATCATCTGTCCCAGATGAATTGTCTTCTGGTGAAATCCACGGCTTCATGAGATCAGCTGAGGTAGTCGTGTTAATCGGACCTTCGCTGTTACCGATTTTCTTCACGGTATAACGATCGTTTCGATTGCATTTTACTATTTCGTAGGGACCCAAAAACTTTGGAAACAGTTTACTTCCTTGTGAGAACTGCGTCTTTTTTATGGCTACTAAATCACCAATATTGTAGGAATTTGCTTCTTTTCGTTTCTTATTATAGTTTTTTATGTTCTCTTCTTGTACTTTCTGTATTGATTCTTTTGCCTTCTTTCTAAGATCTTCTCTTTTATCGTTAAAATTCTTTATATTTTCTTCTTCTATCAATTTTTGGAGTTCATCGTCTTTATCTCTCATTTTAGTGCCAAAAAGTAGTTCAAATGGTGTCATTCTTATGTTTCTTTGGTATGTTCCATTCAAACATCGTTGTACTTTGGACACACGGCGGTACCATTTAGTCGGGTCATCAGCGCTTAGCTTGCTTAATACGGCGATAATGATCTGGTGGATACGCTCAACTTGGCCGTTTCCTCTCGGTTGTCCAGTGGTGATCGTATAGTGCGTAATATTTTCATTCTTACAATAGGCTTGAAAGTCATTTGCAGTAAAAGCAGCGTTTCGATCGGTAATCAGTCTTTCAGGTGAACCAAAGGTTTGCTGTTGTAGTCTTAACTTTTCTAAAGTTTCTTCAGTGGTTAAAGTCTTCACAGGGTAAATCCACGTAAACTTCGTATACGCATCTACGACGGTAAGGATGTATCTGTAATTCTTATGAGTCGAAGTCATTGGTCCTAGATGATCGATATGGTATGTCGATAGTGGAAAATCACCTTTGTCTATCGGGTGTAGGAATCCTTCTTTTTTACCTCTTTTGTTCGATATGAGAATGCATTCAACGCAATTACTAATTACTTTTCTTATCTTCTCTGTTAAATTCTCAATATAATATTCTCTATTAATCAGTTCTTCAGTTTTCAAGATCCCGAAATGTCCTCTTTCATGATTTTTTCTAATTATTTCGGTCTGCATCTTCTTAGGTACTACAATCAAATTAATTCCATCTTTCATCTTGTATAATATTTCGTTCTGTATGATATAGTCTTGGTAATTTTCAGTTTCTAAAATTTTCTTAATCAGTCTTACATAGTCGTCTTCATTCTGTGCTTTTCTTAGACGAGCCGTAGTTTCTGTAAGCATCAGGCAAATTGGATATCTGCTCAGCGCGTCAGCGTGTCGCATTCGTGCTCCTGGTCTGTGTTCAATCTTATAGTCGTATTCTTCTAAAAGCAGGGCCCAACGAGCTACTCTTGGAGGTAAGTCTTTCTTCTGAAGCGTCATAGTTAGGGCAGAGCAATCTGTGATTATTTTAAAGTGTATCCCCAGAAGGTACACTCGGAACTTCTTTATAGCGGCGACAATGGCTAAAATCTCTAAGTAATAGCTATGGTATTTTCTTTCGGCTGGAGTCGTTTTCTTACTCATATAGTGGACGGGATGAAGTTGATTGTCTTTAGGGCTTCTTTGTAAAAGAACAGCTCCATATCCCTCTGCGCTTGCGTCAGTGTGCAGTTCGGTTTCTGCATCAGGATTGTATATTCGGAGAACTGGTGAACTACACAATATTTGTTTTAGTTCTACAAAGGCTTTCTCACATCTTTCATCAAAATTAAACAAAGCGTCTTTCTTTAGCAGGTCAGTCATAGGCTTCGCAATCAGGGAATAATTCTCAATAAATTTTCTGAAGTATCCTGTCAGTCCAAGAAATGACTGAACAGCTTTTACGTTGCTAGGAATCTTAAAATTTGCTACAGCGTTAATCTTATCTTGAGACGGTCGAACTTCATTGTCACAAATAATGTAACCAAGGTATTGAATCTTCTTCTTTAAAAAATGACATTTCTTCCAGTTAAATTCTAGACCAAATTCTCCACCTCTTTCAAGTACTTTCTCTAGTTTAATTATTCCTTCTTCTTCTGTTCTGGAGGGTATGATTAAATCATCGAGGTAAATCAGCAGAGTACCATCAATAATTAAATCGCTGAAAATGTCGTTAATAAATCTTTGGAATACAGATGGCGCTGTACACAATCCAAAAGGCATTTTCTGAAACTCGTATTGGCCTTGAGGAGTTACAAATGATGTGTACTTTTGACTGTCTTTGTGTACTCTCACATGTAAAAAACCATTCTTCAGATCAAGCGACGTGAATACTTTTGCGTCTTGCAACTTGTCAATCTGATCTTCTATTATGGGTAAAGGAAATCTTTCTTTAATCACTTTTTTATTCAGTCGTCGATAATCCATACACATTCTACGTGATCCATCTTTCTTATCAGCCAAAACTATAGGGCAGGCAAAATCTGATTTACTAGGTTTTATTATTCCTTTGTCCAACCATTCTTTCACTTGTGTATTCACAGCAGTCATTTCTAAGGGTGATAGACGTCGGGGATTTTGGAAAACCGGATCTTCATCGGTAAGTATTATTTTCAATTCAACATTACTTTCTTTCTTCTTCTCATTACATTTGTAATCTTCACACATCTTATGAATCTTTTCCTTGTATTTAGAATCTTCTATGTCATATTCTTGTTCGTTATCTTTCTCTTCCATTAAAAGTGTCAAATGCATGATTTTTTCCACAAAAACACCAGCAGGTGTAAAACATACTTCGAAGTCTTTCAGAATAGGGTTTCCAATTAGAATCATTACAGGTATCTTGCTATCTTTCACAACATGGAACTCGACGTCTGTGTAGTACTCATCGATTTGTACATTAGCTGTAAATATTCCTTCGGTATAAACTTTATTCTTCGCTATCCCGGTGATACAGATTGATTCTGTTTTATAATCTTTAATTTTTTCTTTAATCTTTTCAAATTCAGATTTCGTAATAAGGTTAACATCGCTCCCAGTGTCTATTAAGGTTACAACGTCATTTCCACAAATCTTTATCTTCTTGTAGGGAACTTTCTCTTCTTCATTTTCATTTTGAATATTCAGCGTCTTCTTAGGTTTAGTGGTAGGACATTCAGTAGCCTTGTGACCAAATTCGTTACATCTAATACATTTTATTCCCTTCGGACAGGCGGGTGACTGATGATCTAAATCACCACAGTTGTAGCATCTTTTCACATGAGTCTTACGGCTTGAATTATGCCCAGATGATTGACCAGTCTGTGCAGGTTTATTGGGCACCTTCTTTCTGAAGTCACTATAGATGTCCAACTTCTTTCGAAACTCTTTCATGTTTGAAGCACCATATAAAATAGCTTTATTGGTCTCCAGGTCACGGATACCGTCAATGACATATTCCATCAGCGCAGCGTCTTCAACCTTACCATGAAGTGCCAGCTCTTTCATAGACAGGAAATACTGTTGGTAGGTTTCGTCGTTTTTCATCTTACGAGAGGCAAGCTTCTTGTGTATGACTGCGCTATTAATCTTGGGGCCAAATTCTTCTTTAAGTGCTTTTTTCAAATTGGCGTAGTCTTTTATTTTTCCCGAAGATCGTAGAAAAAGTTTGGCAGTTCCATCTAAGAGCCTCTTTGCATAGATCAGCTTTTCAATGTTAGTCCACTTCATGATTTGGGCAATATCTTCAAATTCATCGATAAATGTTTCTATAGGATAGGTGTCATCTCCAGTAAAAACGGTCATTGACTTCTCTAAGTCCTTAAATGAAATCTGTACGTCTACCTCTTCTTCTTCTTCTTCTTCTTCTTCATATTTGCTCTCCTTTTCATTCTTTTTCGGTGGCATCGTAGTTGTCAAACTAGTGTCAATCTTCAAATTCTTGGAATTCCGTCTTTTAGTCTTCGTGCAAAATGATGGCTTATTTGGACTCATTTAGTCTTTAGTCTTCAAAAATAAATCTTCATATCCAAATTCAAACCTACCATTTCAGCAGAATTCTTCTTCAGTTGGCAACATTTTTTACCGTGACATCCGTAAAGTGCAATAGGTACCGATACAACAGCCCGCTACGTCGGTAAAGCAGTCCTCTCGTCACAGCTTCGGTAACAAAAACACAATGGCGGCACACCGGCACTTTTCTTAGAATGACTTGTGAATCTTGCGATAAAAATTTTGCGTCTTCGGTCTTCGATTCGCCTCAAATTTTGGTCTATCCCGGACGAGCCCCCAAAAGTTGTGGAATTTGAAACGAACCTTCTCTTTTAAACACCTTTTCTTTAATTTATAAAAATCGTAAACAAAATACACTACATCTTTCCTTCAATCTCTTTTGACAACTTCCAAAAAGTGTTACCAGCTATAACAAATAAAAAACGTACTAAATTAAAAATAAAATATCCGACATATATCTCTAATTTGTCTATAATGAAGGTGCCAATGGTATCAATTGCAACCCTCAGTTAATTGACTAAATCTACGATAATTATTGTAATATCAGCAAACTGCCGGCTAACTGCCCTATCACTTTAATTAAACTCTACTCTGTGAGTTAATGCTACATTAGGGTCCGCCCGCACTGTCGTGTACACATTCACCTCTTAATACCTTCACCCAAATCTACCTACTGTAGACATAGACATACTCGTAGACAGTTATTTATTAACCACAATAACTCACTGCACTGTTAAGTTTTTTAAATATTTATTTTAGTATTTCTCGCACTAAATTGGGAAGTGCTTATTTTACTTTGTAAAATACTGGGTGGAACAGTGTTGTTAGAATTGAAAAATAAACATCGGTACTCAGAACCTGGAATAGTAAAACTGTGCTAAAATCAGACAAAAAGCTCTTCTTAGCTATTTTTATTGTATTGCTTGGTCATCAAACACTTTCAAGGACTATCAATACCGAATCAGTGTTGATTTTAAAAAGAACAAAGGTCTTTTACCCTTTTACTAGTTTATAATACCTGTGCTTTTACCAATAAACCTGCTAACTTGACAAACATAGAATACACCGTGTTTTGTCGTTTGCAACAAGCCGTTTTAAATTAGATCGAAAAATATAAAAGAAGATGTGTATTTCAACTTTAGCAAATATGCAAAACTTTTGTGTCAGAAATTCTTGTTGTAATGATAGGCAGTAAAAGGTGATTGCATGCAGATGTATAGAGGCAGAATAGTAAATGCCAGATGCGCCCTTTGGGTACAAATTGAAATTGTATCGAAGCAACCCTTGGGTTCTGAAGAGGACTTTGATTATAATGGTCAAATGGGCGAGACCTTTTGATCAGTAATTATGAGCTAATGGTCAATATTTTGTATGAGGAAGTGACTAACTGGTGTTGGAGTTCTGGAAAGTTTGACCGGTTATTACTCAAAGTCTACACGGTACTGTACTTTCCGTAGGGAAAGAGCTATCGCAAAGTGGATATCTACACTAATACTATAAAGAGGAGTGATAATGAGGGGTATACTGACATAATGTCCGTGCAACATTCATGCTGAGTGTACCCCCTTTGCCTTAGCGAATTAATTAGGGAAATAACAATACAATAAATTAAATTAGAGTTAAATTGGTTAGGGAAAATTGTAATTTTAATATAGCTTGTAAGCTTCTAAGGCAATGAAAGTTTTTTCTTTCTATCTTTCAAGATATGTTAGTTTGCATTGAATAGGCTCCGAAACTACGGGACCGATTTGAAAAATTCTTTTACCGTTGGGAAGCTACACTATCCCCGGGTGACATAGGCTATATTATATATACAAAAAAATTAGGGATCCTTACTAAAACTCCAATAATGTATACCGACGCGTAAAAAAATAAAGTAATTTTTTTTTAATTTTTGTTGAAATCTTGTGTGAAGCCGGGACGGACCGCTAGTCTGTAATAAAATTCTAAAATTTGAGGGAATTTGTACGAACAATAATTTATTCAGAATTTGCCTGCTGGAGGAACGTCTTAGTCATGATTTCTTTACTCAAAAAACCCAAGGATTAATTAGAACGTTTCATGATTGCACACGAAATGTCGAATTTGATCCTCGATTTTTGAGATAACTCAGACTCCTACACGAACGAATTTGTCTTACATTGAAAACACTGAGTTACTGTCCAAGTTTGGCACCTTGCCGAATGCCTTCAAAATGTTTTAAGAGCACGTACACTTTGAAAATCGCATTTTTTATCGTAAATACAAAAACTATGAGTGTATTGTCAAACACAATAGACAGACATCTTCTCAGATCTAATAAGTACCTACTTATATATAAAAATTCAAGTAGGACCGTATAGTTGGCACATTAAACTTGGTACCTATAAGTACCTACTCAAGAGTTATGAAGAAATCACATTCTAAGGAAGAAATACATTTACATTTGATGAAAACTTTCATTTTTTGGTGCATTATTTAGTCCAAACGTCATCTCAGAAAACTCGAAATTCTAAATTCAAAAGTATAATGTACGTAGTCACCTACTTACATGAAATTCATTTCCCTACATAGAAAATTCCATTTGGCACGTAACGTATGTAAACGGGTAAATTAGGTCGCAATGTTACGGCAAAGTGCATGTACTGTCAGCGTTGGAAGTTGATGACTTCTAGAACCGTGGTTAGTATATTTTTGAAAAGACTTATTTTTGTGCTAGTAAATGACACAAAACTAGCTTATTAAGTTTTGAATGATGATGAGGCATGTTTCACCGTTGTAGTTTTTAAGATTTAGTAATGCTAAAGTAATTAACAGGCTTTGGGTACTTTGTTAAATCCGTAACCAATATTAGTAACAAATTCAATTTTTTTTACTTTGGCTGAACAGTGGAAAATAAAAAAATAAATTTTACCCTTGTATTTTAAATCGAGAGTCAATACTATCAAGTTTCATAATAAAAATTACATGCTAAAATATTAATCTACTCTATCTTTCTCCAATCGACTGTACCGTCACTAGAACCTCCGTGACGTCATTTTTGATTAAAACCAGTCTATTCTGAATTCGTTATGCTACTCAATTTATTGAAGAAACTTTTTGAATAGAAACGCTTTGGGTTTTAGAATAAGTAAAATAAGTAATGGTATGTCGACAGATAGAGCAGATCCAAAATTCCTCTTTCTGGACACTATAGGGTAGGCCTATGTCCAGCAGTGTACTTCTACAAGCTGATAATGATGATGAGATCCCTCCGACGTCGTTATAAAATCTTATTACCTTGCGTTACTAAGCGCCCCTGCTGACGACCGAAGCGAAATGGGACTCAAATTAGATGACAAATTATTACGTGCTGCTAAAGTGCAGATGAGACTTACTAACTACACACAGACTACCAGCCCCCGTATGCCAATCTTTTGCTGTCAAGTTATATTTCACTGCCCAGTGTAATTTTTTCAGGTCACGTGGTACAATTTTGTACCACGTGACATTACACTCTCAGAAATTACACTCTTTACAAAACTAAATTACTAAAAAACTAAAATTACTGTACTAAATTACATTCTTTTTAGACACTTGACAGCAAAATATGCGAGAAAACACATCAAGTGACGTCATAATGTCACTATTTAGTCACAGAATAACTATGAGTTAGTATGAACTGACCATGATTTAAAACTTTGCAGTTCAAATTTGCAGTTCAACCGAGATTGGAATACCCCTGCTGTTATATCTAATGAAGATTGCAATTTATGGTTCTTGAAACAACTTGGTCGTGTGTCTCTGGATCTGCATGAGAGCGGCGGATATTACTCTGAGTTTTAAGCCCGTATCTGTTACTCAAAGAGCAGTTAAAGTTTTTGAAGCTTCGTTAGTCAGCTTTGAAATGCTTTGAGCAAACCACAGCTTTCCTCGGACTTAGATGCACTCGTGACTAAAAATACAGACACAAAATTGCAAGTGGGTTGACAGGTGTCACAGCTCAGTCGGTAATAGCTCTGCTTTCCGTGCTGTGGATCTTGGGTTCGGTCCCCACCAAGGAGAAACATTTGTGAGTGCCAAACATAGATGTTTGTTCTATGTCCCGGTGGTTTAGAAGTCGGTGAGATGACTGTTTAATGAGAGAAGGCTACCATGCCATGATAATTGCCATGTAGCACACTCTGGCATATACACTTTGCTTTAAACTGCAATAGCTGGACGCAAAGTGCTCGGAATCCATCTTCTATGTACGTACCTACCTGTCAAACGTTACAAACTGCAGTAAATTACTTCTTCTAGAGTACAGAGCTGACCACTAGAACATTCTTATCACGCGGGCAGTCGCAACGATCCGTGGTGACCAACTAAAACAATATTAATGTGAACAGTGCACCAAAACAGTCTAAACCTAAACATTTGGCTTACTTGGAACGCCTACAAAGGCACAAGCGCTGAAGTGGCACAACTGTAGACATGGTGTCAAACGCGTTACAGTGGTGCGACATCTTCACACGCTTCCGAAGATACTTCAAGTAGCTGATACAATACAGGCTTCGCGCTGAAGTGGCACCACTTTAGACATGGTGTCAAACGCGTTACAATGGTGCGACATCTTCACACGCTTCTGAATATACTTCGAGTAGCTGATATAATATAGGCTTCTTTTCTTTCGAAATATTGCTCTACTGACATGCTGACAGTAAAAGCCGCTTTAAGGACATGCGATTGGGTGATACTTACTCTTTTTATTGCAATATAGTTCGAAACGAAAAACCTTGAGTCGGAGTAGAAACATAGGTATAGAAAGAAATAATATAATAAGAAATAATGCATATTTACTAAGTACCTAGTATTAAGACTACCAACCTTCCTACCTACCTACATAATTATAGTTTAAGCTCATTATAAGTGGACTGTAAAGTTCTTCGATGAGTAATAAAGTTCTTTACACCGAATAAAACTAAAAAAATACATTTATAAAGCCACACTGAAATATTTACATGTAATAGTAACAATACATTGCTTTACAAATTGGTGACGGACTGAGCATGGTGTTGCGTTTAATTGACACAACGCTGGTCTTCCGCCGGCTCCAGGTGAGTAGTGAAAAGAACACTGGCGGAGTTGCGCATTAGTGGTTTTTGGCAAACTCTCTTTTTTGCAAGAATAGTCGTAGCCGACTGCAGACGGCAGTAGCAGACGACCTGGCGCCGTGTCCCTGACTGTGGAAGGTATTTCATAGAAATACATAAAAACCAGTATTGTCGCGGCAACACGTCTGCTGGGTGCTGTCTGGAGACGGTCTTGGAAGTAATCAAAATAAAAGACTTTTTAGTGGGTGTAGAATGAGTTACCTAGCTATCATAGGGGCTGCATACCATTCAAACTAAATAAGTAATTTCAATCTTCATCACAAACTTTAGGTTGCAAGAGTAAATGAGTAAACCAGCTGTATCTCATAACCTGTGACCTAGTCCTGGCAAAAAGCCAGACTGTAGCTGCATCGGCAAACGTGATTTAATTTGAACCAAATTTGGCTGCTTAGAACTAACTCGTTGGTTAATTCGAACTGCTGAATTTACTTCGCTGTGCTTATAACATGACATAATGTGGTTTATAGAGCCTTCCATTTTCATTTTTACTGTTTCAAGGACTACTACTAAAAGAGAATACAGTTCTAAGATATTCTTTGGTCTGTAAACATCAATGATCTTAGATATTAGACACGTATTAGATGAAGAAGGCTGCCTCAAACCACTGTTAATTTTGGGGGGAGGGGGCTTGACTTTGCCATTTAGGGTTTCTTCTGACAAATCCTGTCCCACCCTTGGATAGGGGGATCAAAGCTCTTAGCCCCCCAACTGGATCTGCTAGTGCGTGCATTTTTCCATTGGTAACAGATGATGATGATTAGCGCTTTGTACGGGTACAAATGAAAAAAAACGTGAGATATATTTATTCGGCTGTATTTATGTAAATACACTCACTTAGTAGCTCAAAAGTAAAAAGCTGGTAAAAACGAAAATAAAGTTCGCTTTGACAGAAGTTCTGTTTGTGTAACTTTAGATAAACCCGCGCAAAAACTCTAGAGCTAAAGTTAGTCAGTGCAGTTGACGCGGAGGCTGAAGAATTGAAGATGTTTGAGATTGTGGAGTGTTTATTGTTGATGAGCTAAAGAACGTCTTTGAGATAAATCGCCGGTTTTGAGGTTGTGGAAAAACTGCATGATTTAACAACCATCATGTTATTTATAGTGTCAGCTGACTTGGATGGGTTTCTTATACTAGGTAATGTACCGTAAGATAAAGCATATGAATGCTACTATCATCATCCAAATAAAGTAGATGGATGTGAACCAGATATCAACCGTGGTGGTGTAGCTTTTAAGGCACTTTCCGTAAGAGTTTCTCCACACTAGGCTGTTTGCTGCGTCAACATGTTAAGATGCCTAGGAAACCCTATGTAGGCATCTGTGAACTTTTAACGTACTACCTCATACTTTCGACCAAGTTACAACTATGCAAACTAAACCAACTTTGCCAGACTTCACTACATCTAGGGTTAGCATAACAAGATTAGTTTTAGACGGTATTGGTTTTAATAAGACCGCAAGGGAGCTAACGCTAGGATTGGTAGTTCCACCAAATAGAGCACCAACTAAATAAGTTGGTGGTCAGCAAAATTATAGGGTCAACTAACTTTGGGTATGCAATTTAGTTTAAACTGGAATTTCCGATGTTTTTGGAACTCGTTGAGTAAATTACTTTTGGTGTGGTCTAGAGTTCAAGATGATGATCATGTTTTGATATTTTCTAAGTTGATTCGTTTGGATCATGCACCTGAAGGATTATTGTCCAAAAAAATCTGAGTGGAAGATCTTTTTTGTTTCTAGAATACCTATTATAAGAGGTTTTCAAAATGGTCAAAGGATTATTATTTTGTTCTTTATTCCTAAACTACTTCGTCTACTTCATCAAATATTCCTATTGTATCAGGATAATCCACAATATCCTGCACAATAGAATACTATAGTGAGTACTAGCGAACTGGACCTCAAAGCTAAATGAAGATGTAGGTAGGTAGGATTTACCTGCGTGGATATGTTCCAACTTATTTTCTAGGGTTAAAACGGTCCAAATTCCCATTTACCTAAAAATCTGCTTCAAATTGCTTCTACATTAACCATTTAGAATCGTCTTATACACTAGGTTATTCTAGGTTCCAGATGCCCAGTCTTTGGATAACAGTTAAGAATGAGATAATAATAAAGGTTTCTCTTGTTCCAGGTAAAGCAGCAGAACCTATTATGAAATGGGCATTCGAGCTTGGAGCGGATCCATCACCTTTCTCTTGATTATCACCCACAGCGGCAGCCACTGGTTGAACTGTGGCAAAATAGCAGAATGCAGCTGCAAGTGGTCTTCTGGGAAGAAGACCGCCTCTTGCGTTCAGGCGGGCATGAAACAACTGCCTCAGCTCGCTTCAGATATCCAAGTCCTGGACCTGCACGGAAATCCTTTAGGGAATCTAGGAGAAGATGCATTTGTGAACGCAGACCTGCTGAATTTGCAGCGACTGAATCTCAGCTCTACAGGTCTGATGTCTCTGCATCAGAATGCGTTCAGAGAGCTACGAATTCTTATAGAATTAGATCTGTCTCAAAACCAGCTGCTTCAACTATCACCTGACACCTTCAAAGGTGCTGAACGTTTGAGGCTTTTGATACTCAACGGTAATCCTTTGGGTGTGTTAGTTGCTAAGCAGTTCCCACCACTCAAATATCTAAAAAAACTTGAAATCTCGCGCTGCAGGCTTCGAGCGGTTCATCCCTACGCTTTCATCAATTTACAAGCCATAGAAACAGTGAATATTCACCAGAATCTACTGTCCTATCTCCACCAAGATACGTTCAATTTGCCTCTACTCAAAACCTTGACTTTATCAGAAAACTCTTGGTACTGCGACTGTCGGTTACGAGAATTCCACGAATGGTTCCTAAACAGTAACCTTGGAAACGAAGAAGTAGTGTGTACAGGACCAGAAAATAAAGCTGAGATGTCTTGGAGGGTACTGAGACGAGAAGACATGTTCTGCCCCCCTTCAGCTTATTCCAGTCCCACTGTGATAAGGACAGAAGCTGGTGCTGACGTTTCGTTTGGTTGTTTAGTAGGAGGTGATCCAAAGCCCAAAGTTAACTGGTTATTCCATTATGCAGAGCAAAAGAACATTACAGACAGAACCAGTGATGTGATCATCAACGAATACCCCATAGATCACTATGATGAATATAGTGACGATTTTTTAAACAGAAGTGCTCAGTGGGTCAATGTGACCATAGCAAATGTGACAAATGAATTTTCTGGTGAGTGGAAGTGTAATGCTAAGAGTCGGATAGGGGAAGCTTCTGCTTACGTGACGATCTTCCTCCCCAAAGCTAGAACAGCGACTGCTAGAGTTGCTCCAGAGTACTCCACTTTTATCTTCGTAGCAGCATCATTACTAGCCATGACCTGTTCTGGTTTTGTGGCCTCGTGTGTTTGTTGGAAAACTCGACGTCGAAGAATGCCTCCTAGCAGAAGCTTTACCGACCAAGAGAAGAAGCTTTTAGATACATCTTTGGCTGTTAGCTGTGACAGGACCAGTGCTGATTTAAACTCTTCGTACGGTTTTGAAATGTTAGATAGGTCTATGAGTTTAGAAAGTGAGGACATACAACGGTTGGAGCCGGTTCAGATCACGATCGAAGGTCCTCCAGGGTCGTTTCCACCTCCTCCAGCTGAGTTTGCCTTACCAGCTCCGTATGGGAGCATTTTCATATCAGTTCAGGTGGCTCCGAATGAGGAGTTGTACCCTGATTTGCTAGGGGGTGGGGCGACGTTGCCCAGACGTAGTAGGACCTGCTTCCTAAAATCTGCGTATGACAATATGGGTCCTAGAATAACGGCTGCCGGAAGTTCGACCTGGTCTCTACCCGGTGCCAATGTAGATAATAAGATGGATAAAGATCCGATGACCATGCCATTGTCTACCTTTTCTACGGAGTTTACTGCATTATAAGTAGATTTAAGAGTTTTGAGTGTAACACTACTTTAGTTCTAAAAATGCTACCTATAAGTGACAGGCGTTTTTTTTTACAATGAGGTTCTAGTGGTAGTGTTTTTAGTTGTTAGTTTTCTACGTGTGTACTGTTTTAAACTAAAGTTAGTTCTACTCTGCTTACTTATCTGTAATTGTAATTAATTATTAATCTAACTTTCATTTTACAACACCCATATTTTTTATTCCACATTCGTCAACAAATGCTATTTGTAAAACATACAACCTTCAAATCAAAAACTGTAAAACCATTTGTCGGTGTCACACATGTTGCTAACGTTAGATATAATAATAAAAAAAGACGCCTTCTAATTTGTTTTTAAAGCAAAATATTGCAAAGTACATTCATTTTTGTATTTAACGCAGTTCTTTCATACTTTTCTAAATAACTGTCAACAATTTTCCAAAGCAATTTTATTCACCCCATGACGTGACCCAAAGAAAACCAGAAGCATTATGGCATAGAGATTTATTCAAACGTTTTAAAACTTTGTTCAATGCCTTGGCAAGTTCAAAAGTAATTTAAACTCTGTTATGCTCTGATAAATCATACTTTACCTTGACATTTCCGTGAAATAATGCTCGCTATAATAGAGTTCCATAAATTTTAAGACATATCAAAATATGTAGTGTAGGTACTTACCTGAGGTTGAAGTTTTTATATATTTTTATGTTTGTTCAAAATAAGGTTCATATTTTTTGTTAATTGTAAACTATTATAGTGAACATGAACATTACTTATCAGAATAGTCACATTTTTTTTATTAAATTTTATTTACATAATGAAGCCTTCTAGCATTAAGTCCTCCCTTTGTATAAGAAAATATATTTTATGCATTTACTTATACATAGTACTTTAATATGGGTAGTATTCCCTCAGATCTTTTGATTCTCACTATTTCAGAAAAACTGTTAAAATATTAATTGTTGATCATAAAAACATCAATCAAAAAAGATCATGAAGACAACACCATAAACAAGTAATTAAATTAAAAATTTAAAAAAACCTCCGAATCTTGGACCGATTTTTATCAAAGATAGTTAAGAACACTCCCGACTAATTCACCTTTCAACCAAGAAAAACAAAATCAAAATCGATTCATCCGTTCGGGAGCTACGTTGTCTCAGGCAGACACACACACACACACAGACACGTCAAACTTATAACACCCCGTCGTTTTTGCGTCGGGGGTTAAAAAAAGGTTGAAACGCATTCTCACTAAGCCCAAAAGCCCACACACCATGATGTTATAGTGTGTGCATTCGCGTAGAAACAACCAACGCTGACGTAAATGCTTCACAGTCTGCACAGTATAGTCTACAAACAGTAAAGACAGTTCGACACTAGCTCGTAAAACTCAGTCATTGAGAAAGAAGTAGTTTGAAATAGTGTAACAGTAAAGTTTCACACGAAATATGAGCTAAAAGCTGCTAAAACATTAAGATATTCTTGAAGTTATGCTATTTAATTATTGTTTTTATTGTTCGTTCTTTAGTATGAAATCAGTAATTTTTCGTTCTTTAGTATGAAATCAGTATTTTTTTTTGTGATATTCTTGTGTTTTTCAAATAAATTATATTTAATTATTACAAGAACGCAAAGCATATTTTGTGGAAGTGTTTGTCCGAAGTACCAATAATGGACAGATTTTCTGCTCTCACGTTAAGTATAAGTACATTCATAAGAGGCAAATGCAATATCAAGCAGAATAAAATTATTAGACCTGACCATTTTAAAAATCTCCGATTGTGATGACACAAATGATTATCCGATTACAATTACCTACTTTTACTTAGGTACAGATTCAATAAACCAATCATAATAAAATTTAAAAAAAAACCAGTATTACTGCTGCATTTACCTTTACTGTGCGCATTGCAGCCAGGAGCAGGGTTGACGCGCTCATTCCTTTCCATAACATAACATTTACTCAACGTGACAACCCTATTTGTAAGCGCAGGTTTGCACGCTTCCTGTTAAATTTTCACGATATATTTTCAGTGTATTTTGACATAACTGGTGTGAGGATAATATAGAAAGATCGTAACTAAGTTTGCACAATAAAGTAGATATAATATTTATGGAAAAATCAATGTTATGCTTACAGGATTAGGATACATTTTAGTTTTTCACAGCAGATGGTTACTAGTCTATATTTTGTTTATTAGTGCAATATATTTTGATTATGGTGGTGATAATAGTGTCGATTCTGTTGTTGCATTTTTCTAAGCTAACCTAATTTGACAGCACAGCTCTTTCTCGTAAACTGAAATGACGAAGACCAATATAGTTTTAGCGCTGTCAAATTAGGTTAGTTTAGAAAAATGCAACAACAGAATCACCACCATTGCGTGTTCATTTTATGTTTACAGTAGATTATGACTAAGTGCATTTTGATGACAAAGCAACAAAAAATCTAAAAAAACTAATTAAATTAAAACTTCACTAAAATGCTCTCAGTCATAAATTAAATCTAAACAAATGAATCCTACTAATATTATAAATGCGAAAGTTTAGATGTTTGGATGTTTAGATGTTTGGATGTTTAGATGTTTGGATGTTTGTGTTTCAATCACGTCAAAACCACTGAACCAACTTGGATGAAACTTGGCATATATATAGTTCGTAACCTGGATTGACATATAGGCTACTTTTTATCCCGAATAATTAACAGGATCTACAGGATAAAATGAACGAAAAGGATTAGCAGCGCCAATTGGCAAGAGGATTTCATTGTCATGTCATGTCACGTCAGTTTGACAGGGCGTAGTACTACCTCTTTGGTCTAACAACTAGCGTTTGACATTCCAGTAGGTACGAGTTCGGTGTAATGTGGTGTAATGTCAAGTTTCTCAAAGAAGTATCCGCTCGGTACACGCACAGATAATATAATGTACACGGAAACTGTAGACGCGTACGAAGTCGCGGGTAACTGCTAGTTGTAAATATTTGTAAGATAAAGGTAAACTTAGTTTACGTTTGTAAAACTTTTGGAACAAAACTAATTGCTTTAAAACGAGAGATAAGAAATTAAATGGAGTGCCAACTGATATATATATTTGTTTATTTCTCCCCTTTTGCGAATAACTTATGGCCCAGTCCCCGACAAATTGTCATTTTCTAGTCGCTAGAAAATAATAAGTTTTAAAAACTAGAAAAACCGACTTCAATTTGACTAACGGCTTCATCATCAGATGATGATGATGTCAGTTCATTGGGAATGTTCCAGTGACCGTAAACACCACTAAAAAGTCACAGAAAAGTAAAATACGCAATTTCGTGCACGTGTATTTATTTTTTTCAGTTATTTTTATTTATAAACCAAACTACTGAACCGATTTCGATGAAATTTAAATGGGACCAATCCGAAACTAGGTACCTCCTTTTAAATAAAAAAAATTCAAAACTGTTCATAAATGACGGAGTTCTGAGGTAACACATATTTGCTGAGCGCTTCCGAGCTTAGGAGGGCATGTTAAACTGTCGATCCCGGCTTTAGCAGTCGTTAAGCTTAAACGGAGGCCTTAAGGTGGCCTGCATTGGTATGCCAATCAAAGTTGAACTGCAAAGTTTTAAATCATGGTCAGTTCATACTAACTCATAGTTATTCTGTGACTAAATAGTGACATTATGACGTCATTTGATGTGTTTTCGCGCATATTTTGCTGTCAAGAGTCTAAAAAGAATGATCACGTGGTACAAAATTGTACCACGTGACCTGAAGAAATTACACTGGGCGGTGAAATATAACTTGACAGCAAAAGATTGGCATACGGGGGCTGAAGAAATTACACTGGGCAGTGAAATATAACTTGACAGCAAAAGACTGGCATACGGGGGCTGAAGAAATTACACTGGGCAGTGAAATATAACTTGACAGCAAAAGATTGGCATACGGGGGCTGAAGAAATTACACTGGGCAGTGAAATATAACTTGACAGCAAAAGATTGGCATACGGGGGCTGAAGAAATTACACTGGGCAGTGAAATATAACTTGACAGCAAAAGATTGGCATACGGGGGCTGAAGAAATTACACTGGGCAGTGAAATATAACTTGACAGCAAAAGATTGGCATACGGGGGCTGAAGAAATTACACTGGGCAGTGAAATATAACTCGACAGCAAAAGATTGGCATACGGGGGCTGAAGAAATTACACTGGGCAGTGAAATATAACTCGACAGCAAAAGATTGGCATACGGGGGCTGAAGAAATTACACTGGGCAGTGAAATATAACTCGACAGCAAAAGATTGGCATACGGGGGCTGAAGAAATTACACTGGGCAGTGAAATATAACTCGACAGCAAAAGATTGGCATACGGGGGCTGAAGAAATTACACTGGGCAGTGAAATATAACTCGACAGCAAAAGATTGGCATACGGGGGCTGGATACTCCGTCACCTGAATTGGTCACTAACTCATACGTACGATTCAAATCTGAGCTCTACTTTCAGAGGCACGAGGGCACAAACAGGCACACAACGCATTGAATCTTATAATAACCATTTTTTTCGGTCCGCGGTTAAAAATTAGATAATCTAGACCCACAGGTCTTTGGTAACACTAAGAATTTTTTTATGAGAATAAGAAATGAAATGACCAGATAGACCACGTAGATGGTAGCCTCTGATAACATATTATTTGTGTCACTGGACACGTCCACTGAGGACGTGCCCTGTAAGACATGCGTCTATCACTCTGAGACGTAACGTAATATCATCGCTACTTGGTAATCTGTTCGGCAGTTGAAATGGCGGCGGTGGTTCCTCCAAAAGTTGAATGAAAATAATTTTAGAATTTTCCAAAACGGCTCATCTCTCTAAATATAATTTATTCAATATCTACCAGGTTCGATGAAGACAAGAATCCGATAACTTCCAATAAATGCTGATAAAGTATTCATGGGAAAAGCATCTTATTACGAGTTGATATTTTACGACTCAGAAAATATAGGAATACCTTCATCGTGTAGAAGTTTTATCTGTAAAAATTTCGAGCAAAACTGAACCGTATCACAATCGGATAAAGATCACGGAGATAAACCAAGAAAGCTAGTAATCTTAGTTTACTCAATTTGATAAGTAGTAAGCCTTAGTATTTGTTTGATAACTTATTTGAAAAATATTCTACTACCATACAGATTCATAGCTATTTCTTCTTGTTTTTGCCAAAAAACTTTTTCTCGATTGATTTGGCAGATAAGTAAAGGATCAGTGTGATTTTAATGGGGAGCTGCCCCCGTATGCCAATCTTTTGCTGTCAAGTTATATTTCACTGCCCAGTGTAATTTCTTCAGGTCACGTGGTACAATTTTGTACCACGTGATCATTCTTTTTAAAAACTTGACAGCAAAATATGCGCGAAAACAAATTAAATGACATCATAATGTCACTATTTAGTCACTGAATAACTATGAGTTAGTATGAACTGACCATGATTTAAAACTTTGCAGTTCAACTTTGTAGTTCAACTTTGATTGGCATACCCCTGCTGTAATAGAAATATAAATAAAATTGAAAGATAGTTTTTTGTCTCAATGGGACGAGAGACCGGTAGTCCGAACCTAGAATAATTGTAGCATAAAATGACCATAGGCATACGAGGTTCTCAAAGTTTAAAATGCAAGAAATACATCACGAACTCGCCAAAGTTATTGCAAAATGTAAGAGAAATATGATTATTTTTCTCGCGTCGTTCACAACTTCTCACTTATAACTCGTACTTGGCCAAGTTGTAAGTTTAGTTCACATTCGTAGCACGAGCCAGGCGACTTATGGCGGGTCTACACGATGCTGATTTTAACTGTACGAATAATTTTTCCTTAAAAACATTGCTCTGTATAAAATTATTTGACGAGCACGTATTAATGTCGCACTTTTTGTTATTTAATGTACGCCTTATGCAGTGTTTACGATACTTATAAAATACACATAAATCAGTTGAGCTATTTACAAACCGTTGCAAACGATTTATAGATAGCTCAACTGATCCAAATCAGTAGCAATCGGAGCGTGCCCAAGACACTGGCTGCATTGCCGCGCTGAATAGCAATGCTGATGCGTTGGGCCAGATACCAAATGTATGTACTATTTTGATATTGATAAAATAATCTCTTACTGTGGCCGTAAATCATTTTATTTCTTTTGAATCCAGTGCGTGCGTCTTGAAATCCGTGTGCGTGTAATTGTGCTGGCACTGACGCCCGTAGCACACCTCCGCCGCGATATTGGAGTAGCGAGGCTGCTGAATGAATTCCGCTGCGATCAAGTGGATTTGCGGAACCGTTGGAATGTTCGACATCCACAAACACGTGCGAAGTCAACGCGGCACCGCAACGAAATGGCGGCCAGAGCGCGGAAGTGTGGCCGGCGTTGGAGCAGATCGACGAATCCGCGCGGGGAAACAGATAGAATTATAGTCAAGTTTATGCGTTAGAACAGGCAGTCACGCTAGTGTTCGGCTTCTCCTATAATACGGACAAGGCACGGCGAAATTACTGCGATTCCGTTGTTATGATAACGCAGCGGAGGTGTGCAACGGGCATCATACCTTTCAAACCGGAACACAGCATGAGCATCACTGCTTTGCGGCAGAATTAAGTACGGTAGTTATGACTTCCCCGGACGAGCTTTTTCACAAAGAGCTCTACGTCTGCTCACGTTTAGATCTTCGTTTCTGAGGAGCCACAAAAAAAGGTTGGGGAACCTTCGTGTAGACCGAGCTTTACAACACGCCTATTATTTTATACAAATTGAAATGTCAGCGATGCGATTTGACTATCGTGTCGATATTTCCACAAGTTTTCCTGATATTATCGAGAATAGGTACTTAGTCGTGAGAATTCGCGAGGGTCGTGTCAATGAACGACGTAATATTTTGTAAGCATCGTAGGATTTTTTTCGTTTGGATTTGACAGAACTATTAATATGATTTATATTAATATGGTACTTATTTTACTTATTCATACGCCTGTAAAGGCAGATTTTAGTGAAACAAACTATATTTTAAGATCCTGTGACACACCTGCAGGGGTATTCCAATCTCAGTTGAACTGCAAAGTTTTAAATCATGGTCAGTTCATACTAACTCATAGTTATTCTGTGACTAAATAGTGACATTATGATGTCATTTAATTTGTTTTCGCGCATATTTTGCTGTCAAGTGTCTAAAATAATGATCACGTGGTACAAAATTGTACCAAAAATAATTAATTTTACGTAAATTCACTTGACTTTTTTTGACTAGTAGTATTGAATTAATACATCATCTTTGAGAAATAATATTATTACACACTTAATAGAAAATTCTTAGCCATTATTTTAGAAACACTCCACCAGCCAAATTCCAAAGTTTCACCACAGTGAATCCTTTTTACCTCCAGGCACTTAAGCAACGTTAAGTACGTCTAAGTAGTTAAGTAACTTATGTAGTGGGCCAAGATATGCCAGGCCCTTTGTAAATACTTGAGGGTTGGACCTTAGATGTATTCATAGTGCTAGATGCGATACCCACGATCTATAAATAGCGAGATAAAAGTAAGGTAACTGCCTGACTTTTATTTGACGCGTCGTGAATGCACGTCACTATAACTGTCTTTGTATTTATCTCTTTCTGGCAACAGGTGGCTTTATCTGGCACTTTTTCATACATACCTACTGTTTGTGTCGTTTTCCCACCGGCCGATACCGAGACTATCTGTGGCTTGAACAGATGTTTATCGGTGCGTCAGTTCGACACGCTATGAGATGCTCTTTGCCATTATCATTTACGTGTTATGTAGACAGTGTGAAAACAGCAATCACGGTATAGATTGTAGGTAATAATTTGCGCCATTTTTTGGTGCAATGATGTTGGTGACGCGTCTATTATAAAACGTCTTTGGTTTGGGCAGTTTTTGCGGGAAAACATTATGTAACGTGGTCGAGGGTCTTGTAAACAATGGTCCACAATCGCCATTGAGGTCAATTGACGTTTAGAGAGGGTAGACCGTTTTTAATGCTCCAAATTTAAGGGGAGGGAAAAAATCTGAAAGTAATAAAATTACAAGGATCATTTAGAATTGTCTTACATAGATAACTAGGTGATTCTAGGTGCCAGTTCTACGCGACCAGAGCCTAGAAGAACGGGCAAGAAACTACGGCCTGCAATGGTTCCTAGCGTTACCTCAATGCAATTGCCTTTTCTTTTCATTACGATTGCTCATTACAATTGTCTTCGTAAATTCATGGTAACCTATCATTACCTCCCAAAGCCCTAAAGTGCTCAACGTTGAAAAATCAACTCAATTAGCATCTCCCAAGGAGCAATATCATTTAAACCTTAACGCCGAAACACCGCACTTAATTGGTTCAAACGGGCGCAATATATATTCTAAGTTAATAAAATGGCCTGATTTCCCTGGACGCGGGGTTCATTAGCCTTCAAGTATCTCTTGGTAAAGCCCCAGTCATCACACTGGCGGTAACCGTAACTTTCAGAAATCAGAAATATTTATGGGAGTAGTATATGGATAGTGTATAGTAAATGTATGTATAGTATATGGGAATAGTATATGGATAGTGTATGGATTAATAGTATATGGATGGATAGAATATGGATAGTGGGAATGGGCGGGCTACGTGGTTCGCATGGATTCGGAAAGGTGGGCTCAAGGAGTCACAGGCTGGATAACCCCAGGAGGTAGAAGACGTCGCGGCCGCCCGAGGAAGCGCTGGCATGACGACCTGGACTCCTTCGAGCGGAAATGGGCGGAACTTGCCAAAGATCGCGGGAAGTGGAAGACGAGGGGGGAGACCTTTGCCCAGCAGTGGGACAGTATTGGTTAATAAAAAAAAAATTGAATTTGGGTTTATTCACAAAGAAAATTACGACATATACCGGATTTACAAAATACACATGAAATAATTCAGCAAAACTAGAGCACGCTGTATAACAATCTATGAAATAAATTTATTGATTGATTTCTGCAAAAATAAACCAAGGTGTATGTCAAGGGTCATTCATCATTAGACCAGCCCCCTTATTCACTAAGAAGCCATATCGGAAACACGATGAGATCGCGACTCAATCGCGCGGTGAAATCAAAACTGCAGGGGTAGGTATGCCAATCAAAGTTGAACTGCAAAGTTTTAAATCATGGTCAGTTCATACTAACTCATAGTTATTCTGTGACTAAATAGTGACATTATGACGTCATTTGATGTGTTTTCGCGCATATTTTGCTGTCAAGTACCTAAAAAGCATGATCACGTGGTACAAAATTGTACCACGTGACCTGAAGAAATTACACTGGGCAGTGAAATATAACTTGACAGCAAAAGATTGGCATACGGGGGCAGGCTGCCGTGACAAGTCTATTGGAAGTTGTACCTACATTGTAAGGTCTATAATGGTTATAATAATAACATTGAGACATGCTGATATTTTCTGTGTATATCAGGTATGATCTAGGTTTTAAAGAGTTACTGACAACTATGTGAAGGGAAAGCAGTGTGGGCAGTATACAATTGATAGATAGATAGATAGATAACATTTATTCACCACAACACAACAGAAATACAGTAAATAGATGAAAAGGTACTTAACTAAAAATGAACTTAATACTATGTATACAGATAGAAAACAAAAGCATATTTATAAAAATTAAGTTCGACACTATGTGGTGGTGAAACGGCCTCTGCTCAGCTTGGTGCTACAGTAAGTTGCCATACTGTAGCGCTGGTTTTCTGCTGAGGCCAGTGTTATTGACAGCACGCACATCCCGACCCAAAGGTAGCTCAATTGGTTATGTGAGCACTATGTATGAGTGTGCATTTTAAATAGATAGCATTACATTTATATATAACTTAGCTGCTGACGTGACGCAGTTCCCCAAAATAGAGTAGGAAAGAAAAGTGTTTTTCTATCTCCTTCTTTTTCAATATAGGAGGTTTAAACTGCAATGTATTCTGTGACCAATAGATCATTAATCTTAGTGCTAAAGACGGGTCCGGGCGTAATGTTCCGACCGCAAATACCCACATTCAATCGCATTATGCTATTGCGTGAATAGAACAGTTTGAAACAAGGCAAAGACGCATGACTTTTGGGGTATGGAGTGTCTTTGATGTGTAATTATCACGCTATTGTGGTTATATTCTAATACATAAACTGAATAAGGTGACTGATTGCCTTGTAGTGAGGGCCGACTCTAAAAACGCCAACTTGTGGTTACGATTTTTCATGAATCAAGAGGCAAAGTTTGTGTGAGAAATAAAAAAAAGAAAACTTAAAAAACTGAACGACAACATCTAGCAAGTAAATGAAAAATTAATATTTTATTTAAAATACTGAAAAAATCTAACGTGATTATGCAATAACATGAAAGAGAGATAGAGGGTTGATACCTTAAATGTATACAGGGTGTAATAACACTACTACGAAAAAAAGTGCGAAAAAAACAGGTTCCTTCTTATTTCGGACCACAAAAGATTGACGTTTGAAAATCAAAACCTTGGTCAAATACAAGTGAAATTAAATGGCAACTTCTGGCTATAACATCTAAAGCCCTTTGATCTGTATCGAAATGAAGTCGGTTAAAAACATTGCATGCCAGCT
This sequence comes from Gandaritis pyraliata, assembly GCA_947859175.1. Taxonomy (NCBI): domain Eukaryota; kingdom Metazoa; phylum Arthropoda; class Insecta; order Lepidoptera; family Geometridae; genus Gandaritis; species Gandaritis pyraliata. Next base: position 7,813,988 of record OX401869.1, on the reverse strand, counting down.
CGTTTCGTTTCAGTTTTTTTTAGTTGTTTTTGTACACACTGTATTTATGTAGGCTTATGTTATGTGTATGAGGATAACGTTATTCAGAGAGAAGGTGAAAGGGAATCATAATGAACTACGCCGTGTGTACTTAGCGACGGAAAAAATAATGACTTTCGCTTTTTCTACTGACTGTACCTTTTACAGTCAGCATCAAAAGTATATAAATTTTCAAAATTTCAAAATTGTGTACTTTTAGCTCTAATCATAGTTTTTTACCTATATACCTACTACTTTCAAAATATATATTCGTTAATCCCTCAACACTTTTTATTTTCGAATTTCCGTAATCGAAAAGTTTTTTGAAACTTTGCCTCATCATCATCTAATTGGTACTGCAGGGGTATGCCAATCAAAGTTGAACTGCAAAGTTTTAAATCATGGTCAGTTCATACTAACTCATAGTTATTCTGTGACTAAATAGTGACATTATGAAGTCATTTGATGTATTTTCGCGCATATTTTGCTGTCAAGTGTCTAAAAAGAATGATCACGTGGTACAAAATTATACCACGTGACCTGAAGAAATTACACTGGGCAGTGAAATACAACTTGACAGCAAAAGATTGGCATACGGGTTCTGACTATACTCCACAGAACAGCTAGTACCCCACACGTGGAGTGGGAACTTTATTGAAGGGAAAACGTGTAGAAAAACGTTTTTTGTGTTTACATCAAACATAGCATTTCCATGTAGAAATTAATTTCATATGAAATTAGGTTTTATTTTGAACTTATAAAACATGTTTTTTTCTAATTTTACTACGCCTAAACTAACATCTAGACAATCAATTGTGAATCAAACGACAACATTTGATAGAAACATTTCATCAGATAGGTAGGTATCTTGGAAGTTTCTCGATCGCCGGCAAAGACAAAGCGAACAGAGGGGCCAATCCATTAATCCAATTTACACTGTCAGCGGTATCGCCCTTTATTGGATTCCAAGTAGTGATGCGACGGTTTTTTGACCGGACATTACTGACGTGGTAAAGAAGAGATCGACTACAAGAGGCAAGATAAAAGATATTGGTTTAATAAATTCTATAATATTTCTTTTAAGCAAAATCAAAAGACGCACCCCACTCCTTGTCACTTTTCTGACAACATCTAGTTGTACCTATGTACTTTTTTTCTTTAAACTTTTTCTTTCTTTCATTCACACTTACGACCTTAAATAGTCAAGATTGTCAGAAATATGATAAAGTCATCCGGCCAAAATGTCTCAAACAAATAAAAATTGGTTATAAAAATTTAGACGGATTCCAGAATAATCCGGCTAAAATAGCCCATCACTATAAACAAACGATTTGATCCAAAATTGGTCTGATCTAAAACTAGAGATCTTCAGGTCTCTGACACCGACGCGAATATAAAGTGATAGTTCAATCCTTTTGCGCAGATTGGATTTTTGATGGCTTTATATGTAGACTTAGAAAAACATCAAACTCATCATTTGTTGACTATAGGCAATCTCATCGGCAACTACGGGGCTTACTTATAATTGTCTATCAACTTAAACTCTGTTTAAATTTCTCCCTGTCACTATTTGTCACTATCTTGACCAATAGAGGTGGCACTAACTACTATAATAAACGATAATTAATTTTTGACCGAAATTGAGAGTCAATCATAATTAACCCCTAGCTAACAGATGGTAATTCTCTAAATAAAATCTAAATTATTTATCATTATGTTTCTGCTTCAGATGTAAATGCCACTAGCGGTCACCCATCCAAATAGTGACCGCGCAGAACGTCGCTTGACTTAGATAATCGGTGAAGATTGATTATGCAAGCTATGCCACAAGTGCTTTGTAATCATAATCTGTAAAAAAACTGGTACTTACCTACAAGAGTACGAGTACGTGAGATTTTTCGATTTCCCCGATGTTTTCCTTTACCGCCAAAGAAAATATTGAATTCTAGTAAAAATCTAAGAGAAATTCACAGGTATAAGTTTCTGAACATTACCGTAACTCCTCGTAATTGTTCCGGTCGGGTTCAAACAGATTCGTATTGGAATAGAAATATAACCCCTTGAGGAATACCCGACCCCCTTCGAAGAACAACTCTGAACTATTAGTTTTCACTAGGTCGTAATTTTCGTAAAAACAAGCTTTTGCATCATATCTAGATGATATGTACAGCGTCAGGGGCCACTTTTTACCCATGCCACTTCAAAAACCATCATTTATAAACAGATTTAATAAATTCTTTATTTATCTGAAAGAATTCAATTTTCACCAAAATTGATTTAGCAGTTTAGCCTATAAACAAAAATAAGTGAAAAAAGTATGCCGTCCACGTGTACGAAATTGCGTATTTTACTTTTCTGTGACTTTTTAGTGGTGTTTACGGTCATTAAAACTTAAAACACAAATCCAAATGAACTGCCATAATTTTTATCATCTGATGATGAAGCCGTTAGTCGAATTGGAGTCGGTTTTTCTAGTTTTTATAAATAAATAAATAACTACTATAATATACAACTATGTGGTGGAGCATATCGATAGCCCACCTGATATTAAGTGGTAACCACTGCTTAAATATAACAATGCATTGCCTCACTGAGCACAACCACTGAGGACGTGCCCATCACAAATAAATAATAAAAATATCATTTTTATTGACAAAACGTTCATCGGTGAAGAGTAATTCAGCGGACCATAAGCGGCACATTCTTCGAAGAGGCTCCTGCAGCCAAATAAGTATGCCCCGAGGAGAGGCGAGCGCTTTATCATACTTATAAATTGTTACAGGTACTTGATGATGTATGAGCCCGATTTGCAAAGCCATGCTCCTAGGCGTCTTGAGGAAAATAGACTGTATGGCATATCTTGTAAAGCTTGTATCTACGTGACACTTCTATTTGCTATTTATTTGCTTACTATCAGTTACCCGCGACTTCGTAAGCGTCTACAGTTTCCGTGTACATTATATTATCTCTGTATTATTATTATCTGTGCGTGTATCGAGCGGATACTTTGAGAAACTTGACATTACATCTCATTACACCGAACTCGTACTGGAATGTCAAACGCTAGTCGTTAGACCAAAGAGGTAGTACTACGCCCTGTCAAACTGACGTTACATGACATGACAATGAAATCCTCTTGCCAATTGGCGCTGCTAATCCTTTTGGTTCATTTTATCCTGTAGATCCTGTTAATTATTCGAGATAAAAAATAGCCTATGTGTCAATGCAGGTTACGAACTAATATATGCCAAGTTTCATCCAAGTTGGCTCAGTGTAGTTTAGACGTGATTGAAACACAAACATTCAAACATCTAAACTTTCGCATTTATAATACATATTAGTAGGATAGGTTGGTAGGATGTCTGTTTTTTTTTCTTTCTGCTTGTTTTGTGCTGTGATTGTGAACTATATAAATAATTTATCTGTCTATCTATCTTTTAGAAGATAGGTTTTTAATAACACACTTTACTGAAAGGGAGGTAACAAAGAGATGAACTTTTGCTGCAAATTACTAAATGCAGAACCCCTGGTCCCAACTTCCGCAACATCGATCAATGTCACTTAGACAGATTAAGTTTCTAAAGTCAGAAGTTGCAATCTTTGTTGCTTGTATTCCGGAGAGAATGCACCAATTTCTACCTTGAGGGACGAAATTACGACGATATTGAAACGAAACAAGAGTGAAACGATATTGAAAAGGAATGAGAGTCAAAGACGAGAATAATACGATATTTGAACGAGACGAAAAAACGATATTGAAAGGTTTGTTAGATGAGAGATTTAATAAAGTTTTTCTGAAAACAATATTGTTAAAAGACATGAGTATGTAATGAATGACCCTAGGTAAGGGAAGTACGATCCTCTCTGTCTAGCATTTCATCACTGCTCGTCTTTTGAGTCATCTCCAATCACCAATTTCCCTCGATTTCTCATAGAAAAGGCCTTCTACGAGTACAGTAATTATGACGAATTTGTTAACTTCAAAGATAATTGAAGGCAGTTGGGTCTTGGGCAACCAACTACGTATTAATTATATAGTGACTAAGTATATCTAAATTTTATTAATCATTGCATGTTTCTAAATTTTTTCTATGTTATCTTTAGATAGCACCCCTAGTTAATTAGTTAAGTTTTGTTTTGTATGTTATAGTAGTCCCTAGGTTGAGGTGTGCAATAAAGTATTTTCTATCTATCTATTAATTGAATGTCTTTTGTTAATTTGCTAATAAAATAATTTATTTTATTAATGTAATTTTAATAATACTGTATTTTTTTGTATTGATTTTTAGATCGTTTCTATATGCATTAGGAGAAGGGAATGATAATTATGCAGCTTATAATTCATCTTGTTATATTATTATTGCTTATCTTTGAACAATGAATTAGTATGAGCTGTATTTTTTACCTAAGGTATTTAACAGATTTCTGACGTTTATATAACTTATGTTTATATAACTGTTTATATTTGCAACGTTTTATTCTCGTGCCTCAGCCATCCCCCATAGCGACCTGGGCCTGCCGCAGAAACTATTACTGCGAAAGTTAAATCAGTTTTGTTGCCTAGCACCCAGTTCTTTGGAGTCAACTAGCAGTACAACTCCTATGTGATTTCTGCAGCAAACAAGCTAGAAAGTACTTGAAGAACAAACTGTGTTTTGAGTTCACCTACTCAGCACCAGTGGTTTAGTGGTGGCGAATGCGCTTTCTGATCCTAAATTCATAGGTTTATAGCCGACCGTATTTGTAATAAGGTAAATGATGGTTAAACATTACAGAATTATTAGATATGCCATGCCTGCACACCCATTTCTGCGTTATTGCCTAAAACTAATTGATTTTCTTACGATATTTTAAGAAACATTGCGGACATTTGACTTCTTATCCGGTAAACAAAAATATTGTGAGAATCATAAAAAACAAAGGGAATTCACAAAAATAAACAGATGCTTACCTATTTCGTCTCCGATTGGTCAAAATAATAGGACAAAAGACAAGGGCGGGGTCAGCTAGCAACTTACTGCTTGCAAGCGAAACGGTTTCAATAGTGGTAAGACAGAAATTTTGCTGATAGTAACTCAAACTTAGACGGATTCTCAAAGCATCTTTTGCAAAGTACAATTACTATTAGCAAGTATAGGTATAATTGTGCAAAGATGTACCTACATCAATTGATTTAAGGAGACGTCTATCGTGCTACTATCGTGTAGGTAGGTACCTACCTACCTAGCTAGTAGTAATTGTGTAGGTGCTTATTGTTTTCTTTCTTTTATTATGCTTGTTCTGTGCTGTACCTGTGTTGTGATTGTGTGTCGCATAAATAAATCTCTATCTCTATCTATCTACTCTTGTACTCAATTTACAATACCTAAGTACAAGGATCAAAAATCCGAAAAATCCTTTTTTTATCCAATCGCTATGCAAGCAAAGCCGGTAACGGATGCCAGCAACCCATAAATACCAGGACAAACCTCTTTTGAAGATAAATAATCCGGGAAACATGACGTAGGCTGACGGCGGGATATCCGGGACATGCGAACCTAAACCCGGGTATAGCTGACGAATATGAGCCGTGTTTTTTGCTTCGTGTATTTATGATTAACGCGGTCGTTCACATTGAAAAAAGAGAGGCCTGTATCTGTTTTAGACTGGTTTTTCTCGCGGCTTAGCTCGTGTCTTTACTTTATTTGTCGTTTAGGAATGCACTAGCTAAATAGAACCTTATGTCTCTTGATATCTCTCTTTCTTATTATCCTTTATCCGGCATTTTGACAGACAGTTTTGCCAGTTTCATTCGTCCAGCCCCCGTATTCCAATCTTTTGCTGTCAAGTTATATTTCACTGCCCAGTGTAATTTCTTCAGGTCACGTGGTACAATTTTGTACCACGTGATCATTATTTTAGACACTTAACAGCAAAATATGCGCGAAAACAAATTAAATGACATCATAATGTCACTATTTAGTCACAGAATAACTATGAGTTAGTATGAACTGACCATAATTTAAAACTTTGCAGTTCAACTGAGATTGGAATACCCCTGCTGTCGGCTAACATCTCTATTTTCGTTGTCAACTAAGTTGTCACAACAGAAGCTTATTTAACGTACATAGTAGGCGATTTTGAAGGTATCTCCTGTTCTGAAAAAAACTTGAGAAAATCTGGAGGCCTGTTGCATAAATCTCTATAGTAGGATCTGATAGTCACTATTTTCAGACTTCACTTCAGAGAACTACTATTTTGTCCCTCATAAGTATCTGCGCAGTATCCATTTTTAGGGGAATTGAAGGTAAGTGAAGTAAGGTGAATTTATCTTCACAGGGATAAAGATCCGTGGTGCGTAGTATGGCATTATGTACGGTTTAGCCGCCACGGTAACTTAAAAAATGCCAATTCGACTGGAAGGGCAAAACTTGTCTACCTGCTTGCTCAATCATAATATTATTTCATTTTTAGAAACTTTACTACCTATATTTATACCTATAGGCAAGAATTCATATTTACAGGACACTGTAAGCCCTGAAAATATGATATAACGAACAATCAAATTTTCAAGGGTCACATTTTGACCGTACCCTGTCTACAATGTCAACTTTAATCAAATTATTCGTCCAATTTTGCTGCTTTTGAATAAAAATACTTATAAAAAGGTTTTATTCATGTTGACATTTAATTTAGCTGAGATCGAGAAAACTGGTGAGGACGTGACTGTCTCGTTTAAGTTCAGTAACTAAAGCAGCAGTTTTTGACAAGTCAAATAACTTCTCGCTCACGCAACATTTTTGAAGATACAAAATCACTGAATACAATTATGAAATATCGCAAACAACCAGTGTTTAGAAAACTAATTAGCTATTTTATTTAGGTAAGTAAGTAGGTATAAAGCTGGCCAGCTTGAAGAAGAATGAAAAGAAGCTGATAACATCTTGTAATCTTCACAACTAGAACATCAAAACGACACTTCGTTTTTCGATTCTAAAAAGCGTTTATCATTTTAGTCGAAGAAAAAAATTTAGAATTTTTCAATCTGGCTATGTGATTATAGTTTTTTTTGGTCAGAAATTTTTCAACCGCAGTCGTTTTTAAAAGTTAGATAAAGTAACTGGTGCTACGGGTACTGGTTGCCCTAAATTTTTAAAGGAAATATGATAAGATGGGGTTTTACGCAGCATTATAAATAATACCTTAGCTCATTGAATACTGACCTCGTTTTGGAATACATAAGCTAAAAAATATCTATCATGACTTTTTCACTGCCTTTCGTTTCAAATTATGAAGAAAGAAGAAGTACTCGTAAATACCTAGATAATTAGGTGATAAGTTCCAAACCTGTCATCTTACTCCATCATAATCATCATCAGCGTAATAGTAAGAGAGACGAGACGAAAAAATACATAATAACCATGATTGTATAATATTATTTTATTGAAATTTTATTACTTTTACATAATAAATAATCCAGAGACTATTTTTATGAAAATAAACAGTACAATTTATAAAGGACGATCTGAAAAACATCAGCAAAAATTGAAATAATATTTTCCCTCAGCCAGAAAAACATACATTACTTATTTAACATAATTCATTTTTGTTTATTTAAATCATTCGGAATAATTATTATTAATGTATTGTTTTACTTTACTAAAATTAGCATTAAATGTAATAGTTGACAAAATGTGAGTGTTTACACACGGCGACTTTTTGTAGCGTATCAAACGTCTCAAACTTATTCTATGAATCTTAAAATCGATGCCATTCTAAAATCAGGCGTTTTTGAAAGAAGCTTAAACAACTAGGTGTTCCTTGTCCAGCTTGGTAGGGTAAATGTAGGCGATATCGTTGACCTGTGGCTGGACTGGTGATACTTCTAGAGCCTCCTTCTCCAATCTCATGGCGTAGATGTAGTATACCAGGATGAAATAGGAAGTCAAGCCTGGAACAAACAAAAGAAAATAAATATTTAAGAGCTGATGAAAACTTCAGGAGGTTAAATGACCCATTAATATGAATCACTTTTCCTATGGTGTATTGAAAATCAATCAAGTAGGTACACATTTACTTACAAAGATAGTTACGGCTACTACAGTATTGAGGTACAATATTTTATAATATTTACAAACCGTTGCAAACGATTTATAGATAGCTCAATTGATCCAAATCAGTACCAATCGGAAGCGTGCCCAAGACACTGGCTGCATTGCCGCGCTGAATAGCAATGTTGATGCATTGGGCCAGATATACTTACCAACCCTCGAATCACGCATCGCTTTTTAGCAACCTGTTTTAGGGGGTGATTCTGCCAAGAACTGTCAAAACTCCATAATTTTTGACAGTTTTTGGGAGATATATCTATCGTGGCAAAAAAGTCTATCGGCCTAGATAAAATCACACCCCAGGGCTAAAAAAAATCTGCTTTTCCATACAAAAAGCAATATCTACTTGGAATAAATGTATGCGACAACTGATATTTTTTCTACGCTGACGCTGCTCATCCCAAAGGAAAAGTGGTTCATATTGATAGTTACTTTAACAGTCAAAGTTTCGGGTTTTTTAGAACAACCGGGGTGTTGTAAATCACTCTCAAAAACTTTGAGTGAAGTGCAAAAGCAGTCCTTCGGGAATTGGGTCCAAAGCTGGGCAGTCAAGGTTCTGATCTTGACTGTCTAGCTTCAAAAATATAGTTAAGACTTGCCTGCTAAGTAGCAGGTACCTCATAAAATCTTAAGGAAGTATCAGATTACGGAATATCGGCATGTAAAGTTAATCTGAGTGGACGTCCGGTTCTCACGACGTAAGAAAACGGTAGGTGGCAACTAGCAAGTAATAGTTACATGTAATGCGCTGTATGCCTTATTTAGTTTGAAACAATGCCTCATCCAATCTTCTTTCGTCGATGTTCTGTGAATTAACAGATCCAATGACAGGCTGACAATAGCTGTTGACCAGTGAAGGTCATATTACAATAGCCTGGCGAGTAATTTACTGTGATGCGATGCGAAACGAAAACAACATACATACTTACAATAGGTTATGCTATATACTATAGGTAATATGTAAACATACTTATGTAAACACTTTTACGGTCTTACTTAGAATCGTCTCCCTTAAAAACTGTGTAAACACTGCTAATGATTCTCTCTATCACTATTTCTCACTGAACAAACCGAGATGATATCAATCGGTGGTTAACTTTTGACTGAAGTTGAGAAGTTCTAAGAAACCCCTTGGTAGTTAGAGGGCTTTCTTCTTCTTTTATTATTTATGACCTCTGTCCGTCATTTCATTGATATTTTAGTCAAGTCGAGTTATTCGTCATTTTCGTCAAGTCGGCTGTCATATGTTTTAATACTCAATACATTTATTGCTTTCACATGGTATTATACAAGTTGTTACATTGTAGGTAGGTATCACACATGAACCCTGTTCAGGGGTATTGCAACAGGAAAGTAGGCAGACCGAGGTTTTATTCACGTAAATTTTTCATTTAGTCAATTTCTTGTGTTCATTCAGTATTATTATATTCGCACATTTTGTCATTTTTTTAAAGACAAAATAGAGAATTTTCCGTGCAGAACTTCGAAACGAATTCCATTCCATGTAGGAAGGTGTTGGTTTGCAAGCCCTACCGTACCCCTCTGGTCAGTATCATCGATAGCGTATTTACCAAGATCAATGCAGTGTACAACGATATCACCGTTGGGCTGGTACATGTAGGCAGCTGTGGTCAGGATCAGACGGAAAGTCGCGAAGCCAACGAAGACTCTAATGGGGCCGGGGCGTTTCTGGAATTTAAGAATCTAAAGTTAAGTTCAGATTTGTTTATAATTCTCTATTGAAGCATTACAAAGTTGAAATGTTATCACAAATCTTTGTACAGAATGAATAAAGCTTTTTACACTTGGTTATAGATTTGCTGCAGGGGTATGCCAATCAAAGTTGAACTGCAAAGTTGAACTGCAAAGTTTTAAATCATGGTCAGTTCATACTAACTCATAGTTATTCTGTGACTAAATAGTGACATTATGACGTCATTTGATGTGTTTTCGCGCATATTTTGCTGTCAAGTGTCTAAAAAGAATGATCACGTGGTACAAAATTGTACCAAGTGACCTGAAGAAATTACACTGGGCAGTGAAATATAACTTGGCAGCAAAATATTGGCATACGGGGGCAGATTTTTTATAATTCTCTATTGAAGCATTACAAAGTTGAAATGTTATCACAAATCTTTGTACAGAAAGAATAAAGTTTTGTAAACTAGGTTATAGATTTGCTGGACTGACATCCCAACGTGCTCACTGAAGTATTTTGGCGAATAACAGTGTTCAAACTTTGTTCTAATTGGAAGGCATCCTGTTTAGACATTTGGGTTAACTACTTCATCAAAATGGACCTCTAGTTAAGCCTTACAATACAAGATCTATTGTGTCTAGAATCTTGATATTAACATTTCAAAGGGTGCGGGATTTAATGTTGCTAAAGTCAGTATCATTAGCAAATGATGAGACAAAGACTCAAAAATTTTTGCTTGAATTTGAAAATAAAGAACATTTCATTTTCTATTGCCAACTTTGATTAAGAAGTAAAAACTCCATCCTAAAAGCTAAAATGATTAGAGATCCAGCACACAATTTTGAAATTCTCAAAAAGAACCCTAAAAATACCTAATCCTAAGAGATACAGGGTGTCCCAATATGCTTAAAGATTTTTGTTGTTCAAAAGTCATTATTATTTTCATGATTTTCAAAAAAAGGCCTAATTTGAATAAGGTGACGTAAAAATACTGAGAAAAGTTACATTTTAACTAGTCTAAAATGAGGTAAATCGCTATTTTATCTTGTACAGTCGGCTACACATCAACCTATCAAGGGTTCGAACTTTGAACTTAATTTGAATGTTGCGCATCATGCTAGAGGGACGATATGTTTTTATGTGACACTCGCTGCTTGTGCGCCACGCGCCTACACCTATTGCGACCCCTGATTCACAACATTCAAATTATAATAGTTCAAAGTTCAAATAGTGGATAGATTGATGTGTAGCCGTCTATACGAGTATAATTATCTATTTGTGCCTGTGCTGTTTAAAGCGACCTGTAATGGCTCAGTTTTTGACATCCATACACAATTTTAATTTAAATCGATTGTCATCGAGTTGTAAAATCGTTCTTGATGCTCAAGAACTACCATTTAGTAAGTTACTACTAAAGTAGCATCAATAAATCCAGCGAGATCTGGTTCTTGGTGTAAATTCAGCGGATGCGAGTCGTAAAGATCATTACGATTGTCGATTCGATTGTGCACTTCGGGTCTTTGAACCGCATGTCTGGACTTTCCATTTAATTTTGCAATCTTATTAAATGCACTAATAGTTTGCCCCGAACTAAACATCCTACTAATATTATAAACGCGAAAGTTTGTATGTATGGATGAGTGGATGTTTGTTACTCTTTCACGCAAAAACTACTAGTCCGAATTGGATGAAACTTCAAATACTATACTTCGTAGCCTGGATTAACACATAGGCTACTTTTTATCCCGGAAAATCAACAGCATCAAATAGGACGCGCACGAAGTCGCGGGTGAAAGCTAGTCTGAGAAATAAATAAATTAAACTGAATCATAAATACAGGGTGTAAAAAAATCACTCTCGATTTGTGAGGGATTTCCTTACCTATCAATGTGAACAACTTTTCTAAAACCAGAAGGAAAATTCGAAAATATAATGCGAGACTTATTTGGTATTAGATTTAGGTAATTTTACTAACAAAATGGTATTCTATGTACTCACTCATACTCATATTATAAGTGTGAGTGTGGTTGCGTCACGTTGAATCATAACAATATTGCTTATTTAAAGTGTCGCAACCTGCATAACACAGTTGTGACATAAGTAGTGTATTAATAGGTACAGAAGAATGGTAAGAAAAATGCTTTTATAGCATAAATGAATTCTTTGACTATAAAATATAGGTAGGACTAAGCAAAATTATAAAAATAAGTGCAATTATTTTACTTACTTATAACTTGACATATAAATTTTTAGTTTTTTTTTATCAATTGACATTTATAATAATTATTAGTTACTTATGTGCCTATTGCCAACAGATTAATTTATAACGAGAATGATTTATTAATGTACTTATTTTACTTATTCATACGCCTGTAAAGGCAGGTTTTAGTGAAACATATGCTATATTTTAAGATCCTGTGACACACCTGAAATTTATTGAATAAAGATATTATGAATTATGAAGAATTTTGAACTAATAACAGAGCAATTGTTGCTACTCAACAGAACTAATTTTTAATGACACAGTGACAACCATGGCAACTGTGTCATGGTGTTTGTCTACAAACAATAACACAACTTTTCTAACCTTGTTTACTTATTCTGTGGCTAATTTTCGATTGTATTTAAGACTTTACCTTTAGTAGAATTTGACTACAATAGGTAATATTCGTGACATCTCGGACGTGCGTGATACGTGCATTGGTTACTTCGACATTCTTGAAGTCAGTTTTCCTAATAGCTATAGCAATAAGTCAAGTAATTTGGTAATGTTCAATTTAAAGAAATGGTTGTATAATTGGTTGTGCTTAATCTAATATTTTATTTCACAAGATTTTTTTTCTTAGGTCATTGAAGGTCAAGGGTAGGTTATATATTACCTTAATGTATTTATATTAGGTACTAATTTTTTTTGGCTTATTCCAGAAATCCCCTGCGTGTTGCCCCTACGAAGGGGATTTCTGGACTTTTTGTTCATAGTCATGAATATTTCAGACAACGCCCTCTAGTGTAAGAAATTTAAAAATAAATTCTACCTTCAAAGTTTTTTAAAACCAGCGTTAGACACCCGTACAAAGTGAAAAAAACGTGATGAAAAGTTATTGCCCAAAAATACGAAAGTCTGTCAACGCAACAAAAAGAAAAACCGACAAAAACAAGGAAAATCTTCCAGAACTCCTCTTTTAAAATCAGCATTAAAATTCCAAAAAGTCGACAAAGGGCGATAAATAACAATGGCAGGAAAGCTATTATTTTTTATGCATGAGCTCTTCGCCTGTAACTCGCCATAATAAATGTCGTGCATTTTGACTCTTTAAGCTGGCCCAAGTCCAGTGCAGTGCAGCTTTTACGAAGAAAACAGGCTACCACTACTGACTTATAAAACTTCATTAATAAAAATGTTGAGATTCCCAACGCCTACCTCAAAATTTTTTCCAAATTTATCACAATAAGTTAAAATTTAGAAGTATACAGCATTGGTATGCCAATCAAAGTTGAACTGCAAAGTTTTAAATCATGGTCAGTTCATACTAACTCATAGTTATTCTGTGACTAAATAGTGACATTATGATGTCATTTAATTTGTTTTCGCGCATATTTTGCTGTCAAGTGTCTAAAAAGAATGATCACGTGATACAAAATTGTACCACGTGACCTGAAGAAATTACACTGGGCAGTGAAATATAACTTGACAGCAAAAGATTGGCATACGGGGGCAGTATATTTTTTTTTGTATTTAGGTCCAGCATTACGTTTATGTGTGTGGGTTTCGCCCACACATGCAGATGTTTAAACTAAACAAATATACAGTTCACATCTTGCCACACTAATAAATAAAATTACAAGTAGGATTAACGGGGGTTTCTAGATATACACAGTATTCATCTGCGTACCGAAAATCTGCTTTTTACAAAAACACACAACCGTATAAGCCTTGCGTTTTAATACCAACCACCACAGGCCATCAATTTTTTAATGTCCCAACGAACCGACACGACTCAAAAGCTTAAATCAGATTCTGCACCAATTTCAGGCTTGGATCGAATTTATTCTTATAAAATATATTGCAATTCTGGGTCTCACTTCATGCATAATAATACCAGTTTACTAATAAACAAAATATAATAAAACCAAGGCAAAGGACGTAGAGGAAGTTTTTAAGAGGTTTTCTTCAGCCCCCGTATGCCAATCTTTTGCTGTCAAGTTATATTTCACTGCCCAGTGTAATTTCTTCAGGTCACGTGGTACAATTTTGTACCACGTGATCATTCTTTTTAGACACTTGACAGCAAAATATGCGCGAAAACAAATTAAATGACATCAAAATGTCACTATTTAGTTACAAAATAACTATGAGTTAGTATGAACTGACCATGATATAAAACTTTGCAGTTCAACTTTGATTGGCATACCCCTGCAGATATCTAGAAATCTCGTTAAATATTTTTCCAGTCGTGGACTTAGGTACAAGATTTAGCTAGATGATAAATTAATAGTGTTGTAAGGATAGTCTTATTGGCTTCATACGGATAACTTTTCAATCATCGCAATAGATTTAAAAAAGTGAACCTTCAAAAGACAAGCCCCACAAACAGTTATGACAAAATATAGCAAACAATACGCCCTCCATACACAGGGTGAGCTATTCGCGACCACGTTTTGTTTATTGCGAGCCAAACTAGACAACCGTTATTTTTATAACCCTGTAAACAAGTGCAGGAAGTATTTTTGGGAAAATTATTTGGTGCTGAAATAAGGAAGTGGAGTACCCTGTACGTTTTATGTCGCACCGCTGTTTGTTGTTGGTTTGAGTTGTCAGATAGCTTTGTTTTCATACAGTGGGAATGAAAATTGGAATTAGATTTTTCTATATCTGTCATCTGCCCCCGTATGCCAATCTTTTGCTGTCAAGTTATATTTCACTGCCCAGTGTAATTTCTTCAGGTCAGGTAATTTCATTCTTTTTAGACACTTGACAGCAAATTATGCGCGAAAACACATCGAATGACGTCATAATGTCACTATTTAGTCACAGAATAACTATGAGTTAGTATGAACTGACCATGATTTAAAACTTTGCAGTTCAACTTTGATTGGCATACCCCTGCTGGACTGGTTTATAACCTACTTGTCATAATCTAACATCCATTTCAAAGGGCTCAGCCCCCGTATGCCAATCTTTTGCTGTCAAGTTATATTTCACTGCCCAGTGTAATTTCTTCAGGTCACGTGGTACAATTTTCTTTTTAGACACTTGACAGCAATATATGCGCGAAAACACATCAAATGACGTCATAATGTCACTATTTAGTCATAGAATAACTATGAGTTAGTATGAACTGACCATGATTTAAAGCTTTGCAGTTCAACTTTGATTGGCATACCAATGCAGAGCACTTAAAAAAACTGCAGCGTCATTACAAGGTCCAATCGATTTATAAATGACGCGATAAAAATCATAAAACAATACAAACGAAATGAGCCTTCTTTTTTTGGAAGACGGTTAACAAATTAAAAGTAAAAAAAAACTAACCTTATGGATTCCAACCAAGCTAGCGATATTAACTGCAAGCCAGATCAGATCGAAAAAAGTCGTGATGATCAGCACCCATCCAACAATTTGAATGTATTCATGGCCCATAGTCTGAAATTTGGTATCTGTGGTCACAGACATGCTGCGTGGCTCATCATCATCAATAGGAGTGGCGGGGTCGAAGTGGTCGAAGCCATGGGTCTTCAGATAGTAGTACAGTGTGAATCCCACGAATATGAAAGAACGGACGGAGTTGATGAACTAGAAGAAAAAACAGTTATTAGTTCCTGTGGAAGAACTGAACAAATGGTATCATAACTTGCCTAAAACTGCAAGTAGAAAGCTAATTTGTTAATTATTGAAAACTAGCAGTTACCCGCGACTTCGTACGCGTCTACAGTTTCCGTGTACATTATATTATCTGTGCGTGTACCGAGCGAATACTTCTTTGAGAAACTTGACATTACACCTCATTACACCGAACTCGTACCTACTGGAATGTCAAACGTTAGTCGTTAGACCAAAGAGGTAGTACTACGTCCTGTCAAACTGACGTGACATGACATGACAGCATCCTCTTGCTAAATTGGCGCTGCTAATCCCGTTCGGTCATTTTATCCTGAAGATCCTGTTAATTATTCGGGATAAAAAGTAGCCTATGTGTCAATCCAGGTTACAAACTATATATATGCCAAGTTTCGTCCAAGTTGGTTCAGTAGTTTGACGTGATTGAAACACAAACATCCAAACATCTAAACTTTCGCATTTATAATATTAGTAGGATAGGATAGGATAATAAAAAAGGAGACAATAGAAAAAGTTTTGATAAAGAAAATTATACTTATTGAAATTTTCCCGTTCAACGCGCTAGTCAACTAAAATATCGTTGAATTATGTATTAGGGCCAACGGACATCTATCGACAAAACTGTTTTGTCGCGTACTTAGTGACGTGAAAATAAATTTTCTGTTATAACGAAAACAGCATATGACGAATGCTTCCTCGTCATATGCTGTTTTCGTTATAACGAAACTCACATCAATTGACACGACAGACTTTTCTTAAGTATGTTTACCTATCTATTATAGCATTGTTTAATACCTACCTATTAAACATTGCTTTATACGCACATACCTAGAGAATGAACTGTGTTTTTTAATAAATAAGAATATAGAGTAATTATGTAGTGTACTTAATAATATTATTAAGTACTTAGGATGATTCTCATTAAATAAGCAAGTAACGAAAACAGCAAATAAAAAGAAGCATGTTGTAACTAAAAAAGTTTTACTGACAATTTCACACCGTCTTGTCGAACAGTTAGTGATGTGAAACTTCATAATTTCGTGACAAACCTTGTCAGTATAACTTTTTTCGTCACAATATGCTTCGTCTTATTTGCTGTTTTTGTTACTTGCTTATTTAATGAGAATCATGCTAAGTACTTAATAATATTATTAAGAACACTACAAATTACACTATATTCTTATTTATTAAAAAAGCACAGTTCATTCTCTAGGTATGTGCGTATAAAGCAATGTTTAATATCAGGTAGGTACTAAACAATGCTATAATAGATAGGTAAACATAATTTTATGCATGCGTCGTGTCAATTGATGTGAATTTCGTTATAACGAAAACAGCATATGACGAGGAAGCATTCGTCATATGCTGTTTTCGTTATAACAGAAAATTTATTTTCACGTCACTAAGTACGCGACAAAACAGTTTTGTCGATAGATGTGCGTTGGCCCTTAGTATGTAATTTTAATTAAGACATTCAACGGAGAAATCACTAAAGTTTCTTACCAAGCTGATGTATCCCAGGATGAAGCATCCGACCCTGAGGGGAATGCAGCAGCAGCATCGACTGAACATCGGCTCGCGGCTGACCGAATTCACAGACATGCTGAGAAAAAAAAAGTTGTTGATAAACGTGTATTATAAAAATTAGCGCCTCAGCGCGTGCGATTTCAAACTGGGTCATAAGATCGTTGGAACAAGGTTCGAAACGGCACGCGCTTCGTCATGGCGCTTGCGACATCATGATATATTGTAGGTAAGCTAAAAATAATTTTGAAAAATAAAACTTAAACTTCAAATTATAAAAATGCATTTGATATCGGACCAATAAAACTACTGTAGGTCATATCATGCATGTTATTAATACCTACAAGAGTTTGCAAATGCCACAGAATACCATATAACATTTTCCTGCTCGATTCTCGAAACGATTTCGTTTTTCCATGACCATTGGTTTGTTTACTTTACAATTTCGAACCGGTTTCCAATCGTACCCACCAATCTACATAGTTTTTATACGGTTCATGCTGTACAATTTATTATTGTTGCATTATTGTTGTACAAAACCTTTGGATAATGATTTTAGGTATTCATTACATTTTAAACGTGACGATAAAATAGTAATTTTATCGATAAAAAGTTTTTCGTGACTGCTGTTATCAAACCAACATCGCGGTAACTCAACTTTTGAATGAGATAACTCATAATTTTGCTGAGAATACTTACCAGAGTCAAAACAATACCCATTTATTTAACTTGCATTGAAAAAGGCTTATCGGTAGTACCAAATTGTAAAATACCAATAATTTAAGCCCAATCGTATCAAACACGTCGTATCTGGCCAATCAGACAGCTTTATTATGCAAAACAAGGATTTATTTACAAAACTAATGAGCCAGCCTCAGAGTTATATGAAAAAACAGAGAGTATATACTGCTTTTATAACTGGTTTTGGCTCGGTAGGGCTGCCTCCTCTGTTATGGTAGACCTTAATAAAGTGCTCGGCTTTGTGGTTGTCAAAAAGATGATCAATGGCAAATACATGATTTATAAGTTTAAAAAACTAGAAAAACCGACTTCAAATCGACTACCGGCTTCATCATTAAATGATGATGATGGTGACGTCAGTTCATTGGGATGGTTCTGCTAATGAAGCCGGAAAGTAGTCAAATTGAAGTATGTTTCCTAAGTTTTTTAAACTTATATATTATTCGAAGTTGGTTTAAAGTCGGCTATCACAGTTGACTATCGTTATTTCGGTTTTCAGCCATAACATACGTGACTCAACTCGAATATTTGACGATGAGTTATGTGCTGATAAAACAATCAATGTTTTGTAAATATTCCAAGGAAAAAACACGTTCAAGACAATCGTTGGAGCAAACGATACATTCGACCACATTATAGGCCAGCTTAGTACCCTATATGCCTCCCGGCAAGGGCACTGAATATCATAAGAATGATTTTATTTACAAAACAAATACGACTATTACAGTATTTACACTACCTATAGTAGATTTCGTCAGTGGACGTGCTCAGTGAGACAATGCGTCGTTATAGGCAGTAGTAGTTACCACATAATATCAGTTGGGCGATCGACTGACTTTTGTTTTGTTGATAAAAATGAATTTCAAAGCGACTTGCGAGACATTTTGTATGAAAACCGGATAAGTGCCTCTAGCGGGAGATTTGCAAACGATTTTTCTGCATGCAACTGCGAGTTACTAGAATCTCGCGTTTCGAAGATAAAAAAAATCAACAAAATAAAACTCGGACGGGCTTGGATCATGCGTCGCTTCGAGTCTATGGCATCTGATCCCGGGATCAGAATGAAGTAGAAACCGATCCCGAAATGTTTTGTAATCGGATCCCGGGATCCGTTTCCATTTCATTTCATTTCCGTGCTCTGAAAGAATTTTGAATTCTCGAAGGCCATTTCGTAGGTACATTGTTTGTTATTCAGGATGATGATAAAAAACACGTTACAACAAAATGACTCATTTGCACCGGCGCAGTTTGGTTCACAATGATACCCGCATAAAAAGAAATCTATTCAAATTGAAATTCGCCATTTTCTAATCCCATTTATATTCATTGCCAGTGAACTGAGAACCTCCTTTTTTGAAGTTGGTTAAAAAATAAAAATAAACAGATGTATAGGTGTCCGGTTGGTCAAACTAAGAGAACAAAAAAAAAGGCAGGGACAGGTAGCTAACTGCTTGCAAGCGAGACGGTTCAAAAGTGGCGGTAAGGCGGCAATTTTTCTGATAGAGATTAGCTACTTACTATTTATTTTGAGCATTTTGATAAATAAAATAATTAAGTATTCCTAAACAAAAAAATACCAAAGAGATTTTTTTTTATCTGGCAGCCTATGTACCTAACCCACTCATGTATAGTTAAGTACTTATTTAGTGACGCTGATAACCCTAAAGGGGTCATTGTGCATCCTACCCACTTGCAATTAATATAATCATTGTTCTTCAACTCTCGGAAACGAGTTTTTTTCCAAAAAAAAATTGCGGTGATGTAGAAAAATAATGTTTTATTAGGTATGGTGTAGGACGCCCTCCGGCGAGATGGAGCGACGATCTGCGAAATGTAGCGCAGACACTGCATGAGAAGAGCCGAAGACCGAGCACAATGGCGCGTCTTGGGAGAGACCTACGTCCAGCAGTGGACGAGTATAGGTTGATGATGATGATGATGATGAGGTATGGAAAAGAACGTGCTCGGTAGGTACTCAATTGAGATAATAATTTATATGTTAAAGAAACTTCGAAAATACACTTCGATTTGACTACCTTCCGACTTCAGCATCAGATGATGATGGCAGTTCATTGGGAATATTCTAGTGATCGTAAAAACCACTAAAAAGCTTCTAAAAAGTCACAGAAAAGCAAAATACGTAACGGTTACGTGGATGCCATGGGATGGCATATACGTATGAACCGGGTTTGAAATTTAATGGGACAAATCTGGAAGTATTCCTCCAGATAAAAAAATGAGTTTTTCAATTCTATATTAAAAAAATTTCAAGTGCAATGATGAAAAAATTAGTGCGAAAAACTTACTGCTTTTTTTGCATGCACAGCGCACATGTAATTTTTTTACATTTTGTAACTATTAGCACCGCAATTGCATGCTTTTGGTAGGTACTAAGTGTACCTAGGCATATAAGTACGCTTAGGTAGGTATATAAAACGGTACTTCATCGTTGCATTTCTCCGATCTTAAAATATCCACAAACTGCAGCGCAGAGAGTACCCACCGACATTTTATAAACGAACAAAGCGAAGCGCACGTTATAAAATAACTTCAAACCATTATTTAGCAACTATTCCTACTTAAATATGAAAACAATAATAACTTACGTGTCATACGGCACACTTGTTTTTTCCATCATGTTGCGGGCAGAAAACAAAAAAATGATAAAATATAAAATTCAAATTAGGAACGCGGTGAACCGAGGCGACGCACGCGCAATGCAACGCTGTCACGAGTGAACTGAATGAAGCCGGCTGCGGCTGCGGCTGCTCGACCGAATGCATCGATTGAAGCGAATGAATGAATCTGATTTAACTGATGGTGTAAATGACATCATGCAGATGTACTGACGCGAGCACCAGACTTTATTATGAGCGTGTCATTGTACTTATTAACTGCTTTATAGTAGGTCGTCGCTAGCGACATAAAAATGTCGCTAAATTAACAGCTATTTTTAACAAGTCAAAATAGGAGCAGTTAATAAAGCGAGTTGTATTGAACCTTCTTACAAAAGAATATACCTAAATGCTGATGTTCTAGTGTTGTGCCACTTCAACTTAGTAAATAAATAAGGAAATAGATAGGTACTCTTTTATGAAGCCTTTCAAAAATCCCCATTTACAAGTATCTTAACATCGATAAGGAAAAAACCACAGATTGTCCATTCAACAAACCAGAATGAGGAAAAAACAATATAAAACAAGCATCTTGATAAAATAAATTATGAGACGACTGGCTTATGCCGGCGTTTTCCCTTTATCGGGCAGATGATGCCGCTAAATGCCAAGGGTGAATTGCCAAGTCTCCCAATGTTTCATGGTAATTTGTAACTTCCTGTAACTTTAAGTCATCACCTATGAACTGGTAACCAGTTGTATCATAGTATAATCCCACTAATATAATAGATGCGAAAGTTTAGATGTTTTAGATAGATAGATGATAGATAGATAGATAACATTTATTCACCACAACACAACAGAAATACAGTAAATAGAAGAAAAGGTACTTAACTAAAAATGAACTTAAGAGTCCGTATTAAAATTTGACGACGTCAAGTTTAGGCATTTATGAATACGCGACGCGCTGCGCTACGCGTTTGCGACGCGCAAAGGACAAACCAATTTGATCTTTCGACATGTTCGTTCCCTGGATGAGTACGATTGATTTGTAGTCTAATTACTAAGTTGGTATGTGGTAGGTACCTATCTCCACGTGACGTGTGTAGAACTGTTGTATGAATTGTAATAAAAAAATTGTAAAAAATAAAATAAATATAGCAACCCCTCTATATAATTTTTTTATTGATCTAACAGTATTTATAATTCCAGTTTAATGCCCCCTCTTCTCCTCTCAGAGATATTGTAGCCCCCTTCCCGTATCTCCGCTACAAGCAGAATTCGACCTCCATTATTTGGAGCCATTCGAATCGAAACATAAATATAGCCAAAATAAAGGAACATTTTGACTCTGACAGAATTTATCTCCCCTACGACGTTTTCGAATCCAGGACAGCGTACTTTACTTTTTATAGTAAAATGATACAGGTGTCGATTTCGAAATATTTTGGGGTGCTGATTGCGGAAATGGCATCTACTTTGAAGTCTAAATGGCGAACGTTGATTTTTTTGAGTACAGTGATCGAAGTGTCGTTTTCAGGATATTTTGGAGTGCTGATTACGGATATGGTATCCATTTTGAAATCCAAGATGGCGGACATTGGTTTTTTTTAGAAAATAGATATGGGTGTCGTTTTCGGCATATTTTGGGA
The DNA here is from genome assembly GCA_947859175.1 of Gandaritis pyraliata. NCBI lineage: Eukaryota > Metazoa > Arthropoda > Insecta > Lepidoptera > Geometridae > Gandaritis > Gandaritis pyraliata. Next base: position 7,791,810 of record OX401869.1, on the reverse strand, counting down.
TGCTAATTACGGAAATGGTATCCATTTTGAAATTCAAGATGGCGGACATTGGTTTTTTTGAGTAAAGTGATATGGGTGTCGTTTTCGGGATATTTTGGGATGCTGATTATGGAAATGGTATCCATTTTGAAATCCAAGATGGCGGACATTGGTTTTTTTGAGTAAAGTGATATAGGTGTCGTTTTCACGATATTTTGGGATGCTGATTATGGAAATGATATCCATTTTGAAATCCAAGATGGCAGACATTGTTTTTTTTGAGAAGATAGATATGGGTGTCGTTTTCGGGATATTTTGGGATGCTGATTACGGAAATGGTATCCATTTTGAAATCCAAGATGGCGGACATCGATTTTTTTAATAAAGTTATATGGGTGTCGTTTTCGGGATATTTTGGGATGCTGATTACGGAAATGGTGTCCATTTTGAAATCCAAGATGGCGAACAATGTTTTTTTGAGAAAATAGATATGGGTGTCGTTTTCGGGATATTTTGGGATGCTGATTACGGAAATGGTATCCATTTTGAAATCCAAGATGGCGGACATTGTTTTTTTTGAGAAGATAGATATGGGTGTCATTTTCGGGATATTTTGGGATGCTGATTACGGAAATGCTATCTATTTGAAATCCAAGATGGCGGACATTGTTTTTTTTGAGAAAATAGATATGGGTGTCGTTTTCGGGATATTTTGGGATGCTGATTACGGAAATGGTATCCATTTTGAAATCCAAGATGGCGGACATCGATTTTTTTTAATAAAGTTATATGGGTGTCGTTTTCGGGATATTTTGGGATGCTGATTACGGAAATTGTGTCCATTTTGAAATCCAAGATGGCGAACATTGTTTTTTTGAGAAAATAGATATGGATGTCGTTTTCGAGATATTTTGGGATGCTGATTACGGAAATGGTATCCATTTTGAAATCCAAGATGGTGGACATCGATTTTTTTAATAAAGTGATATGGGTGTCGTTTTCGGGATATTTTGGGGTGCTGATTACGGAAATGGTATCCATTTTGAAATCCAAGATGGCGGACATTGGTTATTTTGAGTAAAGTGATATGGGTGTCGTTTTCAGGATATTTTGGGGTAAGTAAAGTACTGATTATGGAAATGGATCCTATCTTTTTTGAAGTTTTTGTTTATGAATCGATTGCTTTCGAAATCAATATCTGAGAGTCCTCCTCAGCCATCGTAAAGATTACCCATATCACTTTACTCAAAATAACCAATGTCCGTCATCTTGGATTTCAAAATGGATAGCATTTCCATAATCAGCACCCCAATATATCCCGAAAACGACACCCATATCCAATTTCTCAAAAAAAAAAATGTTCGCCATCTTGGATTTCAAAATGGATAGCATTTCCGTAATCAGCACTCCAAAATATCCTGAAAACGACACCCATATCTAATTTCTCAAAAAAACAATGTTCGCCATCTTGGATTTCAAAATGGATAGCATTTCCGTAATCAGCATCCCAAAATATCCCGAAAACGACACCCATATCTGGTTTCTCAAAAAAAAAACAATGTTCGCCATCTTGGATTTCAAAATGGATACCATTTCCGTAATCAGCATCCCAAAATATCCCGAAATCGACACCCATATCTATTTTCTCAAAAAAACCAATGTCCGCCATCTTGGATTTCAAAATGGATAGCATTTCCGTAATCAGCACCCCAAAATATCCCGAAAACGACACCCATATCTGGATTCTCAAAAAAAAAACAATGTTCGCCATCTTGGATTTCAAAATGGATACCATTTCCGTAATCAGCATCCCAAAATATCCCGAAATCGACACCCATATCTATTTTCTCAAAAAAACCAATGTCCGCCATCTTGGATTTTAAAATGGATAGCATTTCCGTAATCAGCATCCCAAAATATCCCGAAAACGACACCCATATCTATTTTCTCAAAAAAACCAATGTCCGCCATCTTGGATTTCAAAATGGATACCATTTCCGTAATCAGCATCCCAAAATATCCCGAAATCGACACCCATATCTATTTTCTCAAAAAAAACAATGTCCGCCATCTTGGATTTTAAAATGGATACCATTTCCGTAATCAGCATCCCAAAATATCCCGAAAATGACACCCATTCACCCATATCACTTTCCTCAAAAAAATCAATGTCCGCCATCTTAGACATGAAAATGGAGGAGGGAGGTAAATTTTGTGAGAGCCTTCCTCGCTTTGTCACTAATCGATCGATCGATAAAATCGATCTAATTCTACTTTTCCAAAAAAACGTCATAGGGTGTGTGGTACCTTTATGAGAAACTAGCAGTTACCCGCGACTTCGTACATGTCTACAGTTTCCGTGTACATTATATTATCTGTGCGTGTACCGAGCGGATACTTCTTTGAGAAACTTGACATTACACCTCATTACACCGAACTCGTACCTACTGGAATGTCAAACGCTAGTTGTTAGACCAAAGAGGTAGTACTACGCCCTGTCAAACTGACGTGACATGACATGACAATGAAATCCTCTTGCCAATTGGCGCTGCTAATCCTTTTCGTTCATTTTATCCTGTAGATCCTGTTAATTATTCGGGATAAAAAGTAGCCTATGTGTCAATTCAGGTTACGAACTATATATATGCCAAGTTTCATCCAAGTTGGTTCAGTGGTTTTGACGTGATTGAAACACAAACATCCAAACATCCAAACATCTAAACATCCAAACATCTAAACTTTCGCATTTATAATATTAGTAGGATAGGATAGGATAGGATAGGATTGGAGAGGGTAGAGAGGAGGGGGGGGGCGGATTTCGCAAGGAGTCAAGTCAGTCAGCAGTAAGTAGATGCAAGTAGGCAGTAGGCAAGTAGCAGAAAGTAGTAAGTACATTTGAGTAATTTATAAATCGGCCTATATACTAAGTAGGTAGGTACTTGATTGAAATAGTGTTTTTTATTATTTACAAAAGTTCAAATATCGTGAAGATACCGACATTTTATGAAACCTAAATAATGTAGTTAGAAAACCTCTACCAAGTACCTACGGCCGCACGAAGAATCAAATCACGCGGTCACACTATAATTTGGTGCCGATACTGCTATTTGTCGATATATGTATATGTATAGTGCGCACGACGAAAAGCGATACGTCCTCCCTCCACGGCCGCTCAGCGCGGAATGCCACCTGCAGCGTTGCGCTGCATGATATATAGGTGATTTTAGAAAAATCCTATAAAAATAAGTACAAGGTAGAAGACTATAATTTTATTTTTATTTGTAAGAAAAAAACCTGTTCTTTTATTTAGTATGCGTATTTTAACTTTAAACTTCTTACTTTCGTAGAAATCACAGTTTGTTTGAAGAGTAAAATTGCGTAAAAGGCGGTGTTTTCAAAAATTAATTTCTCTAACATATTGTATGAACGGGCAGCAATTTTTTCCCAGCATTCTATTTTTAACAAAATAAATATTTTTATTGCATTTTTAAATTATCTTTAAACTAGTTTTTTCTATGATAAAATCAAGTCGAAAAGTTCACATTTTTGATAATTTTACGAAGACATGCGTTACAAATTAATTTATTTCTCAGTTGTGTATTGCCTAATTTAAAATGTTCTCCCAGCATTCTATTTTTATTGAACCAAACTTTAATTTCCATTTATATTTGTAATCGTAAAACGTTAACTGTAATAAAAATCGAGTTCGAAAAATGATGTAAATAGGCCAAAATCTAAAGAAGGCCCCTTAATACTATGTGTACAGATAAAAACAAAATAAATAATAATAAATAAATAAATCTTTATTTCAGACACATGATCCATTATGACATAATAAAATAACATAGGTAGGTAGCTAAAATGTAAAAATAATAATCCTATTTATTTATTTATAAAATCTTATTTATAAAAATTAAGTTCGACACTGTGTGGTGGTGAAACGGCGGTTTGGATGTTTGTGTTTCAATTACGTCGAAACTACTAAACCAACTTGGATGAAACTTGGCATATACATTCATAACCTGTATTTGCAGTAAGCAGTTGAATTTAATAAATAAAATTATAAATATTTCATGTGACAAATTAGGGTTGTCAATATTATTTATGTCTGCATTTATTTAAATGCAGACATACATTAAAAAAAATAGTTTTACTCTCTAGCTGTTGTTTATTTTCATAGACTGAAGCATCCTGTTCAGGCTTGGATAGTTAGATATGAGACACCCTGTATAAGAACACCTTACAATACAACCAACGAAAACGTGACAGTCACAGCATTGGACTTATCCCAGTGATAACAATAACACTTCAACCTGCTACCTAAACTCTCGCCATTTTCCCAAACTATTTAATTTAACCCACAAATAACGAAACAATATCAAAGACCCATTATCAACGCTGCGACATTGTAAGAGAAAAATCAGTCGGTGACCTTTTTTATTACAATGCAGTGATTAAAAAACGGTGTGTACTTATGAGACGATAGAATTGAAATCTCTTGTCATTAGGAATGTCGATTTTGATCCTTTATTTAGTTTTGGTACAAGAAATCCATGTTGAGTAGTTTCTAAAGCTTAATGTCGAGTGGAGCCGAGTAAACCCGATTCAGCGTCACCGATTCGAGCGTGACTGTTCACTTTCGTTCACTGTTCTCGCAAAACGCGTCTAATGAAGTTTTTACTTCAAAAAACGGATATCAAACGCAGCCTCTTACGTTGTAAACATGGGCGAATTCAAACCGAACCCGACATGAAGGGTTATTCTAGAAATACCCTGCGTGTTACCTCTGCGAAGGGGATTTCTGGACTTGAATGCCCCAGGGGGTATAATGGCGTCACAATAAATATAGTTGCAGAAGTGAAGTGACATAAAAGTGAGCAGATGCCATGCAACCTCGAGGTGATTGGGGTGAAAGCCTTATTACACTGTGCAATCTCAAGTCAGGCTTACTGATAGTGATGTAACGTTATGAGTTGAGTTATTTCGAACTCAAGTTATTTGAATTGACTCGCATCGAGGACTTGCATGCATATAAAGTCATGCAAGTGAAAATCTAGTACCAATTTCTCTAACCACTTACGTTGCATATGGACCTAGTTGAGTCAACCCAATTGGCGGCTCGAGTCAAGGTTCAGTTTATATAAGAAATAATTCAACTCGTCACGTCACATCACTGCCAGTAAGACTGACTTGAGATTGCATAGTCTAATAAGGCTTTGATGCGAACGTGATTGGTTGGATATTCTCACGTGATCAAAACTTCAGACTTTTTTGGTTTATTTTTTTATTGCACTACTAGTTTAATATCTACTATGTCTAAAGTCCTCCCGATGACCAATACAGGCTGATCGCAAACGAGCAAAGTTGAAACGACCGAGCAGCGTCACCTGTATGGACCCAACTTTAGATTGAGACTTAAGAATTTAAACTTTGCGAGATTATGTGGGAGGGTCATTAGAGTTTAAGTTAAGACGGGCCATGTGTAAAAGGTCTTATAAGTCCCACGGTTTCCAATTCACGGTGTCAATTAGGTCATTCATTTATTAACCTTTTCTTGTTCATTCGATCACACAATTAGAAGTAGTACTTAAATTGCGTACGAATATGACTTTCGTCCTAATACTAATGAAAAAAGAACTGTAACTCCGCAGCTTTTAGGTGCTTTTTTAACTGGCTTGACTAATTATTTGCTTACTTTTATAAATAGGTATTAAACGTTGTATTGTATGCTCGGCGCGCGGCGGCTCATAATTGCTCGTCTCTTTCACTCGTTCACCCTGTATGAATCCGCATCAAACAGACCCAAACAAACCCATTAGGTCACAGAGTGACAGTTTGGGTCATTGACCTGTGATGGTTTAAAATGATACTGAGTTTTGACTAGGTTCATTTTGTCATAAGTAAATAGAGAAAAGTGCCAATGGACACATTCTTAGATTAGTTTATGATAAAAATTTAGGTCAATGTAAAATTACTAATTAGCCTGCATTGTGCTGCTAGATCTTAATATAATTAGGGTATTAGTATTATTTAATAGTACATGTACAATACATAAATATTTAAAAAAAAATTGTCATAAAGGAAGAAGTCATAAAAAGGTTAATTTATTAAAATTAAAAAATGTTTTTGAGTATTTTTGTGAAGGAAATATTATTGTTGAAGGGTCAATTATTTGTAATTCAATTTAACATCTAATTCTAATATTAATGTAAGATTATCCTTTGTCACAAACGTCTAACTTCTCTAAAGCTTCGACCCTATTCACAACTCCCTACCTATCTGATAGCGACTACAGGGTGGTGATAAAATGGCGACATTAAATTATAACACAGGTTCGTTCATTCTAAAACATTAGAGCTGACTTTCATTCCTATAACGTCAATATTTACGTATTAATTTTACCTAATTGACTGTATATTTAGTGAAAAAAAAAAGTAAGTAAGTACAAGCTCTAAAAATAAAAAAAAGAAGTGACGGCACGTCTGCATTAAAGATCTTATCAATAACGTTGTAAGGAAAAGTTAAATCGACGCTTGCAAAGTTTAGCTCTAATAAATGATATTTAATTTCGAGCTGTGGTGACAGTTGCCAAGTGTCTACGTAATTAGCAGGGTTTAGGCCCTTTTCCAGCACTAGCCTGCAGGGGTATTCCAATCTCAGTTGAACTGCAAAGTTTTAAATCATGGTCAGTTCATACTAACTTATAGTTATTCTGTGACTAAGTTGTGACATTTTGATGTCATTTAATTTGTTTTCGCGCATATTTTGCTGTCAAGTGTCTAAAAAGAATGATCACGTGGTACAAAATTGTACCACGTGACCTGAAGAAATTACACTGGGCAGTGAAATATAACTTGACAGCAAAAGATTAGAATACGGGGGCTGCTTATTTATATTTTTTCTAACTGTAATTTAGAGACTTTTACACTCATTTATCTTAGAGTTTAGACAAAAAGGTTTTGATTATCTACAGATATAATTTTGGTATATACCAGAAATCCCCACCAGTTACGTCGTAGCATGCTACGGTGTAGCAGTGGGGATTTCTGGTTTTTCCAGAAATCCCCACTAAGTATGTGGTCCTAAAACGTTTCTTTACCCATTAAAATTGGCTAAAGCTTCTCTATACTCAGAATATTTTTCACTACTTTTGTGTACGTTTTTTTTATACAAAAACTGTTGCAAAAGGCAGATTGACCGCCTGATGCTAAGCGGTTACCTCTACCTATAACAAATGCATCACCTCACAGAGCAAGTATATTGAGAACGTACCCTATGAGACAATTACTGCGTTCATTTTTCTGATACGTAGCATCTGTTTATCTTCTTTGCTCACAGCATCCTTAATTGCAGCTAAATTGGGTAAACCTACCTCACTATGCAGCCAGTGTCTTGGGCACGCTTCCGATTGGTACTGATTTGGATCAGTTGAGCTATCTATAAATCATTTGCAACGGTGTGTAGATAGCTCAACTGCTTCATGTGTATTTTGTACATATTATAAATATTGTAGATATTGTATTAGTCATAATTTTCTTTGTGAATAAAGTCAACTATTTAGTTATGTATAGCTTCATGGATTTCTGTTTTATATATTTTTACAAAATCACTTAATAATAAACAGATTTTGCAATTTTCTTATCTAAACATTACCATTAATGTTTTGTGTGTGCCGTAAAATTTAACGATGTTTTCCCTCGTGATAAAAATTAAGTCGTAATTTTTCTAACGAATTCATTTTCATAAAGTTCTCTTTAGTCATATTGGTTATGAGCAGTCCTACAGTACAGAATATAATATTATGTCTAATATAATAATTAATAACAATAATAATAATTTCAAATCTGTTACAAATAATATGATAAACAAAGAATTATGATCTTCTTGTTTAAAAATTTTTGAGAAGGTACAAAGTATTTTTTAACCGCCGACGCAAAAACGACGAGGTGTTATAAGTTTGACGTGTCTATGTTAGTGTGTGTGTGTGTGCGTGTCTGAGGCAACGTAGCTCCTGAACGGATGAACCGATTTTGATTTTGTTTTTTTTTTTGTTTGAAAGGTGAATTAGTCGGGAGTGTTCTTAACTATGTTTAATGAAAATCGGTCTAAGATTCGGGGGTTTTTTAATTTTTAATTTAATTACTTGTTGAACATTTGTCTTGGCATAGGAATCGAACCCCTCACGTCACCCGTCATCCACCACGTCAAAGGATAGTAACATTGTGCACGTCCACAATTGTGCAGTCACAGTTTTACTGCCGTACCTACTATAAAGTGAGGTTAACGTCCATTACTTGCCTCGCTGAGCCAATACTGATTGAAATGGCTACGATTGTAAAAGCAACAATGCTATCACTGATGGAAAAATACTAAAGTTGTTGTAAGTAAGGCTACATGCGCACTAGATGCCTTGACAAGCGGTCAATTGCCAGTAGGGGTATTCCAATCTCAGTTGAACTGCAAAGTTTTAAATCATGGTCAGTTCATACTAACTCATAGTTATTCTGTGACTAAATAGTGACATTATGTCATTTAATTTGTTTTCGCGCATATTTTGCTGTCAAGTGTCTAAAAAGAATGATCACGTGGTACAAAATTGTACCACGTGACCTGAAGAAATTACACTGGGCAGTGAAATATAACTTGACAGCAAAAGATTGGAATACGGGGGCTGGATGGTATTTGGATCATTTTAAGAATTTTATTGTGATTACCAATGACAGTTAAAATGAGTTCTATGTCCTTATTAACAGGACCTACAGGATAAACGGGAACTGGATTAGCAGTTCCAATAAAACATATTGACACGAGGACGTCACGTCAGTTGTTTCAAAGGGCCTAGTACGAGTTTTGGTGTATAACCGGCGTCCTCCTCCTCGCGTCGTACTCCTCATGGCTGAGGGTCGTGATTCCTCCGTAGAAAGATGATTTTCTTCCGGACGATGTCTCGCCAGCCTCTCCTGTCTTTGGCGGCGTGGAGTACATCATGAAATTTCGCGTCCATGGTCGTGCGGATTTGATCGGACCATCTCAATGGGCTGCGTCCTCTGGGGCGTTTACCATCGACCTTTCCGGTAACCAACAGTTGTTCGAGGTTACTACCATCTTTCCTGGCTATGTGGCCAAAGAATTCTAGGATTTTGCGGAGGCATATGGAGGATAGTCTTGTCTTCACTTTGAGCTCTCGTAGAATGGAGATGTTGGTGCGGAAGGCAGTCCAGGGAATTAGTAGCATTTTCCTCCAGCACCACATCTCGAAAGCGTCAATACGGTCTCGATCGGAACAGTCCACGTTTCTGCTCCGTAATGAAAAATGGAGAAGACAAGGGTGTTGACTAATTTCATAAAACGTCCAAAAATACGGTAAACGCGTAGGTACGAAGTCGCAGTAACAGCTAGTATAAGATAATATTCAAGTGATATTTATTCTTTTTATTTTATTCTGTAATAGAAATGTAATAGAGGTTATGTTATTTTGTGTTAGTAAAATAAGTTATACTAAGTATGTTATGTTTACAGAGCGCGTGTCGCAGAGGCTGTGCGCCACTCCACTCTCGGCACCCCTGAAAACCAGCGTCAAAGGAGCCACCGTGCACATGCCGCATTTGCTGAGTGGGTTTCCTTTTTACGTATTTTAATGTTTAATGTATTTGTATATAAATGTAATGCTACGTTAAATAATTTCTATATATATATCTAATTAACACACCGAGGCCTGATGATCACTTTATTTTCAGTACCTGTAGTGTTTGTATCTACTTAGTAGATACTGTACCCTATCTCACATCCACAAGTAAGTGAGGTAACTGCCGGTGTCAATCTCCCGACCTGTCAATGTCATCCGTACGTCTGGATGACAGGACGAGGGGGTCGGGAGGGGAAGGCCTGGAGGGGGGAAACTGACACAAGGGAATGGCGGCGCTACCGATATCGAGGTATTCGATCTTGGTGTATTGGTGAGCCAGGGAGAAGGTTAAAACACAGGACTTTACAGTGGCGACGAAACATGATCTCAATTTTAGATCTCAATTTTATTTTTATGTTAATTGTGTTCACTAGTTATTATTAATTTGCTTTGTTTAGTTTAGTTTAGTTGAGTGTATTTAGTGCACGCTGTGGCATCCTGTAATTAGGGAAACACAAAGCATTTCCTTTAGATTTAAGAATGTACTTGATAATTGTGATTTCCTTGTTGGATGCTCTAAATAAAACAAATAATTAATAATAAATCAAATGTCACACACATTGTTATCGCAAAAAAACTGATCAGATTCGATAATCCCCAATAAAGTCGGTATAAAACACCACAAATCATAGTCACTCCATAATAAGAGGCCTATTTATCTGGAAAAACTCGGTAGCTCAAATAAAAGTGGTCATAATATAAATTTATAGGCAATTTGTGGAAAGATATACAGCCTACTTTCGTCTTTTGTGTTTTGCTAATGAAAGTTATTTTTGTACCTTCCCTTTTTACCCGATTGCTCGGGAGGGTAGGTAATGTTTTCGGGTAGATAATGCTGACGAGTTTTAGAACTACAAAATTTTCTGTCATGTTATCATATTGTGTCAATTGTCATGTCGACATTTTATTTATCCCATAAAAAACTAATAAAAATGCATTGATTTAATAAATCCTAACTATGTCCATCATCAGTATCTTTCTAGGCTAGGTAGACAGTGGTTACCACTTACCATCAGATGGGCTATCGGCTTATTCTATCATTAAGTTTTTTAAAATTATACCAACGCAAACTTTTTATCAATCTTTTTTTGAAAATTATCTAGGTGGCACTACCTTTTTTGGAAACATTAAAGGCGGCTTGCACCAGAATCGCTAAACGCGTTTAACTATTAAATAGTATTTAGCGAGTTGTCAAGTCATATAAATACGTCAGATTTATCACTATTTAGCTGGCGCAAGCCGCCCTAAATGCAGAAATATCACCGTCTTTTCAATAAAATGGTTTCCAAGTACATAATATTTGCATTTAGTTTTTAACCCCTGAAGAAATTACACTGGGCAGTGAAATATAATTTGACAGCAAAAGATTGGAATACGGGGCCAGGATAGTATTTGAAAAACGGCCCCCCTCAAAATATATTAAAGAACCTTGTACAAAGTCACTCTAGAAATCTAATGTAGACTCAGTTTTCAATGAGCCACCAATCTATAGGAAAAATGGAGTTAACAGGTACTTATAATGCTCTGGAGACGCTCAGTGACTCAGCGATTCCCTACCCGTGGCTTGAGGCTCAGGACTCGAGGGCTTGTAGTGCGGGAGCTCGCGACTTTATAACCACCTTACAACTTGGTAATAAAATTATTAATAAAAAACTTTGAATAAGCTTTGAAAAGAGATGGTGGGAGGAGGCCCAGGAGAGAGAACATTGGAAGTCTTTGGGGGAGACCTTTGCCCAGCAGTGGGACGTGATAGGTTAAGGAAAAAAAAAAGCTCTTAATGAAATTCCTTCGCTAGTTGATTAGACTTTCGTTGTAGTTTTGAAGACTGTCGCATCTGCCAATATTATTTTTAAATGAAATTGAACAGGGTCAATACGTGCTGAGCTAAGCCGTGGATTCCTTCACGATGTTTTCTTTCGCCGTTTGATAGCACTGGCATTGCGCACATACATTTTTCCAAACCTATTGGTGCACGACCAGATTTGAACCCACGACTTTAGGATCAGAAGGCGCTGTCACTACCATTAGACCACTGGTGCTCACTGACACCAATACAGCGGAAGACAACGAGCACAACTGTTCAGCGGTAGAAACACGTGGGTGTTTACTCGAAGGGAATTGTCACCCGATCTCCTAGACTATGTCAGTTTAGTTGGCTCGCCAGCGCGTCTGCAAAACGTGCGTCTGCAGCAGTTTTCAATAGCACTATACTCCGCTTAACTTGGAAATGGGGCTAATGTGCTTAGTGTGGACACGGCTTTATATTACGACTAGTTGTAGCTACTTATGTTAAGCAGGGTAGTACAACGCTTTAGAAATACAGGGTGTGAATAATCTGCTTTCTAAAACATACAAGACTAAGGGCGTCTTGCACCAGAATCACTAAACGTATTTAACAGCTAAATCGATTTAAATCTGACGTATTTGTATGACTTGACGACTCGCTAAATACTATTTAAGAGTTAAACGCGTTTAGCGATTCTGGTGCAAGACGCCCTTACAGATAATAATAACATTTTACAACCCCTTGGCCGATTTAGCTTATGATATTACCAGCCCCCGTATTCCAATCTTTTGCTGTCAAGTTATATTTCACTGCCCAGTGTAATTTCTTCAGGTCACGTGGTACAATTTTGTACCATTGTGATCATTCTTTTTAGACACTTGACAGCAAAATATGCGCGAAAACAAATTAAATGACATCATAATGTCACTATTTAGTCACAGAATAACTATGAGTTAGTATGAACTGACCATGATTTAAAACTTTGCAGTTCAACTTTGCAGTTCAACTGAGATTGGAATACCCCTGCTGTAAACTATGTTATGTCGACCTACCCTAATCAGATCGAATAAATCAAATCAAAGGGGTTTATTTGCGACCATGTACACAAAAAAGAAAAATAATAAAAGTTACTATTTTTAATTAAAACTTAAAACTAACACTTAGAGATAAATAGATAAGTGGTACGAAAGCTATGCTCTAATAATTATACATACGACGATTTACCCTAATTGACACCAAAATATTCGCTGATCGCTTCCGCTCATTCGATCAATATTATGCTTTCAAGCACAGACTTTCAAGAGTGGTATTTTTACACCCTGTATTCATGGTAAGTAGAAATAGGGTTTATACAACGTGCTAGAATAATGTATTGTAAGCAGTAGAATGAGATTAGTATGCACACAGTTGTATTGTTGTTCTAGTCAAACGACCACATTCAGAGATGTATGTAAAAGATAATTAACGCTGAGTCTATTTGCATCTCCTATCAGTAAATAAAAACGAAGAGAGACACTGCTTATTTTATGTATTAAGTACTTATAAAATACATAAAAATACATAAATAAATATTCATGGACATTTCACACGACGCCCTCTAGTCCCGAACTAAGCAAAGCTTGTAATATGGGAACTAGATGCTGATAGAATAGGTACTTTTTTACATTGCTCAACATAACATGTTTTATTGTAACAACTGTTAGTTGACCTTAATAAATAGAAATAAAATAAAATTGCTGAGTAGGACAGCAGGTGAAGATTCTGTCTACTTTTTTCAATAATGGTAAAATCAAGGACGAATTGAGGATAAAATCCTTGGTTTTTGAGGCATTTCCCAAATATTCTGTCAAGCTCTTTTTACACAGGCCCAGCTTTCTAAAAATGACAAGTTGCAAGCCCATTGCCATTACTCGAAAATGATAGAAAACGGCAGTAAATCCGCACAAAGTCCAATTGAAATAAATAAAGCTTGAACACACAAGGCAACGAGAAACGAAAACTCTGGAAAACTCGCTACTATTGTTCTCACAATTGTTTAAGCAAGCAGGGGTAGTCAACTTTCCGTTTTTACGGCCTGCAATAAGCGGCCTGCAGAAAATAACCTCTTTAATACGAACTGGAAACAATCGCGTCATAGGTTTATGTTTTAGAACTAAATTGAATACTTTTAAAGTTTATTTTTAGGTAAGCACACATAAAAAGTCTAGACTAAAACATTTATTTCAAAAAAAAAATTCAACAAAAAGTAGTTTGGCAAAGTGTGGTACATTCACCATAAATACTAACTCGAAATGGATACTTTGTGATTTTATTGAACACACGTTTTTTTCTTTGACTTTGTCTCAATGGCCCAACTTTGATTGGCATACCCCTGCTGGTTAGGTATTTTAGCGTAAAACCATGCATTACCGCACCAATACCTAAGTAATGGTTGCGAGCTGCCTTTATAAACCAATCCTACAATATTTCCGAATATCTGTGTAGAAGACCGATGTCTAGCAGTGGACTTTTATAGGCAAGTAGTTGATGATGATTGAGACATAGTCTGCGGGCCGCAGGTTTCACACAGCTGCTGTATAAGCTATGAAAGAGCTCATTTTCGGCTCCCATTGTCCGTGAGTTCGGACAGATTGTTGTGTCCATTGTGCGAATACTTCGCGATAAATGAGTCGAGTTCCAGCCTACTAACCAACTACAAAAAAAGAGAGGTTCATACTATGCATCATCATTCTCCTGCCCTTATCCCACGCTAGGTGGGATGTACCACATTTTTTTTTCTTCCACTCACTCCTATCATTCGTTAGCTCTGAGTCTACTCCTCTCACATTCATGTCATCTTTCACACAATCCAACCACTTATTCTTCGGTCTTCCTCTACTTGCATACCCAGTCACACTCATATTCATAACTTTTTTCGTGATATGACTTTCATTCCTCCTCATTACGTGTCCATACCATGCTAATCTAGCACTCCTCACCTTTTCAACAACAGAGGTTCATACTATGCGTGTATGCCAATTATTTTGTCAATAAACCGATAAACGCAGAACGTTACAAAAATCGATATTTGAAAGTTCATCGTATTATTTTGGGTTACACTGCGTAGTGACGCTTCACTTCGCAAGAGCTTGCGTCTATGCTCTAGGCGGCCGCGTAATGTAGGTACCTTACATAAATGCCAATACCGATTTTTCATCAACAATTTTCAGAGTAGCAGGGCACGTCGTCAATGGACGTGATCTTTGAGGTCATATTACCCGCTGATTCCTTCTCTTTTCCATAAAAACGTGGTCTGTTACTAGTATGAAGTAACGCTTTGTCCAAAAAGTCTGCGCTGTGCCAATATGCCACAATATTTTTCTTGTCACTTTAAAATAACTATATAACCTGCAATTCTATACATCTGTTGGTCCGGTGATCAATAATTTATGAGTTAAAAAAAACTAGAAAAACAGACTTCAATTCGACTACCAGCTTCATCATGATGATGATGATGGCAATTATTTGGGAATGTTCTAGTGACCATAAACAACACAAAAAAGTCACAGGAAAGAAAAGTACGCAATTTCGTGGACGTGAATGGCATATTTGGCAGCCCTGCGTACCGAGCAGATTAGTGCTAAGCCTAATGTGCGCACCTAATGTACCTACACCTTTTGATGACAATAAATTTTATTTGTATTTGTATTTTTTTCCAGTTATTTCTATTTATAAGCCAAACTACTGAACCAACCTGCAGGGGTATGCCAATCAAAGTTGAACTGCAAAGTTTTAAATCATGGTCAGTTCATACTAACTCATAGTTATTCTGTGACTAAATAGTGACATTATGACGTCATTTGATGTGTTTTCGCGCATATTTTGCTGTCAAGTGTCTAAAAAGAATGATCACGTGGTACAAAATTGTACCACGTGACCTGAAGAAATTACACTGGGCAGTGAAATATAGCAAAAGATTGGTATACGGAGGCTGGAAGTACATCCTTTCAGATAAAAAAAGAATTTTTGAAATCGGTTCATAAATTACGGAGTTCTTAGGTAACACACATAAAAAAACAACCGAATTAAGAAACTCCTTCTTTTTTTGAAGTCGGTTAAAAAGGGAACAACCTCATATATATTTCTATCACATTCTCCTTAACTGCTGCCCTTTTGTGAATCAATGGTTCATAGAAAACACCATTTCAATGACGTTTTTCCCGAGCACCCTGCTAAAAGGAGCCCATGTGTTAATGGCTAACCCGTTAGAAATAAACTAGTCACTTTCCAAATGGTCAGTCAGACCCTTGTGGTACCGGCTGTTTAAGAAGCACCTTTTGATAGAATCACTTTAAGTTAAAATAATTTTATAAGTTTAAATAACTAGAAAAACCGACTTTAATTCGACTACCAGCTTCATGATGATGATGATGATGATGATGACAGTTCATTGGGAATGTTCTAGTAACTATAAACACCACTTAAAAGTCACAGGAAAGCAATATACGCAATTTCGTGCACGTAGTTGGCATGTTTTTTCAGTTATTTATATTTATAACCCAAACTACTGAACCGATTTTGATGAAAATGAAATGGGACCAACCTGAAAATATATCCTTTCAGATAAATAAAGAATTTTTGAAGTCGGTTCATAAATGACGGAGTTCTGAGGTACCAAACATTTAAAAAACCAACCGAATTGAGAACCTTCTCCTTTATTGTAGTCGGTTAATAATATAAAAAAGCACCTCAGTGTTGTTAGTTCGTATGAGTTAGGAGCCATCAACGTCGTGGCTTAAAGACTGCTAGACCCAGGACCGTGCCCTCCAAAGCACTCAGATGTAAATGCCAATAGCGGTCACCTATCCATGATGTACCTATTAGTAGTCACAACGAATGTTTGTCCCTCTGAAGTATCTTTATCCTACTAATATTATAAATGCGAAAGTTTAGATGTTTGGATGTTTGTGTTTCAATCACGTCGAAACTACTGAACCAACTTGGATGAAACTTGGCATATATCGTCGCTGTTTTCACTAAGTGACGTATCTGATATTTTGTGATGGTTTCGCGCCTCAGAAACCGGAATTCGGGCGCGTCCAAAACTGTGATAGGGCTCTTAACGCACAGACCATAAAACTGTCTGTCTGTCGTTAAGACTAGATATATAGCTCGTAACCTGGATTGACATATAGGCTACTTTTTATCCCGAATAATGAACAGGATCTACAGGATAAAATGAACGAAAAGGATTAGCAGCGCCAATTGACAACAGGATTTCATTGTCATGTCATGTCACGTCAGTTTGACAGGACGTAGTACTACCTCTTTTGTCTAACGACTAACGTTTAAGGGAGAACGCAAACCAAAGACAAAACGTCTTGTCGAACAGTTAGTGATGTGAAACTTCTCAGTAAAACTTTTTTAGTTACGATATGCTTCTTTTTATTTGCTGTTTTCGTTACTTGCTTATTTAATGAGAATCATCCTAAGTACTTAATAATATTATTAAGTACACTACATAATTACTCTATGTTCTTATTTATTAAAAAACACAGTTCATTCTCTAGGTATGTGCGTATAAAGCAATGTTTAATAGGTAGGTACTAAACAATGCTATAATAGATAGGTAAACATAATTTTATGCATGCTGTGTTCGCTTTTTTCGCTTTTTCGTTATAACGAAAACAGCATATGACGAGTGCTTCCTCGTCATATGCTGTTTTCGTTATAACAGAAAATTTATTTTCACGTCACTAAGTACGCGACAAAACAGTTTTGTCGATAGATGTGCGTTGGCCCTAACATTCGAGTACGGGTTCGGTATAATGTCAATTTTCTCAAAGAAGTATCCGCTCGGTACACGCACAGATTTATTGTACACGGAAACCATGGACCAAAAAAATTAATCGTATTGTTTTATTAATCGATGCGGAAACGGTACTCGCGTACGAAGTCGCGGGTAACTGCTAGTCTCTCATATATATATGCGCAATCGTTTGTTGCAGAAGGAGGGAGAGGGATAAAGATCCGTTATGCGTACTTTTCCTGTTAAGAGATTCTTCTTAACACGCCACAGCAAGCATTTTTTTATACAACTAAATATTGGAACAAGCTGATGGGAGATTTCAGTACAAAGGGTCTATTATTCTGTGACTGGTCAGGATTCGAACCCCAATTGATTGTTCGCGCACCATTAGGCGCGGGTACTGAAACATTGTCTATAGAATGACGTCTTTAAAAATGTGGTAAAAGATTAGATTGTGGATTTTCTCGAGGATTTAATCGACTTTAGGTGGAAGTTGTAAGCTTTTGAGACTATAAAAAAAGGCCGAGGTAACCACTTAACATCAGGTGGGCCATTGGCTTGTTCCATCATTAAGTTGTATAAAAAAGTAAGGTACCTACCTACATAAAAAAATATGCGATTTTGTGGACTGAAGAAAAGGTGGGTAGACTGTGTGAAAGAAGATACATGACTATGAGTAAAAAAAGAGTGAACAAAAAGATAACGGCCGATAGAGGAGGATGGAAAAGGAAGTTAAGGTAGATATGTTATGACCCCTTCTAAGATGTATATTTCCATAAAAAATGACCACAGAAGTCGAAACAACACGTCTATTACGTAAAAACAAACAGTAGCAAAAGCAATGTGACAGCGAACATAGAGGGAATCTACTTATCAGCGACAAAATAATTCATATTACAGTAGGTGGTTCTCAAGAAATTACTTGCTGTCGCTTAACTAAAACTAGCTAGATGTCAAGACTAGCTATAATGTGAGGATAAAAGATTACTTTTGCTTATAGTGACACAAAATACCAGATACGTTTATTTGCTGAAATGTGGTTGTCACAAAAAATGTGATTGCACAATTTATGCCTGTTGCAAGCTTGTCGCGAATAACATAATATCTGTTCTGTATGTCTTTTGCATCTCTAGACATTTTTGCTGCACCACAACGATAAAAACACATTTTAACCTTTATGTTACCTTTATATCGCCATACGCCACTAAAACAACTTTAACCCTTCAGTAACATCGTCAAGCTATTAAAATAGATGCATCGTGTAATATTCACAATTTAATTTTATTTTATCGCAACGCTAGGTTCATGAAAACTATATTATCTAAGCATCGCACTCCGTGGGTCACGGACCTTAAAATATAATCTACATTTTCTGTCTACGTATATAAAAAAAAATAGTTTTGTCTGTTGATTTTTTTTACATCTACCTAAAAATGGATGTGAAAGATAACTTTGCGATGGCATCATCACCAACGCAAAAAAAATATTATGGGTGAATGATTGCTGATGGATCAAGCCATAAACAAGTACCCTAATTAATTTAATTTAAAAAAAACTCCCGAATTTGATACCCATATTGAGGGAGTTGTGAAAAAAAAATGTAATCCGCCATTTTGTGGCGGCGGCCATCTTACATCGATTTTCAGACAGACAGACACACACACAGACCCGTCAAAATTATAACACCCCGTCCTTTTTGCGTCTGGGGTTAAAAATGACCTAAATCAGTCAATCAAATCACACAGGTAAAATAGTGACTTGTTAATTATTTGTGTGCACTGTGATTTGCAACGGTTTCCAGCAACTTTTAGGTCGCATTGCACCGTCAACTTGTCTAATTATTTATTAAAAATACACCTTCCCAATATTTATTTATTAATAATATAATTTCAGAATGAACGATTCAAATGCTTCTCCATCCATCAAATTCCTTACTTCTCAATGTCGACAGTCTATCGAGTGGTGGTCTGTTTTTCTGGTGTTTGAGTAAGAAATAAAGAGAGTAAATCAAGAAGACACAACTAGTTTAGATAGAAACACTGGAAACTTTATACTGCATCGTTGCAGATAGCTAGTGTGGATACTCAAATTGCAAATTAGGTAGTGCAGTGCTAGGAATTCGTTCTATGTTTTTATCTAACTGCTTACTGTGTTTTCAGCTCCAGTTGTTTCTGTAATAGAAAATTTCAAAAAGAATGTCTTATTTCTCTGAGCATTGACATACAGTGTTGGTAATCTCAAGGGTATATTCTCTTGATAAAATCTAGTAAAATATCATTGAAATTACAAATTGGGCTGCTATTACAGAAATACCAAAAAAATATTACAGAAATAATATTACCTTACAGAAATTTTATTAAAATTTATACTGAGTTTTATTTAGAGTATTATTAACTGTCCGTCTGTTTTTTTGTACGTTTAAAAATATGTAAAAAAAACAGTAAAAACATGCACTTTACCGTGCAGATAAATAAATTTTAAAAATATGATCCAAAGTGCTTTCAAAAAATGAAAATTCCAATATTCGTATTTTTTAGAAATCAAGCTATTTTGTAGTATTCAAAGGGATAACTCTGATTTAAAACAAAAATGCGACAGCGTGCATCCATAGCCCCTAAGGCTTTTTAGCATCAGAGGGATGATAGTATAGGGAGTCTAGGGTACTATGAACATAATATTTTTGCTGAAAAAAATGCACGTGTCTTCTTGGTACCATTACGTGCCACCGTTGTATTACAACAAACATTTAGACACGGCAAAATGAATTGATTTTTGTTTTTTCAATCTTATTTTTCCTTATCTTGTTTATGACATGACACTGACAGAATTGTGACCACAAGATGCAAAAGCTGTATACTTACCAAGAAGTTGAAGTTATTTGAAAAAAACTCTTGATGAATTCGAATTTCTATTATATCTAACCTACCCTAACATACTTAGGGCGGCTCGCACCAGAATCGCTAAACGCATTTAACTATTAAATAGTATTTAGCGAGTTGTCAAGTCATATAAATACGGCAGATTTAAATCTATTTAGCTGTTAAATACGTTTAGTGATTCTGGTGCAAGCCGCCCTTAATTAGAAGTTTATTTTTTAGTTCTGTTTTTCAACTTTTTCTAAAATATAATTTGTCCACTAGACATTGACCTAAACATTTGCTCTATCTTCTTTCTCACCTCTTCTTCTAAAACTTTATATTTTTCGCGTGTTGAGGCATTTTACATGGATTTTTCTTTTTTTGCTGCGCGTAAAAACTCGTAGCGGGAAAAGCGACTAGGCTTTGCCTAGACTAGATGTATTACTAGCTATTTGTATACGTCACATCTATCTACCGATTAGTTCGTATTTTGAAAATAGGCAGGTGAAAAATCCACTGACTTAAAACCACAGATATTTAAAATCAAGGAGACTTATTATAAACGCAAAGTTACATACCAAATGTTATAGATTTTTATTTTATTTTATTCAAAGTTTCTCACAATATAAATGAGCTGCCATGTATCCTAAGTACCATAATATACTCAAATGTGTTTTCTATTCAAACCCTAATCGTATAATTCATATCTCATTCTATATTCTACTGAAATCTTTGAAATATCTCCCCTTTATTATATTATTCAAACAAACACTCGATGGATTCTGAAAACCGAAAAAAAGCCGTTAATCTAATCTTGTACGATCGCCGCAGAATAAATCAAGTTTGGGTCAACCCCCACTTAACAGTACACATACGCTTTTACCGAAAGAAGAGGTATGGGACGCCTCTTAACCGTTGAAAAAGCGGTCCACCAGACTTCAAGGGATCATTTTCCGTCCAATGGCGTTCTCGTCAAGGATTTAAAATTGAATGAAGGATTCAATTATAAGTGCCTATTTCACTCCATCAGAGATATATCTTGTTAAAAACAAAGATGGGTGTACATTTTGAAAGGTGTGAAAATGGTCGTTAAAGATTATAGAAAAATACTTTTTATTATCACATTTTTCAAATTTTTTTTTTTTTCATTTAATTTTCATTCAGTATTTTAAAATTTAAAAAAATATGATTGACCAAAACTAAACCTTTATTTACAAACTTGTTTTGTAAATCTATTTCTTCACTACTATTAACAATCTAAGGCAAAGTTCTATGAAAACTCCTTAGAAATTGTAAAGTTCAACTTTGAACTCAAGTTCAACTTTGCATAGCGTTTAATCTAACGAATTAATATAATTACCCCCAATTGTTTTAAGTAGGGGTACTTTGAAATTAACTTTAAGTGGATCATTTTTTACTTCAGCTAATGGGTAGCTTGGAGAAACCATTTCAACTGTACTTAATAGAGGAATAACTAGCTAAAATGCAAGAGTGGGTTCTATTCTCGAGGCGGGACAAAATTTATTAATTACATGACCGCAACGTGACGTGGCAGACGTGTTCTCCAGGTAATGCAAAGAGGTTACCACTTGAAATTATCTGGACTATATTTTTTGTAGGAATAAGTAATGGGACAAGCTTTTGGCCCACCTGATGTTAAGCGGTTACCACAGCGTGCAACAATGCAAATCCATTAAAGACGTGCCGTGCCAAATACTCCGTGAATTTTTATCAAAACTGCGCTTCATTTTGTCAATTTCATGGTTTGGATTTGAACCCACTACCTAAAGACTATACGTTATCACCAAGCACTATACCAATAGATTAGTTCGGTCTAGCTCCGCAGTATCAATCATTCTGTTTGTTGTGTAAACTAAGACCGACACGTATCGGACGTGATTGCCAGGACGTGGCCCAGATTACCCTTCCAGAGCTCCTTGATTAATAACTTGTTATTTGTATAGAAGAACGGACCAGTTACGTTTTGTGTGAGATGTGAAATAAAGCGATTTGTACACAAAACTGACTGTTTGTGGCAAAGCGAGTCGCCGGCGTGTGGTGGCATCGTAGACCCGTCACCCACACGAACAAGAGTGCACAATCAGCGCGCTACAATTTTCTGAAATGAATGGAAGATGTGCTCACACTCTTGGGTCGCGGCACTGGCTCCACGGGGTTGAAGCGGAGGCGAGGTGGAAGCAAGGCGGAGGCCGGGCGGACGTAACGCAGAGGCTAGGCGGAGGCTAGGCGGAGGCCAGGCGGAGGCAAGGCGGAGGCAAGGCGGAGGCCGGGCGGAGGCCGGGCAGAGGCAAGGCGGAGGCAAGGCGGAGGCCGGGCGGAGGCTAGGTGGAGGCAAATCGGAGGCGAGGCGGAGGTGAGGCGGAGGCTAAGTGGAGGCGAGGCGGAGGCAAGCTGGAGGCGAGGCAGATGCGAGGCGTGACCGCAAGAACGTTTTAGGAAGAAATGACGGCAACATAAGTATCCGCTTTTACGATCACTTTAAAAAAAAAGCCGGAGTACTTAGGCCTGTAATGCGTCAACCAAAAGGTGCTGATCATGTTTGGTCTTTAAAAAAAAGCAACTGCAGAATAATAGAGTCCCACTAGGGCACCGGTGCCTCCGTAATTAAGAATGCGTTAAAAGTAAAGCACATTAGCAGGCAATCCTCGAGAGTAAGATTCAACGGGTTAAGCTTTAATTTAAGTTGGTGTTCGTTGCGAAAACAGATTCCAATGCTGGGAGTTCAGCGTGTCGAACTTTTGCTTGTGAGATAGAAGAGGAAGCGTTTTTGGACCAAACCTTATCATCTAGTCTCTAAAACTCAGACTAGTGTCTAAAACTCAGACTAGTCTCTAAAACTCAGACTAGTCTCTAAAACTCAGACTAGTCTCTAAAACTCAGACTAGGCTCTAAAACTCAGACTAGGCTCTAAATTTTAGAGCCTAGTCTGAATCTTATTTTATTCATTTTCGAAAAAAATCAAACCTGCCGGTTTTGCATGGAGATAAAATCGGTTGCAAATCTCCCGCTAGAAGCGCTTATCGGGTTATTATACAAAATATCTTACAAGGCACTTCTCGATATTCGTTTCGATGAAAAACCAAAATTTTTTTAAATGTAAATTGCAAAGAAGTTTGCTGACTAAAAAATATGCACTATGTGGTCAATTTTGGTCCTTTGGTCGTAAAACTATGTATGTAGAAGCTGGTCACTTGTAAATTAAGCCATCACATGAGACTGTGCGCTCTTGCCAACTTAAAACTCACTTATTTAAACTTAACTTCGACTTTGGGCTCCAGTATTCTTGACTTTTGAGCCAGTTCTAATCAAGAACTGAGCTTTCAAAGGATAGTTAGCACAAGAGTGATTATCGAAGATAAACAGAAGTTAAAAAATTTTTAGGTTTCATTGTCACGAAATAAATCGCAGATTATGAATCAAACCCCACACTTCTTGCAACATAGCAAGTTAGTCACTACTGTGTAATGGTAGCGTAACATAGAGATCAGTGCTTTGATCACGAGTAAAATGTGACCATCGTAAACGTATCGTAACGCTAGCGTATCCGAGATACACTGCGCGGTGACGTTACAACATCGGCAGTCGAGCTGACGTTGACACGCAATATGTTTCGGATACGTTAGGTTCACGTAACGCATAATGGCCCGACTGGTACTTACAAAGTCAAGTAGGTCTAGATATACATTTATTTGTACTATTTACTCGCCCATTTCGTTTCAAGTAGAGTTTTGTAACAGTTAAAAAAACCCAGTTGGTATGAAAGATGGTATGAAAGAAAAGAAAAGTACCAGGAGAATAGAACTAATGAAGAGTTAGCAGGTCTTTTCGTGCTCGGTTCCTTGTAGTGATTATTGGTTTCAAGTTTCAACACACAAGAAATAGGTCGCACCTACCAGTTTTTCTTTTTATAATGTTGGCATGATACCAAAAAGGTTGAAGTCATTGGACCACTAATGAGGTAGGCTTGTGTAGCTTGTTAGTGAGTTTACGTGGACTTATTTCGATGAATGAAAATTTAGATTCAAGGCCTAGGGTAATTTATACTCATTATGTTGATTGGTAGGTAAATAGTAAGTACCTCTTATTATTTAGGTACCCACTTGTAGAGTCCTTTAACTATTAAATAAAACACCAATTATAAATATTACACGGATGTCTTGTGGTACGTGGTCTTTCCCCACCACCGCCTGTCCGCCAGTGTTGCGAACCACCCACGGACATGTAGTATCTGTGGGTGGCTGGCAATACCACCACCAAAAATACAAATACCTACAGTGCGTAAAAAAACTTGTCATAAGCCCGTACTTAGTCTGAGTTTTATTTTATTGATTTTTTATTGGGCAGTTTTTGTTACTTTTTCCATAAAAAATTGCGAATCACTTGTCGCAAATTAACAAAAAAATTCAGACGAGCTTCGAGTTTTGAGTCATGAGCAAATTAGCTGCATAAGAACTTCAGAGAAAAGAAAGCAAGTCTACAGTTCTGTTTCTCTGTGATTGTAAAGATTTCCGGCTCTGGAAGATTCGTCGCCATTTTATTGCACCAGGTAGCAATAAAGTCTAAAATATATGTTGCTATAAAAATAGTCGTAAACTCGAAAATTTCATAAAACAAATAGGCACAACCCTCTGACTATGACGGTTTTTACACTTCACGACACGACACCTGCCCCCGTATTCCAATCTTTTGCTGTCAAGTTATATTTCACTGCCCAGTGTAATTTCTTCAGGTCACGTGGTACAATTTTGTACCACGTGATCATTCTTTTTAGACACGTGACAGCAAAATATGCGCGAAAACAAATTAAATGGCATCATAATGGCACTATAGATTTAATTGGGCGAGACATATTGACAAAACATGTAACAAGCTAAGAGCCATTATGGCCAAGTTCTTTATAATTAAGCATAAAGTTCCTTTTGGTGTACTTTTAACAATGTATAAGACCCTAGTGGAAAGCATTTTGTCGTACGGGTTGAGTAGCTATGGTCGTACCTATAAAACTCACCTAGATCAAATTTACAATATTCAATACAGGTTACTTAAATTTGTAGTTCCTATGAAAATTAAAAACAGATATACATTGGACCCCATGGGGCTTTTTAAGTACTGTGGTATTTTACCTATACACAAAAAAGTTGAACTTAATCTGCTCATTGAACAGTATTTTCGTACGGAAATTCAAGTGCCTAAATATCATGCAGTTACCACTAGAAGCATCACTTCAAAAAAACTTATCAAGCCAAGATTTAGTAATGACTACGGTAAAAGAACCTCAAAATATCTGATCCCTCATCTTATTAATACACTTCCTGTCGAAATAAGAAACAAAATCACTTCGAAAAATATTAAATATACGCTAAAAAAATACTTTTTAAACAACCTTGTTACATGAAATGGAGCATCCTTTATAGGTCGAGTCGAGCGCATGCGCGCTACCGATAAGTGGGTACCAATAGTGTAACCGCTTGCGCACGCTGCCGTCACTCGCTGCGCTGCGCCTGCGCCTCGCTTGTGTTTGTCCGCATCACCTGACTAGAATGTACCTATCTTGTCAGTGTGGTGTGCGTGCGGTCGCTCGACCGATTAGTGTTATTCTTACGAGAACCTAGTGCCTAGACAAGCCATACCTTGGCTTTAAGGCACTATTTAAATTTAAGTATGTGTTATTTTTGAAATAATAATAAATAAATAAATAAATAAATATTTAGTCACATAATAACTATGAGTTAGTATGAAATGACCATGATTTAAAACTTTGCAGTTCAACTTTGATTGGCATACCCCTGCTGGTATGTTGGCATCGTGTGACGGTATCGGTCAATGTGCAAATGCCTTATACGGAGTTATCGTGTGAGTTTATTGTAAATTGGTTTGTTGCTATTTCAGCCATTAACTATTTATATTAGATTGTAATTTTTATTGGTCAAAGAGCTGACATTAAAATGGCACAATTAATTGGCATTACTTACTGCAAATATTTTTTTTGAGAAAAAATAATGAAAAATGAAAATGAAAAATGGAACACGCTTATTGCCCATCTGATGTTAAGCGGTTACCTCTATTCATAACAATGAATTATCTCGCAGAGCAAGTTCATTGAGAACGTGCAAAGCATGCACTGCGTTCATTATTCTAAGACGTAGCTAGATATGTCTCATGTGCCTGTAATTGCACCGGCACCTATACCCTTCAAACCGGAACACAGACTACTTACTAAGTACTCTAGACCTTTAAAATACCTCATCTCGAATCAAAGTCGTAAGCTTCACTTTCACTACAAATTTTCATACAAATATGCCAACAAAACTTATGAAACATCTACAGTAAAGATAACACGACCAGAATGAATCATTAATATTCTTTTCACGTACAACCCGACCTAAATATTTAGAAATTAACATACGCCCCACGTCGAATTAATAAGTAGGGATGTACCTTTGAAATTGCGATATTGTGTACCGTTACTGGTAAAGGTTGTGATACATTGAGAGATGAGAGAGCGCATTTTATTTTCAAACTAGTATTCACCTGTAACATTACTAACATTGTTCTTAGACAAAAGGCAGATGATGAAAAAATCTTCCGAAATCAGCAATATTTTTGCATTGTTATCTATTATTATTGGCCTTGAGTGTCCCACAGCTGGGCAAAGGCCTCAGCTCCCTCCCGCCCCTCCACGCTGTGCTATCCAGAGCTGCGATTGCCATCCGGATCTTTTACTTTTGCATAAAATATTTAATATACGAAATCACAGTATGAATAATTTTAGGTGTAAAATCAATACAATTTCTCACGTGAACACCATTGAACTAAAGGTACAAGATACGTTTATTTGCTGAAATAAGTGCTAAAAGAGGCACTTTAAAACTTATTCACCATTTTCGGGCATCGCAAAAATGTCGCAAAAATGTTAGATTTGGGCGCTTAAATTAATTTTAAACTTTAAATTAATAATCTAAAGCACAAAATCACGAAAACAAATTTTCATACAGCATAAACCTTTATGCTATTTATAGCGATTTATCCAATTTGAAACTTTTATTACGTTTTTTCCGTTTTTTTACCTACCTAGGTTCACAACAATAAAATCTTGGGTGATTCAGTGAAACACACTGGTCTGGTACACCCCCGCCCGGTGTGTCGCTGTCCTAATAGGTAGCTATGTTACTTCCCCCGAAATATTTCGAGTAATCCTGTGTTGTATTAAGGCGGGTGACAGTATGATGAATATTAAATACGTGTTAATGCGCCTTAAATCTGCAGATCTAGATGGCTAACGAATTTGAAATTGTAATGGTTTATATAGCGTAGAAAATGTGGACTAAAAAATTTTTTTACAACTTTTTTACCCACCCTACCTTGATATTCGATTGGGATTGCTATAGATTACTCGGTATCACATTTAACCCCAAAACAAATAGTTTCAGACGCGTGCTGTGGTTTTTTTTTATTATTTTTGTACCACAGCAATAGATCCACGCAAAGCCTTGGCTGTTTGAAAAACGAGGACTGTAATATTACGGTCTTGTCAAAAAGTCAAAATACTACTCAATTCAATTTATTTATTTCTCGCAAGTGATTTAAACCTAAACTAATTAGAGCTAAATACAAATTTTTACAATGTACTCATGTACCTACTAATAGGTTTGTTAGGCAACTAGCTTCAACCCACAGCTTCGCTTGTATAATTTCTTCAGGTCACATGGTACAATTTTGTACCACGTGATCATTCTTTTTAGACACTTGACAGCAAAATACGCGCGAAAACACATCAAATGACGTCATAAAGTCACTATTTAGTCACAGAATAACTATGAGTTAGTATGAACTGACCATGATTTAAAACTTTGCAGTTCAACTTTGATTGGCATACCCCTGCAGAACTTAAACACGCGTTTGTGCTAAACTATGACCTTCATATCAGTCCCCATTTTTCAGGAACCGTGCTCTTTTGAAGTGCGGACTAGATTCAGGTTGAACGTATAAATTTAGCATGGGATTGAAAACGGGAATGCATTGCCCGATTTCGCCTCTCGCCGATTCGAAATCCAATATCTCAGGCGCAGAATTCGACGATAGATTTGTTCAATAAAACACTTTGTCTATCCTGCGAGCAATAACGGAGAACTTCGGGTCAATCGCGCTTTCAACATAAATATGCCTATTAAAATAATAGATTTTGTACACACGGCCACAGGTCAGGTTATAAAACCAATACAACCATAACTACGCTACATACAATGCAGAGAATCGTTGGAAAGGCGCGCGCCGCGCTTTCAGCCCGTCCTAGTCAAACATACCTTAGTCCCTCTCGCACGATTAAGATAA
This sequence comes from Gandaritis pyraliata, assembly GCA_947859175.1. Classification (NCBI taxonomy): domain Eukaryota; kingdom Metazoa; phylum Arthropoda; class Insecta; order Lepidoptera; family Geometridae; genus Gandaritis; species Gandaritis pyraliata. Next base: position 7,763,362 of record OX401869.1, on the reverse strand, counting down.
GATAAGATAAGATAATTCTTTATTTGTCCTCAGCAAATATACAGATGACTTAAGTAACTTATTATAAGAACAGGTAAGTTATTACCTACCTACAAATAAGTAAAAATGAAAAATAAACAATTAAAAAACAAAGTAGGAAAGTAGTACGATTCGCAACGTTCAACTTCAAATAGTTCAGAGTACAAACAGTATAGGTGGACGTGTCTTCGACTGTACCTATTTCCTAGGTACCTATTCTGTTTCATGTCCCAGACACAGGTACAAAACCATTTTTTAATCATGAAAAAAATTATGATTGGTGTATGTGTTTCAAGCTTCCGTCTATACAGGGTAAAAACCCGATGCCCATTTCATAAATTACCCCTTCAAGTCTCATAATCCCCGTAATGGGGGAACAGGTTAACGGTCAGAGCCGCTCCATCAATCTGCCATCACCCTCAGCAGGTACATTGTGAACTCTTCTTCGCGTGGAAACTTTACGTCATTTCTCAAATCAGTTTTCTTTATCTAAGCGACGGTGTTCAAAAGTGTCTCTCACTAATCTGTAACAACTGAAGCCTGTCTTTTGTTTCTTATAAAGTACGAATAAGCTATATACTAGAGTTAATACAAGTATAAGTGTACCGTTTAGAAGATTGAACAGAAACAAAGTAATAAAAATAAATTGGTTCTGAATATAAGTCTTCTAATTCTAACACAGGTTGTTAAACTAAAAAAAAATCCCAACCCAAATTATTTTAAAACTTGCATTCAACAATAAAATCAATTTTGATTTTGAAATAGAGTTTTTCATTTTTACTAGTTGCTCCGCAGCTCTGAATTTATAAGGTAAGCTATCAAATATTATTATACTTATTATCCCTCGATCGTTTATCCCATTTACTTGGGGTCGGCTTTCCTTGGCCGTTTTCTCCACTGCGCACGATTTTGTGCGGTGTTAGCGTCGAGTTGAGCTTCTTTTAGGTATCATCCATACTTGGTACACATTCCACCCATTCGCACCAAACGTTTTGGATCTACATTCATTATGCGAACTGCCAAGGAATGGAACGCGTTGCCGTCTTCTGTCTTTCCTGAAAAATATAATCTGGGTCTTTTCAAGGCAAGAGTGAATAAGTGTCTTCTAGACTGTCCTGCTCCATCGTCGGCCACATCGTCACTTACCATCAGGTGAGATTGTGGCCAAAGGACATTCTATATTATATAAAAAAAAAAGGTATTTTTCGACCGTCATTACACAGGTAAGCTATCAAATAAAATTGTAAAAAACTACGATATTACCGAAAGACTAGCGAAAGTCTATGGTCTAATTCCAGTGAGGTAACAAATACTACACAGGTGCCGCATCTACCTCCCACATAAATAAATCTATGTCGCAAGCAGCACAAACCTCTGATTTATATTTGATGTTTTTTTTCTTATTTATATTTTTTGAGTGAGGTTTTTTCCTATTTATATTTCGCGTGATATGAATAACGTTATTGATGGCTTAGTTCACTCAGTTATTTGACGCGAATGATTTATAGCTGGTACTGTTTTGGGTAAGCAGGTTAGTGGGACGCGCTTCCTACTTCCGTGGTAAAAATATTATTATCCAAAAGCTGTACTTCCCACAGTCGGAAGGCAGAGCTATTACTGACTGAACTGTGGTGCTTATCCGCATATCAACAACATTTTCTATGAAATCAACTAGTGAGCTCGTAAAAAATCTGGTCCATACAAAATGTCATACGTTCCAAATGGAACAGCCCCCGTATTCCAATCTTTTGCTGTCAAGTTATATTTCACTGCCCAGTGTAATTTCTTCAGGTCACGTGGTACAATTTTGTACCACGTGCTCATTCTTTTTAGACACTTGACAGCAAAATATGCGCGAAAACAAATTAAATGACATCATAGTGTCACTATTTAGTCACAGAATAACTATGAGTTAGTATGAACTGACCATGATTTAAAACTTTTCAGTTCAACTTTGTAGTTCAACTGAGATTGGAATACCCCGGCAGTAAAGTTTTACTGTAGAGTACCTACTGAAATAATCGATTGATCTTTAGCGCAATTTTCACCACAAACAGAATCTTATCGTATTCCTGTAACCCGATACAAACCTCACATTTAACAATGTACCAACCCAAGGAACTGTAAAGCCGAAAGTAATAATGGGCTGATGAAACCATAAAGTGGGCCATTTGCAACCGCAACCTTTTAATTAGCAAGCCGCGAATCTAGACGCAGACGAAGGGTTAAATAGACGTGATAAGATCATGGTTTTATAGAGCAGTAAGATTTTAGTAAAGCCAGAAAAAAACTTTGCCTTTGATGTTTACACTGAAATACTTAGAATTAGTTACAATGAAAGATGAAAACGCTGTTTTTGCTTGTTCTGTGTTCATCTTGACTTTGATCGCGAAGAACTGACATCTTGTATAGGGTTAGTCTTAAAATCCCTTTTAAGTTTCCCCCTTTAGGGAATTTTGCGACTTTTTGTCAAAAAAACCCTTAATTTTGAAAAAATTATGGGGACTTTAAGACAAAAAGTCTCTAAATCCCCTTTCCACTGGTTTTTTTTTTGACGGTTCCGACTGATTTTATTAAATAATTAAAATGAAATACTTGGTAATTTTGAATAAAACGAAAACCCACTTCAATGTATTTTGTCTTGTATTTTTTTACTTCTTATTTCTTTGTTCACTGAAAATTCTTTACAATTAAAGAATAGAACGGTCGTTTTACAGTTTAACGTCCACTATGAAGTCTTTATGACGGCCAAGTGTTTTAATTGAAGTTTGCAATGTTGTTTTTATTGCATGAAATAAAAACACCCGCACCAGTGACTGTAAGAATGTAATGTTCTGATACTAACCTACTAGTGTCAAAAAACTAATATCTTGTTTTTTTTATTCCAAATCTTGTAAAATAAGACTACTCGTAACAGTGTAGTTACGTTCAGTTAAAAAAAAATCTTTTGACACCCTGTATAAAGGCGCATGTCCAAACCCGTTAAGAGTTTGGTCATGAGCGTTTCAACGGAGGGACCATAGTGGAACTTTAGGTTTCTGAGCACCTCAATATTTAGTAGAAGTTCTCAAACAATTGTAAAACTGAACCGGTAATTTGTAAAAGTTACGAATCAAAAGTTATAAGCATTTTAAAGTGGTCCCTCGGTTCCACACATGCAATGCTGGGTTCCAAGGATCTAATCAGTATTCACATCTTCTTTCACTGTCTATATTTAGTAGAAGATTTGTAAAAAAGAACTACTTAATTTCAGCCCTTCTTCTTCTTGCAGAGAGACGAAAACACGATAACAAAGTGGTCCCTCAGTTCTACATTGACGAAAATGTTTTTGCGGTTTTACAAAAAAACTAACTGGAATTTTTAGTTTCTGAATCAGTCAATATTTAGTAGAAGTGCTCATACAATTTGTAAAATCAATCAGTAATTTGTAAAACTTACCAATCAAAAGTTATAAGCATTTTAATGTGGACTTTCGGTTGAACACTTTCCAAAACGCAAAAGTAACTTTACAAAAAAACTACAAAACTTAGAGACGTGTAATATAGCTTATCATTTAGTAAAAATTTTTACTAAATATCTACATACAGCAATGAACAATAGACAGAGCCACTATCGAAATATAGCAATTTTAGTTTCCGGCATAGAGATGCAGCCGCAGGGTGACCACACGGCTCAAATTTTCGGGACAGGGAACAGCATGACAGCCGCGCGACGCGACGATTCCACTCTCTGCTGATGCGGGTGTGACTCAATGAAGTCAGCGTTGGTACTCTAAGTACCTATTCATCCATTGTATTTTCAATAGGTGAGTAAAAAAAATCCGATGATCGTCAAATAAATATACTTAAGATCATACGAAAACGGAACGTCAGCGGAAAATCAATACTATTTATACTTAGGTGCTTACCTATCACACTATTCAAACAACTTCGAGAGGGCTTTTGCTGTCCAGTTCAACAATAGAATCTACAAGGTGCTTACCTAAAAAGAACAATCGCTAGGAAAACTTCAATAACCACTATCCCACTACTATTATAAATGACAAAGTTTGGATGTTTGTGTTTCAATCACGTCAAAACCACTGAACCAACTTAGATAGATAGATAAGATAGATAGATAAACTTATTTATTTGTTACTGAACACACACAAACACACACAAAATTTACAGAGAAATGAAAGTAGATAGGTACTATGTGACTAATAAATAAAACTAAACTAAAACAAACTTAAAATAAGGAAAAACAAGACTACCTACCTATATGTTCTCGTATGGTTTGTGCTCTGTGTGTTGCAGTACACAAAAAGGTAACAACTCAGTGTACATTGCTCGAAAGCAACACTGATTTTCAGTTGTTACCCTCCGAGGAAACAACTTGAATGAAACTTGGATATATTTAGTTCGTAACCTGGATTGACATATAGGCTACTTTTTATCCCAAATAATTAACAGGATCTAAAGGATAAAATGAACGAAAAGGATTAGCAGCGCCAATTGGCAAGAGGATTTCATTGTCATGTCATGTCACGTCAGTTTGACAGGGCGTAGTACTACCTCTTTGGTCTAACAACTAGCGTTTGACATTCCAGTAGGTACGAGTTCGGTGTAATGAGGTGTAATGTCAAGTTTCTCAAAGAAGTATCCGCTCGGTACACACACAGATAATATAATGTACACGGAAACTGTAGACGCGTACGAAGTCGCGGGTAACTGCTAGTATATTAAGGCTACGAACTATAATATAATAATATATGCCAAGTTCCATCCAAGTTGGTTCGTAGTTTTGACGTGATTGAAACACAAACATCCAAACATCTAAACTTTAGCATTTATAATATTACTAGCAGTTACCCGCGACTTCGTCCACAAAAAAAATAAAAAAAAGTAGCCGATGTGTTTGATCCAGGTTACGAACTATAATATATTCCAAGTTTCATCCAAATCGGACCAGTAAGTAGTAACAGCGTGATTGAAACACAAACATCCAAACTTTGACATTTATAATAGTAGTGGGATAGTGGTTATTGAAGTTTTCCTAGCGATTGTTCTTTTTAGGTAAGCACCTTGTAGATTCTATTGTTGAACTGGGCAGCGAAAGCCCTCTCGAAGTTGTTTGAGTAGTGTGATAGGTAAGCACCTAAGTATAAATAGTATTGATTTTCCGCTGACGTTCCGTTTTCGTATGATCTTATATTTATTTGACAATTATCGGATTTTTTTTACTCACCTATTGAAAATACAATGGAAGAATAGGTACTTAGAGTACCAACGCTGACTTCATTGAGTCACACCCGCATCAGCAGAGAGTGGAATCGTCGCGTCGCGCGGCTGTTATGCTGTTCCCTGTCCCGAAAATTTAAGCCGTGTGGTCACCCCGCGGCTGCATCTCTATGCCGGAAACTAAAATTGCTATATTTCGATAATGGCTCTGTCTATTGTTCATTCCTGTATGTAGATATTTAGTAAAAATTTTTACTAAATGATAAGCTATATTACACGTCTCTAAGTTTTATAGTTTTTTTGTAAAGTTACTTTTGCGTTTTGGAAAGTGTTCAACCGAAAGTCCACATTAAAATGCTTATAACTTTTGATTGGTAAGTTTTACAAATTACTGATTGATTTTACAAATTGTATGAGCACTTCTACTAAATATTGACTGATTCAGAAACTAAAAATTCCAGTTAGTTTTTTTGTAAAACCGCAAAAACATTTTCGTCAATGTAGAACTGAGGGACCACTTTGTTATCGTGTTTTCGTCTCTCTGCAAGAAGAAGAAGGGCTGAAATTAAGTAGTTCTTTTTTACAAATCTTCTACTAAATATAGACAGTGAAAGAAGATGTGAATACTGATTAGATCCTTGGAACCCAGCATTGCATGTGTGGAACCGAGGGACCACTTTAAAATGCTTATAACTTTTGATTCGTAACTTTTACAAATTACCGGTTCAGTTTTACAATTGTTTGAGAACTTCTACTAAATATTGAGGTGCTCAGAAACCTAAAATTCCACTATGGTCCTTCCAGTGAAACGCTCATGTTTGGTCCCGAATATTTTTTTTTATTTTAAAACTAAATAAATTCAGTGTAAAGATTAAAAACGATTTATTACAGAGTTCATAGTTATATTGGAGTGCAAGGCGATCAATGATCATACATCACACAGATGCGACGCTCAAACAATATTCCTTTTAGTTTTATCTCTGTGAGTTTAAAAGAGTAATAATATACTACAGCGCTCTGGAAATGCTAGTTACAACGTGTAGTAGTTAGTTTAGGTAAGTACACATAAATCTGATTGGAATTTAGAGGAACACTGCGTGGAATCCGGTAAAGCTCTGCAATGGAGCTGTTGTTGTTGCGCAATGTAGCTCAAATTATGTTCACGAGATAATTTTATCACTTACCATCATGCAATGATTTCAGATAATGTGGGGTCATGCAAAATCTAATAGCACCGCAAATTCAGTGTTTCTATTTAATTAAAATTCAGTAAAAAACCATCTTTTTACTAAAATTTTTTGAATTTTTTGTAGCGCCATCTAGCACGCTACATGAGAACTAACGAATACAATCGATTGGTCACATTGACAGATAGCTGTGCGCGGAAGATCTTTGCGATGAAAAAAACACATTCTACCGTGTTCCTCAGTTTATTTATAGGCATATATATTTTTTCTAAATACTAGGTTTTTTGCATTCTTCAAGATCCTAGTTTTACATTGTGCAATAGATTATATTATGGTATATCATAGCTTGCTTGCTCCACTCCGATGTGGTACATTCCTTTCAGTCTGATATCCATTTTAAAGATATTTATTGGATGTCAGTAAGATATTGGATCAGTCTGAATGATGGCTCTTGTAATGGATAGGTGTATTATGGTATCCACATCGTTATCCTTATCAATGGCATAGTATATGACACTGCTATCGATTCTGTTGTTGCATTTTTCTAAACTAACCTAATTTGACAGCGCTAAAAATGTTGCCGTCCCTTTCTCATAAACTGAAAAGACAAAGACAGCTATAATTTTAGCGCTGTCACATTAGGTTAATTTAGAAAAATGCAACAACAGAATCGATAGCATTAGCTGTTACTCGCGACTTCGTACCGCGAAGCGTGTTTTTTTTTAATGTGTGTTACCTCAGAACTGCGTCATTTATGAACCGATTTCAAAAATTCTTTTTTTATCTGAAAGGATGTACTTCCAGGTTATCCCGATTCAATTTTCATCCAAATGGGTTCAGTAGTTTGGCTTATAAATAGAAATAACTGGAAAAAATGAAATTGCGTATTTTGCTTTTATGTGACTTTTTAGTGATGTTTACGGTCACTAGAACATTCCCAATGAACTGCCATCATCATCATCATCATCTGATGATGAAGCCGGTAGTCGAATTGAAGTCAGTTTTTCTAGTTTTTTAAACTTACAAATTATGTTTCTTATTATCAGATGTTTTCATCAGACAGATCAGACAGGCGTCACAGCTCAGTCGGTAATAGCTCTGCCTTCCGTGCTGTGGGTCGTGGGTTCGATCCCCGCCAAGAACAAACATTTGTGCGTGCAAAACATAGATGTTTGTTCTATGTCTGGGTGTTACTATGTATTATAAGTATGTATTTACAAAAAAAAGTATATAAGTATTCTATCAGCCATCTGGTTCCCATATTACAAGCTTTGCTTAGTTTGGGACTTGAGGGTGTTGTGTGAAATGTCCCTGAATATTTATTTATTATTTATTTTACACTTTTGAAATATACCCCTATAAATTTTGATTTTAAATTCTGTAGCGTTTGGAGAATGTCACCAGGTTGAAATTAAAGCCTACAGAGTACGGACCTTAGCATGGCACAGTTCAAAAGGCCACGATGCAACGCTTTGATACATACCGATGCATATTCATGGCGGGGGACAATCACGCGGACATCCTCTTTTTGTTTCCGCCTGTTCAATGGCCGGTATATACACACGGCCTTTTGGTACTACGAACTAGGAGTCTCTTTTTATTTATTTAAATAGCAGTTTATGTTCAGTAGTGGACTTCGTATAAGATAAGATAGATTTTATTTTATTTAACTGCACATATTATGAGCAAAAGTTCTACATTACCACCCTAAGGGTGTATTTCCTGTAAACCGACTAGCCGTTAATTTTTGAATACCAATAGAGACAAATTATTTCGGGTGTAAAAGTTATGAAAACAATGGGCCGTCATAAAAATAAATAGATGTTTTGGTCTCTGGTTGGTCAAAATAAGAAGACGAAAGAAAAAGGCGGGGTCAGGTAGCTAACTGCTTGCAAGCGAAACAGTTTCAAAAGTGGTAAGGCAGTTTGCCGATAGTATATGAACAGTACCTAACTACCAAATAAAACAAACAGAAAAAAAGAGGAAAAGAAAAAATTAAAATGTCTTTAAATGTCTCTGAATGGTGAAGATATTCTAGTTCTTTAGTAGTAGTTAGTAGAATGTCTCTGAATGGTGAAGATATTTTCGCTACAATGTGTCTTTGGCGACCAAACTATTTGTGATAACGATTTGATTATGCTGGACAAACTCCTCGGCTGTGTGTCCGTGCAACACAAAAAATAAGACAAATTGCGCTATTTGTTTGCGATTGTCCGCCCGATACTGTTGCCCGGTTTACCCAAATGAACAATGTACAGGAATTGTTTGGGAATATAAAAAACTGTGTGTAACGGACACAGCTAACTTACTTTGTGGGTAAGAGGAATTTGTACAATTATAATACTCAGTAAATCCATATCGTTGAATCGTAAAATATTTTATCCCAACAAAAATTTTTAAATAAAAGTAAAAATATTTTTTTTTCTCATTTTTTTTATATTTTTTTATTTTTGGGTTTTTTTTTTAAAACCCCAAAGTTACCACTTACTTTCTGAGTTTCAGCCTACATCTCGCAGACAGCGCTAATTCAGTTGAAAATTAAATAAATACAGGTAACAACAATTGCATGAGCGATGGCCCTATCAGTTTTATGATTTTTCAAAACATTTAAAACCTTTTTCCGACGATCTTAAGACCGCAATTTGAAATTACACGCGCCGAGGTGCTAATTCTTAAAATAACGCAGCCTTCAAGTGAATAAAATAATCAAGTGGAAAAACGCTAAAGAAGAGTGTAAGGTCCAAGGGGTCCAGTTTGCACCTATTGGCCTTACAGATGATAGATGTATGTTGCACTCACGGAAGATGTTGGTTTTACCAGTTAGGTAGGAGCACAGTTAATTAGTTAGAACACAATGGTACTTTAACTTTACACTTTTATTTCCCGATTGTATTTATTGTACAGGGTTGACAAGGTAGGCGTGTCTTCCCTGGACGCGAGTAGGTTACGTACTGTCTAGATTTAGTTTTTTAGTTAAGATTAAATGTTAAGTAATGCAGCGCTTGCGCCACTATAAAGTGGAACGCCGCGTGCGCAAATTGCCGATGTACGGGTGAAACCGTACATGTTGGCAACCCCAAAAGAAAAGTTAAAAAGAAAAGTTAGTCAAAGAAAGACAGGCCAGTACAAAAGTAATCAATCAAAACTGAACGCAATGTTGTCTTTGCCGTCGGTAGGGTCCGGGGATGGTGCGTGGCCGGCCGCCTTGCGAGCGACCCTCTCCGGACGGGGGCGTGGTTGTAGCTCTATGTCTTCACTCAAGTGTTTTGGCTTGGTCTGAGCCAGTAAGTGAGGACGATATCTTATGGCTGCCCAGATGATGATGATGATGATGACAATTACTACACCGAGTAGGGTGTAGCTAATCGTCATCATCATCATCATCATCTGGGCAGCCATAAGATATCGTCCTCACTTACTGGCTCAGACCAAGCCAAAACACTTGAGTGAAGACATAGAGCTACAACCACGCCCCCGTCCGGAGAGGGTCGCTCGCAAGGCGGCCGGCCACGCACCATCCCCGGACCCTACCGACGGCAAAGACAACATTGCGTTCAGTTTTGATTGATTACTTTTGTACTGGCCTGTCTTTCTTTGACTAACTTTTCTTTTTAACTTTTCTTTTGGGGTTGCCAACATGTACGGTTTCACCCGTACATCGGCAATTTGCGCACGCGGCGTTCCACTTTATAGTGGCGCAAGCGCTGCATTACTTAACATTTAATCTTAACTAAAAAACTAAATCTAGACAGTACGTAACCTACTCGCGTCCAGGGAAGACACGCCTACCTTGTCAACCCTGTACAATAAATACAATCGGGAAATAAAAGTGTAAAGTTAAAGTACCATTGTGTTCTAACTAATTAACTGTGCTCCTACCTAACTGGTAAAACCAACATCTTCCGTGAGTGCAACATACATCTATCATCTGTAAGGCCAATAGGTGCAAACTGGACCCCTTGGACCTTACATTTTGGTCCTTCGAACCTCTCCCTCATCAAGGATACACCTGGTCCTACGAGGAAACAAGGTATTTATGCTTTTTGATTATTTATTTGGCGATAGCGAATCGGTCTAGTTGGCCTCCCACCAGCGGGAATCACCAGTTAAATTGAGAAGGCGCACTTTGTTGTCATATAAGTACCAGGAAGCTAAATACCTACAACGACCAGAAGACCACGGAAACTCTGTCGCCTTCTCGTCGTGAACCACCCTTGCTCTCCTCTGTCACCGTCAACTACGTGTCGGAGCTAGAAGCTACTTAACATAACATAACTAGGCTCTGTCACCGTCAACTACGTGTCGGAGCTAAATAACTAACATTACTTCAACGAATAACACTTTCGTCAACATGGAAGTACTGAAATTGCAAGAAGAGTGCTTTAACAGCATCAAGACTCTTTGTTCTAACTATACTAAAGATAGTAAAACTAGAAAAACGGAAGAATATCTAGATATTCGTATCCAGTCCCTCGAAAATCAATGGCGGGATTTCGAGAAACGTCATGCGACTCTCCTCGAAACTATTGAAGAAAAGTCGCATAAATACTTCACGGAAGATGTTGGTTTTACCAGTTAGGTAGGAGCACAGTTAATTAGTTAGAACACAATGGTACTGTAACGAGCCAGTGCGAGGTCTGCCTCGTCACTGTTCACAATTATTATCGAGGTGATAACTGATTTATAAATAATACTTGAACTTTATTTATTTGGATAAAAATAGGTATTTTTTGTGCATTGGATCGATAAGAAAAAGAACGTTCAATATTTCAAACAAATGTGACTGTTAAAAGGTCTTTGTTTCTAAGTGGCTAAGCCAGGCTCATAAATTAGATAACAAAAAATAAAGCTTGTAAACGCAAATGTTTGTGGAATTCCCATGATGGAATTCAGGGAAAGTACCAGAATGTGTCGACAATACATTTTGGGCTAGTTATAAAAAAAGGATACGTTCCCTCGCCCCGCGAAAGAGGAGGGTTGCGCAGGCGACGCGAGGCAAAAGGAAGCTTGGCATTGTATTCAGGATTGGGTTCCCAAACTCATAGGACGCGGTCGTTTCTTTTAATATTTTATTATTTTGGTAAATAATTAATTTCGTAATCTGACGTGTTGTTGAATTAGAGTAATGTTTATTTTGAATCTATTGGGGTTTGTTGGGAGGATTTTGATTTTAAAATAATATTTGTTTGTGTAAAGGTGATTTAAAGAAGTAAATTTATTTGTGAGTAATTTTGCATATTTAAAATAATTTAAGATTCATATCTAAATATTCGTAAATTTTGAAAATATTAATTTTGTTTTGATCAAACGTGTAATATTAATTTTATTAACTAAAATACCTAATAATAATTAAAAATAAATAAATAAATAAAAGTAAATTCTTTTGTAAAAATAATATTAAATAATATAATAGCTTCACGCGTCGTATTAGAAATCCAGAAATGGGCTGGTGGAGACTGGAAACCTAACGGTGACAACTAAAGTCTACCTTGCGTTGATAGGTCCAGGAACCTTGGATCGGGCTGGATGTTGATTCTTCCCTTCGTAGGGGTCAACACAGATCCTCAAGTTAGTTGATTCTGAAAGCAGGATCATCTAATTTGAACCTCTATTTATATATGTATCTATTCACACACTTATTGTCTTTGTCCGTCATGAAGCGCCAACCCAATCCCCTCGGTGCTGATTGACAAACACACGGTTATAGATTTAGGACAAAGTCGAGACTTACCAACTCGCATTCCCTTAAGCAGAGTAGTTAGGGAAGTCCATCATTGCACTACGATGGACTACACACACGATTAAATGTAAATAAGAAGCTTGCTTCTAGTTTTGATTAAATACACACATTTAACTAGAATAGGAGGAAGTTAGGTACACATTGTTAAGTAGGGTGGGAAGTGGGAACCTAGTTAGGGAGGTAGAGCATTTATTTATCACTTTGTTTTATTACTCTAACTAATGATGAGAAGGTCTAAAATTATTTACATTATCCATTTTAATTTACAAAATACTCATTTTATTTTATTCTTCATTATGTTGAAGATGGTTTTTATACTAACATGAATTAAACATATAAATTGAATTAACATATTTTTATTACAGATAAAGTTAATTATAATATTTATTTCAGAACAAGATTATTATATCTTACTACGGTATATTTTACTGACAGTTTGATAACGACTGTTTGTGATATTTTGGAGTCAATTTAGAACTTGAAAGAATTATTTATCTTTTCTTTTTAAAGGACATGTTGGTTGTTCAATTGAACAAAGTTTTGAAGGAATAACTTTTGGTAAAGCCTACCTACTACTTCAAGAATAAACTTCGATCGTGTATATCAAACTTTGTGAGCGTGTGTCTCGGTATTTATCCGGAATCTATGGAAAGAGGAAGGTATTTACCTGCAGAGTTTTGATTACACCAAAAGTATCTAAAAAGATACAAACTATTTACCAAGTGGTACTCTTTGGTCTAACTAGCGACACAGTAGTTGTCAAGCTTTCCCGGACTTATAAAAGCGAGGGAGGCTTAATCGCGATTAGTTATTATGACCAAATCTTCATTTTTATTTATTTTGGGAAAGTTCCCGAGGCTTTTACATTGGTTATCCAGAGAGACTGGACTCAATTGAAATAGTAATAAATAGATTTGTTGTTTGTTGAAATAGATCGTTTCTGCAGTATTGCAGAGAACCTCTCGGGGCTGTCTAGATTTTGATAAATGATATTATTAATAATGTTATTTATTCAAGATGGAGATAGTTCCAATGTAAAACATCCATAGTTACACAGATGTTTGAATATAGATTTGATGAACAATAATTTTAAGTTACTTGTTCATTTTGTCTTATTCCAACATCGAATACTCGTAAGTCTTGTACTATGAAGAAGAGGTTTTGTTGCATGTATTTCATTTACGTAACCTTATGTTACGTATATGTTAGTATATGTAGCAATATGGTGTCGGAAACCATTGGCTGGCACGGGTGTGGGGTGCCTAAAGGAGCCCTAACATAGCAATGTTAGCTATCATAGTACATTGTGTTCAATATATCAAATTAATAATATTATAATTCAATTATGAGTAACTTAATAATTAATTACTATTTTAATACTGATCCTTAAAGATCAGAGCATTATTTGAGCGGAATTTTAGAGTAAGACGTAGGATTATTTTTAGAGAGTAGATTCATTTAACATTTAAATATTATTTTAATATACTTAATTTAAATTAATTTAATAACTGAAATCTCAACATAATTCCTTAAGTTCTTGAGTTACTTACGTGTCACAATATAGGATCCTAAGACGAACCACTAGACGGTTACATGGCCAATTCTACATCTATTAAGTATATTTTATTAGGTAGGACATAGCTTTGTTTAGGTAGGCCTATCTTCAGATTAGTTAGGTAGTTTAAATAGGTAGGAGTCTTTATTTTATGGGGGGGGTCGTTACAATATAGGTGCCGCGTGACCAGGATGTGAATTTAGATGAATTAAGAGGTGAATTTAGATTAATTTGTGTTTGCTTATTATTTAAATTAATTACTTAGGCTTTATTATATTACAATTATTATAGGTAGGTAGGTAAGTGCGATTAAATTCGCACAATTTGTTGCCGTAAAAAAGGATGGGTCTTATGTTGAGATTTCTAAAAAAGTTATTTTTTTTTTAGATTTAATTCGGTTTTGTAAACAAAAAATTAGAAGATAAATAATAATAAATAATTTGATTCATAATTAACGGGTTGTAGGAAAATAATTTTATATGTTGTAAATTGTATTAATTACTGGCAGTTGCCCGCGACTTCGTGCGCGTCTGCAGTTTCCGTGTGCATTGTATTGTCTGTGCGTGTACCGAGCGGATGCTTTGAGGTCCTTTTCGTTCGTTTTGTCCTGTGGATCTTGTTAGTTGTTCGGAATGGGAAGTGGCCTGAGTGTCGGTCCAGGTTGCGAGCTGTATGTGTGCTGGGTTTCGTCCGGGTTGGTTCATTGGTTTGGATGTGATTGGGGCACAGGCATCCAAACATCCAAACATCTGGACATCTGAACTTTCGCATTTGTAGTATTGGTGAGATTTATTATAGGTTTATCAGTTTTATAAACTGAGGGTCGAAAGTCTATAAATAAATATTCATGGACTTTGCACACGACGCTCTGGTCCCAGGTTAGGCGGGGCTTGTGATGTGGGAACTGGATGCTGATGGAGTGCTTATATGCTTTTTTTTGTAAATACGTACTTGTGGTGCGTGGTGACACCGAGACATGGAAAGAACATCTGTGTTTTCAGCGCACAAGTGTTTGTTCTCAGTGGGGATCGAACCCGCGACCCGCGGCGCGGAGGGCGGAGCTATTGCCGACTGAGCTGTGACGCCTGTCAAAGTTTGTTTAAATATTTAAAGGTTAAATAGTATTAGGATCAGAGGGTTGTTAATTACTATTATATTCTAGTAGGTATTATTTATTGTAAGTTGGAATTAATTGTAGGGCGGAATATTTGTATGAGTATAATGGTTATTTGCATAAATACCAGTGATCATAAGTTAATAGTTGAATTAATAAAGGGACGTTAGTACTTAGGATGGAGTAGATATTTACAGTTTATTGAAATTTAATAGTTACAGGACAGAATAAATTGTGTGAACATAGGGTCGTTATGGTATTATTAGGAGTTATTGATTTTTTATTTATTGGAGTCTTTAATTTAATAATTGAAGAGCAAAATGTTTGTACGAACAGAGGTTATTAGTAGATATATATCAAGGTTTAAATTTAATATTGGAAGGGCGGAATAATTAAATGAATCAAAATATATTTTAGCAGTATTGTAAATGGAGGGTCGTCATTCAATAAAAATACTCGTACCTAGTCGTAAAATCTTATAGGTAGGTAATGCCGACTGAAGGAGATATCATCTACTTGTGACAATTTGTAGACATACAAAACATATATCAACTAGGTAGGTAGGAACTGTAGGTATTTCAGTTGGTAAATTAATTACAGAAATAGTGATTTAAAACAGTTTGTAGATAGGAGACTTAATTGAGAAAATTTCTATGTTAGATAAAAGTAAACTATTTTTAAATAAGTAAACTTTAAAAAAAAAAAAATTTTTTTTTTACCTTAATATATATACAAAATGAAAATATTTGTCGAATATAACTGATCTAAAGAATGTAATTAATTAAATTAGTGAAATGAATTGCTGAAATCTATGTACTTACATTTGAATAACTTGCATTTTTACGAATTCATACCATGTAGGATAATAATACATAATATATCAATCATTAGTTTGGATCCAACATAATTTATTTATTTCAGTAGGTATTTGCTTAATTTCAAGTGTGAACAATTAATTATATGTTATTTGGATTGGTAGATATTCAATAATTAAATGTAAAATTTATGAACTCTTATACAGTTTACTAACACTTGAAAAAATCACGACTGATAAACACATGGTCGTATAAGTGACATCTCAAAAGCATTTCTAAAAAACAAAATTAGTTAAGTGTTCTCGGGTATTGATGGCACAGTTAATGATTTTAGCTTGTTTATCAAGGGAAGGATCATGGGACGGAGCCCACTTGTAATATTTTAAAATATTTCTTTTGGATTGATGAAAGTAGATGAGATATGTATTTTTCAATGAGTTCATACTTTATTTGTTTTATCGTTTGTCTATAATTACTTTAAGTTAAGAATAAATATAGACATATTCTGATTCTAAAATAAAAGAACATCAAAATCAATTTGAATATTAATTTCAGTAAATAGTGATTAGGTACAAGTGAATTGAAATATACTTACAGTTTTAATGACGTTTAAAAAGTATTGTGTATTTTTTTACAGTTATTATTATTTTATACAAGGAGCAAATAAAACTGTTAAAGAGAATCATTTCATCTTTAATAGTTAGCGAGGTGCGCAGTTTGAGTAAAAAGAATCTACTTAGCATGATAGTCTAATAAGATTTTCACTTACGTTCGCATTTATTACAGATATTGGAGTTATGGAGAAGTTGATATTGTTTACAAGTTATTAAACTTGTGAACTATATTAACTCTAATATTTTGTATATTTTAATGTTTGAGCATTTGGCGTAAATAATTATTTCATTATTTGCATTTGGCGTAATACGGTTTACTGCATTTGGCATAATCAAAGAGTTCTGCTATTGTTGCATTGCGTTCTTGCATTTAGCGTAAAAATTAATATTAGTTTTTTTTTCTTGCGGTTGCGTAATTAATATGTTTAGTTATACATTTAATTTAATACCCGTAATGGTTTTGCATGATTACTTGATAAGTAGCTGTTATGTTTAAAATATTTAGAATAATAAATAGCATTTAATTAAAACAAAGTTATTTCCTCTTATTTCAAAATATTTTAATAATATTTTTTTTTTCCGAATGAAATAAATAAATAAAATTTAAAAAAGGTATAAATAATTTTATAGTCTCAATTCAAAATGGTTTGTTGATTTTGCGGGTATAATGAAAGACTACGAAAGTTGGAGTTTATGGAAGGGACGTATGGAATTTAATTAAAGTACGACATTGACTGGAAAATAGAGATCGAATGAAATATTGCTGTTAGAACTTAATGGTTTGAGGGGCCTAAGATTTCAACAGAATCTGAGAATGAGTCAATTTTGTTTGTTGTTATTAATCAAATAAACACTACACTACACAATCAACTTGTATGATGGAGATTTTTGGTGTTAGGTTAAGTCTAAGGACATTCATTGGCTTAGGCCAATTTCATACAAGTCACACTATACCTATTAGGCCATGACTAAGCACACTACACATTCTCCGACTTGTAAACATGTTCTTATTTTGAGGTCGATTTTTGACTGAATGTCGCTGTCATGGGGAAACATTTAGACTCGGACGACTGGAAGGGATTTAATCTAAATTGTGAAGGGTGGTGTTTTCATTCCCAGTTCCAACATTGCGGTAGTCAATACTCGGTCTGAAGGAATGCATAACACTATATTACTAGGATACATTTGCCTGAGAACCAAATGCTCTTACACAGTTAGATTGTCCTTGCGAAAGAGTGTAAAATCCCGTGGGGGCTTTCATTTATAGCAAAGAATTGGAATCCGAATAGTAACAGTTTTACACTTCGGTTTAAATACACTACACACTTTTTATTTATTTATGTATTACACTGCATATTGGAAAATATGCTTATTACACAATTAAAGTAAATATTTGAAAATAAGAATAAACAAAAATTTTATACCTTTATTTTTCCAGGAGGGAATTACTTTGTAAGAGTTATTATTTTAGTTTCTGTAATAATTGCGAACATTCATTTTATTTGGAAATATTTACTACGGTTTCAAAATTATTATCAACCTGCGTAAATATTGAGGGTCGACTGTAACGAGCCAGTGCGAGGTCTGCCTCGTCACTGTTCACAATTATTATCGAGGTGATAACTGATTTATAAATAATACTTGAACTTTATTTATTTGGATAAAAATAGGTATTTTTTGTGCATTGGATCGATAAGAAAAAGAACGTTCAATATTTCAAACAAATGTGACTGTTAAAAGGTCTTTGTTTCTAAGTGGCTAAGCCAGGCTCATAAATTAGATAACAAAAAATAAAGCTTGTAAACGCAAATGTTTGTGGAATTCCCATGATGGAATTCAGGGAAAGTACCAGAATGTGTCGACAATACATTTTGGGCTAGTTATAAAAAAAGGATACGTTCCCTCGCCCCGCGAAAGAGGAGGGTTGCGCAGGCGACGCGAGGCAAAAGGAAGCTTGGCATTGTATTCAGGATTGGGTTCCCAAACTCATAGGACGCGGTCGTTTCTTTTAATATTTTATTATTTTGGTAAATAATTAATTTCGTAATCTGACGTGTTGTTGAATTAGAGTAATGTTTATTTTGAATCTATTGGGGTTTGTTGGGAGGATTTTGATTTTAAAATAATATTTGTTTGTGTAAAGGTGATTTAAAGAAGTAAATTTATTTGTGAGTAATTTTGCATATTTAAAATAATTTAAGATTCATATCTAAATATTCGTAAATTTTGAAAATATTAATTTTGTTTTGATCAAACGTGTAATATTAATTTTATTAACTAAAATACCTAATAATAATTAAAAATAAATAAATAAATAAAAGTAAATTCTTTTGTAAAAATAATATTAAATAATATAATAGCTTCACGCGTCGTATTAGAAATCCAGAAATGGGCTGGTGGAGACTGGAAACCTAACGGTGACAACTAAAGTCTACCTTGCGTTGATAGGTCCAGGAACCTTGGATCGGGCTGGATGTTGATTCTTCCCTTCGTAGGGGTCAACACAGATCCTCAAGTTAGTTGATTCTGAAAGCAGGATCATCTAATTTGAACCTCTATTTATATATGTATCTATTCACACACTTATTGTCTTTGTCCGTCATGAAGCGCCAACCCAATCCCCTCGGTGCTGATTGACAAACACACGGTTATAGATTTAGGACAAAGTCGAGACTTACCAACTCGCATTCCCTTAAGCAGAGTAGTTAGGGAAGTCCATCATTGCACTACGATGGACTACACACACGATTAAATGTAAATAAGAAGCTTGCTTCTAGTTTTGATTAAATACACACATTTAACTAGAATAGGAGGAAGTTAGGTACACATTGTTAAGTAGGGTGGGAAGTGGGAACCTAGTTAGGGAGGTAGAGCATTTATTTATCACTTTGTTTTATTACTCTAACTAATGATGAGAAGGTCTAAAATTATTTACATTATCCATTTTAATTTACAAAATACTCATTTTATTTTATTCTTCATTATGTTGAAGATGGTTTTTATACTAACATGAATTAAACATATAAATTGAATTAACATATTTTTATTACAGATAAAGTTAATTATAATATTTATTTCAGAACAAGATTATTATATCTTACTACGGTATATTTTACTGACAGTTTGATAACGACTGTTTGTGATATTTTGGAGTCAATTTAGAACTTGAAAGAATTATTTATCTTTTCTTTTTAAAGGACATGTTGGTTGTTCAATTGAACAAAGTTTTGAAGGAATAACTTTTGGTAAAGCCTACCTACTACTTCAAGAATAAACTTCGATCGTGTATATCAAACTTTGTGAGCGTGTGTCTCGGTATTTATCCGGAATCTATGGAAAGAGGAAGGTATTTACCTGCAGAGTTTTGATTACACCAAAAGTATCTAAAAAGATACAAACTATTTACCAAGTGGTACTCTTTGGTCTAACTAGCGACACAGTAGTTGTCAAGCTTTCCCGGACTTATAAAAGCGAGGGAGGCTTAATCGCGATTAGTTATTATGACCAAATCTTCATTTTTATTTATTTTGGGAAAGTTCCCGAGGCTTTTACATTGGTTATCCAGAGAGACTGGACTCAATTGAAATAGTAATAAATAGATTTGTTGTTTGTTGAAATAGATCGTTTCTGCAGTATTGCAGAGAACCTCTCGGGGCTGTCTAGATTTTGATAAATGATATTATTAATAATGTTATTTATTCAAGATGGAGATAGTTCCAATGTAAAACATCCATAGTTACACAGATGTTTGAATATAGATTTGATGAACAATAATTTTAAGTTACTTGTTCATTTTGTCTTATTCCAACATCGAATACTCGTAAGTCTTGTACTATGAAGAAGAGGTTTTGTTGCATGTATTTCATTTACGTAACCTTATGTTACGTATATGTTAGTATATGTAGCAATATGGTGTCGGAAACCATTGGCTGGCACGGGTGTGGGGTGCCTAAAGGAGCCCTAACATAGCAATGTTAGCTATCATAGTACATTGTGTTCAATATATCAAATTAATAATATTATAATTCAATTATGAGTAACTTAATAATTAATTACTATTTTAATACTGATCCTTAAAGATCAGAGCATTATTTGAGCGGAATTTTAGAGTAAGACGTAGGATTATTTTTAGAGAGTAGATTCATTTAACATTTAAATATTATTTTAATATACTTAATTTAAATTA
Organism: Gandaritis pyraliata; assembly: GCA_947859175.1. NCBI lineage: Eukaryota > Metazoa > Arthropoda > Insecta > Lepidoptera > Geometridae > Gandaritis > Gandaritis pyraliata. Next base: position 7,742,914 of record OX401869.1, on the reverse strand, counting down.
ATTTAATAACTGAAATCTCAACATAATTCCTTAAGTTCTTGAGTTACTTACGTGTCACAATATAGGATCCTAAGACGAACCACTAGACGATTACATGGCCAATTCTACATCTATTAAGTATATTTTATTAGGTAGGACATAGCTTTGTTTAGGTAGGCCTATCTTCAGATTAGTTAGGTAGTTTAAATAGGTAGGAGTCTTTATTTTATGGGGGGGGTCGTTACAGTACTTTAACTTTACACTTTTATTTCCCGATTGTATTTATTGTACAGGGTTGACAAGGTAGGCGTGTCTTCCCTGGACGCGAGTAGGTTACGTACTGTCTAGATTTAGTTTTTTAGTTAAGATTAAATGTTAAGTAATGCAGCGCTTGCGCCACTATAAAGTGGAACGCCGCGTGCGCAAATTGCCGATGTACGGGTGAAACCGTACATGTTGGCAACCCCAAAAGAAAAGTTAAAAAGAAAAGTTAGTCAAAGAAAGACAGGCCAGTACAAAAGTAATCAATCAAAACTGAACGCAATGTTGTCTTTGCCGTCGGTAGGGTCCGGGGATGGTGCGTGGCCGGCCGCCTTGCGAGCGACCATCCGGTTCGAAGGACCAAAATGTAAGGTCCAAGGGGTCCAGTTTGCACCTATTGGCCTTACAGATGATAGATGTATGTTGCACTCACGGAAGATGTTGGTTTTACCAGTTAGGTAGGAGCACAGTTAATTAGTTAGAACACAATGGTACTTTAACTTTACACTTTTATTTCCCGATTGTATTTATTGTACAGGGTTGACAAGGTAGGCGTGTCTTCCCTGGACGCGAGTAGGTTACGTACTGTCTAGATTTAGTTTTTTAGTTAAGATTAAATGTTAAGTAATGCAGCGCTTGCGCCACTATAAAGTGGAACGCCGCGTGCGCAAATTGCCGATGTACGGGTGAAACCGTACAAAGAGAAATATTAGAACGGATGAAACTGACTTCTATTACCAGAGGCATAAGGCCTTGGGTTTGAGATGAACTTTCCTATTTGATAAAACCAATAGCAGTGAGTGATTGGCTATTCTGTCGGTTATATCGTACACCATAGATATACCTAACTCAATGTACCTATCAATTATTCGTGCCCTTGTGTAACATTCGGTCTGTTACTTGGTGAAAGTGATAAGATGCGTGTGGATAAATAAGTACCTAATTCTTTAAAACATTTTGTCCAAAAAAAAAACTTACTTAGTACATTTTTGTACAGCCCCCGTATGCCAATCTTTTGCTGTCAAGTTATATTTCACTGCCCAGTGTAATTTCTTCAGGCGTGACCTGAACGTGGTACAATTTTGTACCACGTGATCATTCTTTTTAGAGACTTGACAGCAAAATATGCGCGAAAACACATCAAATGACGTCATAATGTCACTATTTAGTCACAGAATAACTATGAGTTAGTATGAACTGACCATGATTTAAACTTTGCAGTTCAACTTCGCAGTTCAACTTTGATTGGCAAACCCCTGCAGGAAACTATGTTTTATTTGTTGAATTATAAATACCCAAAAAAAAATTGGTAAGAAATTACCCGTGCTTTTTCTGGTTAAGGAATGAATGAAAATACTTTATTGCACACGAACAAAAAAAAACACATAAAAACAAAATATACAATGGGCGGCCTTATCGCTTAAAGCGATTTCTTCCAGACAACCTTAATATTTCATCTTAAATATTAAAAGTGATTAAACCCCGCCATAAACTAATTTTAATTAGGTACTTTTTCCGTTTTTTTTTAGCGGTGAGATTGCATTCCTGTAAAAAGAAAAAAAACCAAAAGGACTTTTGAGACTAACCCAAACAAATGTACATACTGAAACAATTAGGTAAGGAGAGATATTATAATTTTTATAAATAAATAAATATTCATGGACATTTCACACAACGCCCGTAGTCTCAAACTAAGCAAAGCATGTAATATGGGAACTAGATGGCTGATAGAATACGTATATACAATTTTTTTTTGTAAATACATTCACATATCCATAGTAACACCCAGCCATAGAACAAACATCTATGTTTTCTACGCAAAAATGCTTGTTCTTGGTGGGGGATCGAACCCACGACCCACAGCGCGGAAGGTAGAGCTACTACCGACTGAGCTGTGACGCCTGTCACAGTAAGTAGTATATTATTACTTACTTAGTAGTATTTAGCCAACAGCTTATCACTTATAATAGTATCCTAGTAGTAATTTCGATTTACGATAATGGCGAGCTATAACGGACATCGTCACTCAAGCTTCGACGGCCGCTCGGTGCCATAGATAATAAATAAATACGACCAAATCAAACTCAAGTTATGGGCCCAGTATCGGAGGCTTTTTTTAGACATTATAGACAAACGTTTGACCGCAATCTCACCTGATGGTATGTGACGATGTGGTCGACTATGTTGCACATTTGTAGAAACAACCTATTCACTCTCCTCTTGAAAACATCCAAATTGTATGTGTTCGGAAGCACAGAAACCGTCCGTTTTTGTTACTAATACAAAAACTTTAAATATTTAGGGCGGCTTGCACCAGAATCACTAAACGTGTTTAACAGCTAAATTGATTTAAATCTGACGTATTTATATGACTTTACAACTAGCTAAATACTATTTAAAAGTTAAGCGCCTTTAGCGATTCTGGTGCAAGCCGCCCTTAGTGAAACATAAAAACCTTTTGAATTACTATTTGTTGTACTTAAAACTTATTAGGTATTCTTTTTCTTCTTCTTACGTGTCAATGGTATGAAAACACTAGACGAAGTTCGAGAAGAACTTCGCCACCTTTACCCCCTTGTCTGTGGCATCCATGAGGTCATGAGGTATTGAAAAGTCTCAGAACAAGATACAAAATACATTTATTTGCCGAAATAAATGTTACAATTTGGTTTTAAGCTAAAGTCAGAGATACTTTAAAACTTATTCACCCTCTTCAGGTATCGCAAAAATGTTATATTTGGGCGCTTAAACTTATCTTAAGTAAGTACATATAATAGTATTATTCTTTTTCAAAATATTCTTCAGTTGAATAGACATTTTTTGACTAGATATGATTTTAATCTTCTTATAAATTTAGTTATTTCTGTTTCGTTTTTAAAATCATTTGGTAGGTTGTTAAAAATTTTGACTGCCATGTAATATGGACTTTTATTTAAATTTTTTATTCTTGAATATGGTAGATACAGTTTGTTTTTATGGCGGGTATTTATGTTGTGTGTTTCACTAATTTTTACTAAATCTTGTATTCAGTATTAGATATTAGTGCAAGTTTAAGGTAAGTTCTTAGTACAGTACTACAGTACAGTACAGTACCTATTTGCTTCAAAACTATCGAGAAAATAATTATTTTGTGTCAAAGAAAAATGCTACTTTACATTACTTGCTAATACACTACACTAAAGAATATTCGATACCTAGGACTCTTATTCAAAAAGGTTTCTTAACCTATCTGTAACCGTTCGCCCTCTTGTACACACAAACCCTTTATAAATCGGTCGGGGTCCTTAACGACCCTAGGACAGACGTCGATAGGACCCTTAATGGACTGTTACTTTTTATGCCTATCCTGAGGTGCCCGCACTTAAACGCATGGGTAAATTTTTATTCATAAAGATTTTTGGTAGATTTTATGAGAGGAAGTTATGTTGTACGACCTTAAATGTGTTGTTCGGGCTTAGAACATTTTTGTTACAATTTTTTTACGGCAAAAAATAAGGCAATGGTTAGACTTGAACTAAGCTGAAATAATTAACCGACTTCAAAAAAGGAGGAGGTTCTCAATTCGGTTGTATTTTTTTTAATGTTTGTTCAGAACTCCGTTATTTGTAAATCGATTAAAAAAATTCTTTTTTTATCTGAAAGAATATACTTCCAGGTTGCTCCCATTTAATTTTCATCAAAATTGGTTCAGTAGTTTGGGTTACAAATAGAAATAACTGAAAAAAAATATGCTAACTACGTGCACAAAATTGCGTATTTTGCTTTCCTGTGACTTTTAAGTGGTGTTTATAGTCACTAGAACATTCTCAATGAACTGTTATCATCGTCTGATGATGAAGCTGGTAGTCGAATTGAAGTCGGTTTTTCTAATTTTTTAAACTTATAAATTATTTTGCAGCTCAAATCTGAAAGCTTCAATCACAGAATTTTACTGAAAAGTTTTAAAAATCAATTCCTAAAACTTCAACGTATGCCTCTCAGTGCATTAAAAACCTCTTTAAGCAATTATGACTTTTAAGGGTGACGCCAATACGGTCGTGTTTTCAGTGTTGCGGGTCCAGTTACCACAAATCACATCCAATGCGATATACACAATGAATGTTTGCCATAACTGGAGCGAGACCACGTGGCTCAATATCACACCGAAACATTATTTCGATCGATCTGACAGAGTTCTAACATCTTTTTTTAACCCCCAACACAAAAACGACGGGGTGTTATAAGTTTTACGTGTCTGTGTGTGTGTCTGCCTGAGCTAACGTAGCTCCCGAACGGATGAACTGATTTTGATTTTGTTTATTTTTGTTTGACAGGTGAATTAGTTGTGAGTGTTCTTAGGTATGTTTGATAAAAATCGGTCCAAGATTTGGGGGTTTTTTATTTTTAATTTAATTGCTTGTTTATTTAGCATAAGTTGGGCTAAATGGTAGAATTCTGCGGTACATCAGATGTCTAAAAGGGTAAATAGTGACAAGTCCATTTAGCCCTCTAGTGCTTATAATAGCGAGAGTTTCAAAGCACATAATTTTTTTTTTATTAACTTATTAAAAATATAATTATAATTATTTACAAAGAAAATTACGACTAATACAGTATTTACAATATTTATAATATATACAAAATACACACGAAGCAGTTGAGCTATCTACAAACCGATGCAAACTATTTATAGATAGCTCAACTGATCTAAATCAGTAATTAAAAAAAACGATTGGACGAATGAATTTGAACCAACAAACTAAGGATTTGGACGACCAAAAAAACTGTGAAATTTAATGTTTTTATTACAAAAAGTAATATAACAAGCATTACTTCTGCCTTACATAGCATTACCTCACACAGCACGTCTATTGAGGACATGTCTTGTCTTGCCAGACACTGCTCTGTGGCAAAATATTTTCGTTGAGCCCCGCTACGAAGCTAGAAATTGCTACGAACCGCTACGCCGTAGCACATTGCTACACGACAGTGTAACTATTCTATGCGTATATCACTATTCGGCCCGTAGTGTAGTATTTAGGCCGAAGTTAACACGCACACCTGCTTACAATTTAACTTGCTGAAATACATCCAAATGGAACGACATGACGAATGTGCGGCTTTGTACATGTACACGGACGCCTGATAAACGGCAAAACAATTTAGCATTTAATTTTGTACATTTTGATATTCGCATCACATCTACACTTATAAATTCTTAGGGACAGGCGTCACAGCTCAATCGGTAATAGCTCTGCCTTCCGTGTTGTGGGGTCGTGGGCTCGATCCCCACACATTTGTGTGTGCAATCAAAGATGTTTTGTTCTATGTCTAAGTGCTCATTTCACACGACGCCCTCTAGTCCCAAACTAAGCAATGCTTGCAATATGGGAACTAGATGCTGATAGAATACTTATATACAGTTAGCTTGAACGTAGCGTAGTTTCTACTGTGTCCGCGGTAGTCGGGTGCATATGACAAGGCACCGTCGTGTTTATTCGCGCACGGAACACTGAGACTGACGTTATGAGAAGGCTGTGTTTGAATTAAAACGGTTCCCAAATGGGATTAGATTTTCTGTTTGTCTGTTTTGAACTCGGCTATACATAGAAAACTTGTAAATGTAGTAAAATCTATTATATTTTTGATATTTATTTATTAATTACTAACAAAGGTAACACGAAAATACAAAAATAACAAGATATTGGACTTAAATCTATGTGTTCCTTCAATTAAAGGATACCTTAGCATGCACTAAAATAAAGGCTCAACTAGGCAAAATAAACTGTAAAACGAAAATACCCAGATATATATTTTGGCTACGGATGAAAATTCTATTATAATATGATATTTTGAGTTGTTATCTAGCAGAAATTTGAAATCTGTAGGTATGTATCTAAAGATATGAGTCACAGAATCTTTGTCAATAAAAACAAAAAAAAAATTATTAATCGATCACATTGAACCGGAAGAAGAAGCGTAGAACAGCCTCCCACTGTACAAAGATTAGATGCATGAAAAAGGACCGCTTTTTCAAGAATTCTATAGAGAAGGCCTAAGTCCAGCAGTGGACTTTAACAGGATAATAATGATAATGATGATGTCACACTAGTATCGTCCGTAGTTGGACATTTCTGCCAGCAGGGCAGGGGGTATTCCAATCTCAGTTGAACTGCAAAGTTTTATATCACGGTCAGTTCATACTAACTCATAGTTATTCTGTGACTAAATAGTGACATTATGATGTCATTTAATTTGTTTTCGCGCATATTTTGCTGTCAAGTGTCTAAAAAGAATGATCACGTGGTACAAAATTGTACCACGTGACCTGAAGAAATTACACTGGGCAGTGAAATATAACTTGACAGCAAAAGATTGGAATACGGGGGCAGAACTAATAAAATAGACTAATTCATCATAGCACAAGTAGGTACACACACCTCGCTACATGTTCAGACAAGTTGTCAACACAAAAAGCATCACAATTATCGCTAAGCCATTTATCATGAAACTCAATATTTTGATGCATTATACATAATCAACTAGAACCGTGAATAATGTGATAACTGCCGACTGTAACTCAACCACAGCTTTGATATAATTCGCAGATGTTGATGAATACAGAATGGTGTATGAAAAATCCATTTACTAGATCATACTAGATAGATAATACTTTATTGGGCTTCAAAGAATTCAGGTGACGTGACATACAAAAACTTAAAAATTAACATACAACGTACATACATATATTATACTAGCAGTTACCCGCGACTTCGTACGCAAGTAGGTACCGTTTTTGTGTACATTATTCTGCGTATATTATCTGTGCGTGTACCGAGCAGATACTTCTTTGAGAAACTTGACATTACACCGAACCCGTACTCGAATGTCAAACGTTAGTCGTTAGACCAAAGAGGTAGTACTACGCCCTGTCAAACTGACGTGACATGACATGACAATGAAATCCTCTTGCCAATTGTGCGCTGCTAAGCCTTTTTGTTCATTTTATCCTTTAGATCCTGTTAATTATTCGGGATAAAAAGTAGCCTATGTGTCAATCCAGGTTATGAACTACATATATGCCAAGTTTCATCCAAGTTGGTTCAGTAGTTTCGACGTGATTGAAACACAAACATCCAAACATCTAAACATCCGAACATCTAAACTTTCGCGTTTATAATATTGGTAGGATAGGATTACTAGATGATTCATACAGCGTCAGGAGCCACTTTTTACCCATGCCCCGATGATTTATAAATGACGGCGTTCTGAGGTAACAATACTACTAATATTATAAATGCGAAAGTTTAGATGTTTGGATGTTTAGATGTTTGGATGTTTGTGTTTCAATCACGTCAAAACCACTGAACCAACTTGGATGAAACTTGGCATATATATATAGTTCGTAGCCTGGATTGACACATAGGCTACTTTTTATCCCGAATAATTAACAGGATCTACAGGATAAAATGAACGAAAAGGATTAGCAGCGCCAATTGGCAAGAGGATTTCATTGTCATGTCATGTCACGTCAGTTTGACAGGGCGTAGTACTACCTTTTTGATCTAACGACTAGCGTTTGACATTTCAGTACGAGTTCGGTGTAATGAGGTATAATGTCAAGTTTCTCAAAGAAGTATCCGCTCGGTATACGCACAGATTATATAATGTACACGAAAACGGTACTCGCGTACGAAGTCGCGGGTAACTGCTAGTCAAAAAAATATACAACTATAGAGAACCTTATAATTTTTTTGAAATCTTCGTACAAAATCGTAGAAGTGCACTCTGCTTGCGTGATTCCAGGGTTCTGCCACGCCGTGCCTCAAATGGTAATGCCGCTGGTGCAATGTATTGTCACAAATGATAATAGTGTTCCCGACATGTTGCAAATGTAATTGGCGCAGTATGACGAAGCTTGCCGCATTGTAAAGGTTTTATTTACATTTGTATTAAGCCCGAATTCGCCAGCATATGTAGAGGCTTCCAGCCTCCGTATGCCAATCTTTTGCTGTCAAGTTATATTTCGATGCCCAGTGTAATTTCTTCAGGTCACGTGGTACTATTTTGTACCACGTGATCATTCTTTTTAGACACTTGACAGCAAAATATGCGCGAAAACACATCAAATGACGTCATAATGTCACTATTTAGTCACAGAATAACTATGAGTTAGTATGAACTGACCATGATTTAAAACTTTGCAGTTCAACTTTGATTGGCATACCCCTGCAGAGGGAATTCTCTTTTAAAATCTAGCAACATAATTGGAAGTTTGTTGGATGTCATAGAAGTTACAAAATATTTTATGTATTTTCTGATAAAACAGTCATAAAGGTAAAAATAAAATATAATCTTAAGTTAAAATACCAATCTAAAGACAAAATAGTGTCCAAAATAGCAGTGAATTTTTATAAAATTCCATTTGTTAATATTTTTACCTTTTATTAAGAGATTTACCCTTCTGCTGGTTTAATTTTCCATTTCGTTGATCAAATGACTACGTCATATCATTTTTACTTTCATTTGTACGAATATGACAGACATGAGTTTTCAAAAACTTGCAAGTGTGAAAAATCTCTATAGTTGCCTTTTCCAAGTCTCAAATTGGACTCATCCAAGTGTGGATTTTGAAGAGATCGTCAATTATTAGGTTGAAAATCCCACTAACATTTTAATCTAACTTCTGCTCGTGATTTCGTTATGAATCTAATGTGTTAATCCAGGTTACAAACTATATCTCTTCTAAGTTTCATCCAGATCGGACCAGCAGGGGTATTCCAATCTCAGTTGAACTGCAAAGTTTTAAATCATGGTCAGTTCATACTAACTCATAGTTATTCTGTGACTAAATAGTGACATTATGACGTCATTTTGATGTGTTTTCGCGCATATTTTGCTGTCAAATGTCTAAAAAGAATGATCACGTGGTACAAAATTGTACCACGTGACCTGAAGAAATTACACTGGGCAGTGAAATATAACTTGACAGCAAAAGATTGGAATACGGGGGCAGTAGTTTTTGCGTGAAAGAGTAACAAACATCCATACATACATCTATAGATACAAACCTTTCGCGTTCATAATACTAGTAAGGAGTAAGGTTATGGAACTTATAATATTTATAATAATATAATATCTATATTTAAATTTTTTTTTTTTTTTTTTGTTAAAAATGCTATTTTCTTAAGTATTTGTATATAGTTATTGTATATAGTTATTGTTTTGAATACAATAAAATACCATTTATTAAGTGTGTAAATACAAAAGTACAAAAGAAAATTATGTAGCATGATACATTCACTTATATAGTTTTGTTACACCCTGTATAGCATGTTGTATTAACAATTGGAAAATCTTTACTATATAAAAATATAGATATCTATATTCAAATAGAAAGGTAGGTACAATTAGCACTTATAAAATATGTATACAAATAACTCGTACTCGCTTGTCACATGTTTTAACACTAGCTAGTCCCTCTGAAGCAACGAAGTCGCGGGTAACAGCTAGTTAGATACCTACATATAAACCAACATTGTGGTCTGTTTTAAAAAATATATATTTGAACGCAATTAGAGACACACTAAGGTGCATTCTTAAAATAACGTTCTCGTTTACACTTTCTAAGTTTTTTTTAAGAAAATTACTCAACATTTTGTAATCCCATGTACCTGTCACTGCAGCTGACTCATTCCATACACAATCTTCTTTAAAATATACCTTGATGCGATACGAATAGAGGTGAGTTTCGTTTGTAGGGCTTAAGAGAAAATAAGTAGGTATTTGAAACATGTGAGCAGAAATGTTAACAACATACTGAAAGCTTTAAATTTCTGGAAAACTGTGAACGTTTTTTAGCATTTACTAAGAAAGTGACAAAACATAGAAGAAAAGTTAAACGTCGTATAGCAACTTAAAGAGTGATTGAGATGACAGGCGTCACAGCTCAGTCGGTAACAGCTCTGCCTTCCGTGCTGTGGGTCGTGGGTTCGATCCCCACTGAAAACAAACATTTGTGTACGTGCCAAACATAGATGATTGTTCTATGTCTAGGTGTTACTATGTATAATAAGTATATATTATATAAAAAAAAATAGGTATTCTATCAGCAATCTAGTTGCCTCATTAACTTTGCTTGGTTTGGGACTAGAAAGCATTGTGTGAAATGTCCATAATTTATTAAGTAAAAAAAGATGACAAAATATTTAAAGGTTGTCTGGTAGAGATCGCTGATTAGCGATAAGACCGCCCATTGTATATTAAGTTTTGTTTCTAATGTTATTGGTGTGCAATAAAGTATATCCTATATATCTTACCGACAATTTTGGATAGTGGAATCCTTGGTACTATTTAAGCCTATTCACGCACATATGTCTGTTATATGACGCTCGCCGTTTTTCAGAAACTTGTGGTAAGTATTCATCTCCTGTTTGGTGGAAGCTTAAGTGAATGATATGAGGAAGTTTAACTAAGTAATTTGCAAGAAAACAGGGATTATACCTGCCAGCAATGTACAGAACACCTTTGATGAATCTGATGAGGGTTTGTGCTTCCAACACAGACTTGTCTTCTGACTGCTAGATTAAGTTGCCTGGGAGAGATTGCTACTGAGCAATAAGGCCGCACATTGTGCATCTCAAGCTAAACTTGTGTATGTTATTAGGTTTAAAGACTTATTCTCATAAAAAACTCTTAGGTTCTATTACAATGAGATATAACAGTGCTTGTTAATAAAAGTTATTTTGCCAATCTTACAATCTAATGATACCTACACGTCGCGTCGGCGGTAGGTTATAATTTGTTTACGTACTCTTTTAGCTTGGATTTAAAACTATTTATGCCTTCGCATTCTTTGATACTGTTAGGTAATTGATTGTAAAGCTGTACTCCCTCAAATGATATTGTTTTCTTTCCGTAGTTAGTTCGTACTGCTACTATTCCAGTTTGTATCCACGTTATGAACTTATATATAGTTCATATCAGTATAGTTCACTGAGCGGAAGCTTGACGAGACCAAGCTTCTTAAAAAGTCCGCTCAGCGTTTCCATATCAATCAGCGCACACCGGTGTACTGGGCGTCAGACGTATTGCACACTGCTAACTCGTACTCGCCCCTCAGAGGGGCGAGTACGAGTTAACAGTACCATACCAAGCAGCGCACACCGGTGTGCTCGGCGTCAGACGTTTGTCACCGGTTTTTACATTGTCAACTCGTACTCGCCCCTCTGATGTTAGAACTGTTTATTTTCTTACAAAAATTATTTATATTCTTTTGAAAGGTAACTCGAAAACTGTCAATGACAAAACTTTCACACAATATTAGCATGATAAGAAATATTTACTTATTGCCTTTAGATGGCAATTATTACCGATTTTTATTTTTTATTCAAGCAACTTGAATCGTGTAAATGGGCTTTTAGACACTGGTTGAGAGGCCAAGTTTGAATTTAGAACGCCTGGGCCTCTGGCCTCTCGACCAAGTTAGGATTCATGGTCGGGAAAACAGCGAACGAACTTGGAAAACTAAATCTATTCGACAGGGAGGGAGTTAGGACTGCTTTCATTGTATCGTAAAATATGTATTAAGGATGATAAAACGTATACAATTTATTTGGCATGAGAGTATATTTTCCAGATTTAAATGTATCTGTGTTTGGATAATATTGACGTTTGGGTGACAGGTATTTGCAAGAGATTTTCTAGAACAAATTAAAAAAGATTTTTGTGCAGGGGTATGCCAATCAAAGTTGAACTGCAAAGTTTTAAATCATGGTCAGCCCCCGTATGCCAATCTTTTGCTGTCAAGTTATATTTCACTGCCCAGTAAAATTTATTCAGGTCACGTGGTACAATTTTGTACCACGTGATCATTCTTTTTAGACACTTGACAGCAAAATATGCGCGAAAACACACCAAATGACGTCATAATGTCACTATTTAGTCACAGAATAACTATGAGTTAGTATGATATAAAAAAAATGATCACGTGGTACAATGTACCACGTGATCATTCTTTTTAGACACTTGACACTTGACCTGAAGAAATTACACTGGGCAGTGAAGTATAACTTGACAGCAAAAGATTGGCATACGGGGGCAGTAGTGAGACCAATATAGGTTAATATTAAAACTTTAATCTACACTCTGGTCACGACATACGAAACTTAAGTTACTTTAATACACGGGTTTTTCCTTCCGGCCGCTTCCGCAACTAATTTTCGTAACCAGTTGCGAAAACGGAAATATAATTCTTTACCCGCAACTGGTTGTGGTAGAAGAGTTTTACTTCTACTTTCACAACTAGATGGTAACGTTTCTACGTTTCACAACCAGCATTGGTATGCCAATCAAAATTGAACTGCAAAGTTAAACTGCAAAGTTTTAAATCATGGTCAGTTCATACTAACTCATAGTTATTCTGTGACTAAAAAGTGACATTATGACGTCATTTGATGTGTTTTCGCCCATATTTTGCTGTCAAGTGTCTAAAAAGAATGATCACGTGGTACAAAATTGTACCACGTGACCTGAAGAAATTACACTGGGCAGTGAAATATAACTTGACAGCAAAAGATTGGCATACGGGGGCAGTTGCGACAAAATAATTTATTTTCTTGTTTCGCACCTTCTTTCATGATAATTTTGCATAACAAACTACATTGGTTGCAATTTTTAATTTAAATAAGTATTTTACAATGTAAATAAAACTTAAACTAAATTGATCCTGACGCTGTGTATGTCATCTTAAATATATCATGTGTATGATATATTTAAGATGGAGTTAAGTTATACCCCCTCCCTCATATCCTGATAGCGCAAAATCCTCCCTGGATACATCCATAACCGGTGAAGTTTTTGGTTGAAAACACGTCGATAACTTAGCCTACACCCCAAACGGGATTAGAAGGTACTAAGTAATCAACTTAAAAGTTGATTGTTGTTCTACTAGTTGTTGAATCCTGGGCTTGTAATCACAATAAGTATAGTAGTAACAACGGATCTTTGTCCCCTTTGTCCCTCTGAAGTATCTGCGCAAAACTTGTTTTTGGATGAATCTCAGTAGATCCATTGTACAGATCCAATATGGATCTAGTGAGACATTTTTTTCCCATTAGATCTATTTTCTAATAAACTTTTTTTAAGCAAAAATATGATATTTATTCACAAAGAAAATTACGACTAATACAGTATTTACAATATTTATAATATGTACAAAATACACATGAAGCAGTTGAGCTATCTACACACCGTTGCAAACGATTTATAGATAGCTCAACTGATCCAAATCAGTACCAATCGGAAGCGTGCCCAAGACACTGGCTGCATTGCCGCGCTGAATAACAATAATAATCTAATAAACTGGATCTGATGGGCAGTATTTTACTCGCTAGATCTGTTAACCACATCCAGATTTGAAAGTACCTATGGCTCTACTTTTTGGGTAACTGGAAGTAAGCGATTTTTTCCGCACAATAACAATGCAGTTTTAGATTGTTTTTTTTTTTTTTATTCATAGGACATCCAACAAAGGTGGCACGATAACAACAGAAATATCATGGCAATGGGCTTAAAACTATTGTGTTCCTTCAATTAGAGGATGCCACAGCATGCATTATATAAGACTTATCAAATAGGTAGACAACAAAACATAAAAACCAGAGGATAACAACAACTAAGAGAAAAAAACCAACACTAGATAGATAACTCTTTATTGGTACAACACATGGAAACTTATAAAACAAACAAAGAAAGCTTATAAGGTATCACAATGGGCGGGCTTATCTTATTTTCATCAATTTTAAGCCAGAATATACTCTATTCGAAGCCGAATTTTAGAGATCCACAACTTTTAATGAACATTTTTCTTTACGTTTTTTTTAACCATTAAAAGCATGTTAGATTTTATGTTTTCATATTTTTGAACGGTTTTTCCTACATGTTCATAATTACGGAACAATACTCCTAAAAATGCCTTTAAAAAAAATATAAAAACAAACTAATAAGTACAACTTTATCTACATAAAAATAGCAATTTTAAACGATGCTATAACGTTGAAATTTCCGTGCAAAAAGTTGGAATAAAGCTATAAAATGGTGCACGTTAATACTTTCAATGTTTATAATAGAGTTTAAAGTTTCGCTTTACAGTTCTAAGGCTGAGTGCAGACTGGGGTACCTAGATTTTTTTTTAAACGATGAAATACAAATTCATTTATTTACCAATAAGGAAAAGAGTTTATATAATTGAGTTAAAACCAATGGTCCCCGCTTTGGGTAACTGTACAATTAATTAAATAATTATGTAATACTGAAACAAAATACTTCTCTCATTCTGAAATGGATATGGTGACTAAATGCTCTTCTCTTCTATGTGGTCTGCGTGTCGTCGTGACCATTAAAAACGTGTCCTGTGAAGCATAGCACTTCAATCTTCACTCTGTGACGTAAAGGTGATAAGTGCCTGTAATTGCACCGGCACCTCTTCAAACCGAAACACAGCAAATCAATTCAATCATTTTATTTCAGACAGCACATGTATAACATACAGTCCATAATTTAAGAAGCAATAGGTACTTAACAATAATAATAACAAGACAATACAAATAACATCCTTCCTACTAATATTATAAATGCGAAAGTTTAGATGTTTGGATGTTTGTGTTTCAATCACGCCGAAACTACTGAACCGACTTGGTTGAAAGTTGGCATACATATAGTTCGTAACCTGGATTGACACATAGGCTACTTTTTATCCCGAATAATTAACAGGATCTACAGGATAAAATGAACGAAAAGGATTAGCAGCGCCAATTGGCAAGAGGATTTCATTGTCATGTCATGTCACGGCAGTTTGACAGGGCTCTTTGGTCTAACGACTAGCGTTTGACATTTCAGTACGAGTTCGGTGTAATGAGGTGTAATGTCAAGTTTCTCAAAGAAGTATCCGCTCGGTACACGCACAGATAATATAATGTACACGGAAACTGTAGACGCGTACGAAGTCGCGGGTAACTGCTAGTATAATATACACCTAACATATAAGGTACTCTGCACAGCACGGCACGGCACAGCAATGCGAGCATCACTCATCATCATCATCATCAACCTATAACCGTCCACTGCTGGATGTAGGTCTCTCCCAAGACGGGCCGTTGAGCTCGGTCTTCGGCTCTTCGGTAAGCGTAGTGTAGGACGCCCTCCGGCGAGATGGGGCGATGATCTGCGAAATGTAGCGCTAACACTGGATGAGAAAAACATCACTGCTTGGCGGCAATTGGCAATTTAGTAATAGCATATACCATTTTTTCAATGTGCACATCCCTTTACAACGTTCACATAACCTTCCTTCAGTAGTTTAAAAGCTGAAACGATACCATCGAGGTGCGTTACAGCTTAGTTGTCGATTTTCAGGAAAACAGAGGAAAGTTTTACAAGCTGAACAATACCTGTGTATATTTAAACTGTTCTTTTTTAATGAATTAACAAAAACATTTTTGTTTCATGTTTTTGCCAGAACTGACCACAAGACCAGGAAGCAAGGTGACTACGAACTGAAAGGCGAAGAACCTCGCTCGATAGACTTACGACATATTAAGATCGCGGAAAATCGGTGGATTTAGAAGGGCCGAAATTGTTAATTTTGGAAAATGTCCGGCAGGACACTTCTACAAACTTATGATGATGATGTTTTGTTTGCCATTTGGGTATTCTTTGCCCCACTGTCCTACTCAGTCTAAAACGGACATTAGTAAGTACCTTAACATTGACGTGACATTGCACGCTAAAAAAACTATGCGACTTTTTTTTATATTCGAGTTCTGTCATTTTTTAAAACAATAGCACATCTATTTTAATTGTTTTTCTAGGTGTTGCGAGTATTAGATTTTAACCAACAATACTTGAGGTCGTAGCATAAAGTGTAAGCCATTGGAATAACCGTGTATTTTGCCTTCAAAACCAATGACAGCCGACTTGACGAATGACTCGACTTGACTAAATACTATTTTAAATAATTCACTTGACACTGGCCAAATTGTCTGTCAAAATGACAGACAGAGGCCTTAAATAAGAAGAAGAAGAAGTTTTTTTTATTTTCAATAACCTAACTTTCTAGAACTCAAATAAAAAGGTCTACAGTTTCAATTGATAACTCCGACATGTAACTCACAAAGCTATCCCAAACTAAAAGTCCCTCGGCTATAACATTTCATAACACTTTTTAACAATAACCGTCGCCGTGAAGCGAACTCAATAAATCTACGGCCCAGCTGGAAAATAGCGTACAGACACTTTTTATAATGTTGGGTTTTTGTAATTGATGCTGGAAGTGACCGTTTATAAGTAAAGTAGATTTTATTAATCTAATACCGTGTTGTAACAATAATTAGGTAACTTTACACTAGGTAATTGTACTCAAAATACAAACTCAACGCTTAGTTTGGCCTTCGCCGGTAAACCTAAATAAGATTTATTTGTACCTACCTCTGTTGCTACCTATGTTTTATTTCTAACTAGTGTTTTGGTAATAAACTATTACTATTATAAAAAAAACTATGAAAATAATCATTTATTTTGTCATTGTTGCAATTTATGGACATGGCCTTTTTATGTTGTTTTATCTAAGAAAAATAAAAACGTGTTTCTTTAAACACACTACAATGACTTAGTATTTTTTTTTTAACCTGTATTTTCCCACTGCTGGGCAAAGGTCTCCCCCATATCCTTCCAATTCTTTCGATCACCCGCTGCTTCACACCATGCTCCGTGAAATGCGTCGGGGTCGTCACGCCAACGTTTTCTCGGCCTGCCCCGGCTACGTCGCCTTAGTATATCGACCCTCCAAAATCTGGGGTACTGTAATTTTCCGGGTTCCCGTGAAAAATGCCCTTAGGGGCTTAGAGGTGCCTCCCCTAATAGGGACATCTCGTTTTCAGGCTTTTATTAGGTAAAACTCATAGCAACTTTTGGGATGTTTCAATCAAAACTTTGACCCAAATACTTTTATCTACTTTTCAGATATTTTTACGGTGCGATTCTTTGTAGTGTGCTGACGGAGTTTTTTTTTAATTTATCTAGTGCACATAAGTTAATCCCTAAAGTATGGTATTAATAAATAAGATTACAATCTAGCCATAATGTGGGCTAATGAGTAATTTAAAACTAACTTAAATTACTATAACATAGCTTATTCTAAGAATATGTTTATTAACACTTTTCTTGATGTCTCTATTTAAGGCGACTACACTTTGTTCTTGTGTTCTATAGATTTTTGTTTACATTTTTCACTAATATTTACACTACACTAACTCAAAAGGTGTTTTCCTTTTCAGTCTTCTCTAAGTCCGTGTTGTCGAGGAGTTTTTTTTATTACAGTTTTTTTGAGTTTCAATTTGAGGTCTGGAGGATGTAAAATTTATATTTTTGGTCTACTGCGAATGAATATCATAATTTTTGTCTATAAATGTATATAAAAAAATTTAGTTAGGGAGACTTATTCCCAACGAACACACTAAATAAACCACTATCTAAGTCTCCACCATGAAAAAGAATTTAAAATAGTAGTGACATTTAAAAACGTGTTTTCAAATAACGATACTTAGGGATTTATTTTCTTGGTGGCTAAGCTTGCATCGTAAACATCCCAAAAGATTGACAAAGTCATTGACCCTTGCATTAAAACCCATAAATCTTCGTCCTAAACCAATTCAAACCGCAAACCCCAATCTTAACTAACGATCCACAAACACGATACAAAATTTGTCTTTCTTTGCAACAATTCCATTCATCACTATCACGTCGCATAGTCGAGCACACATTTGCTAGTTACATACTTTTCAATATCAAAAATGAACCTTATAACCTTACGATACGGTTGTATTTTCTTATTAGTTAGTATGCAGAAAAACTTGATCTTCAAAGTAGGGCGCGCTTCTTTCGATGCGTGAAGGGGCGAGGAAAATAAAGCAGTAATATTGCAGGCGGTCGGAAAACGTTTTGTTATGAAATTCTCACAAGTAATGGTCTAACGCGGCTTTTTCTAATAAACAATACATAAAAATTTTAACAATTTTTTTTAATACTTATGTATCTTGAGATAATGGTGAAAACTTATCAATGAACAGTATTGTGACTCACAGTCATTATATTCCAACTTATTCGAATGGACTTTTATCCCCTTGGGCAAAAGGTACGCAAAATTAACTTAAAAAAAAAAATTTTCAAGAATAATGGTTAGATATTTATTTAGTTAACGGCCATTTAAAACCGGAGAGCATTGAAATATTTATTTTATAAAAGTAGCTAATTAATTTTGATCGATTAAATAAGGAAAACAATTGATTTTGTATCAAAATCTTTCAAATTCCATAAAATATAAGTGATTATATCATATGGAATTTCGAATGGAATTACCTTTCAACAATGATTTTTTATAAAATTAGTAATAGATTTATAAAAAATCATTGTTGAAAGGTATCCTTACTAAAAAAAACTAGAATTTAAAACTTTACTTTTAAACTAACTAAGCTAAAACTTTTAATGAATTTTTATATAGTGCATCATTAGATAATAAACTTTAATGACGTACGCTAATTTGACTAAACAATTCATTTATCACCACCTATAACTTGAACCAATAAAAGCTAGTCTTAAAACTGGTTTACACTTCTATAAGTACCTACAGGTTGCAGTATAAAGTTATACTGCACGCCAATGACAATACGACTGCAGAGAGCAGTTTATAAAGCTGATTACACGTACTGATTACAGAACTCGTACTTAGTCTGAATTTTGTTTCGTTGATTCTTGATAAGAGAAACGAGAAATATGTTTCCACATCTCCCGCTAGAGGCGCTTATCGGACCGTCTTTCTCCTTCCGGTTCGTGGTTACCTTTCGAGTTCGGTTCCAAATAGGTTGTGAGTTCGATGAACTTTATCGCCTGCCCATTGCTACTTTAACTTGTTAATGAGAGCTGAGTAGGTGAATTTGAGTTTTTACGGATTTCCTCCAATAATGTTCTTAACTACTAAAACAAGAAAAAAACATCCATTTTATTATAACTAGCAACATTCCACAAACCATTCGTCAACAAATTGACATCCATTTTCTACATTTTTCCCCCCAAAGTAATAAAATAAAGTAGGTATGCGGCGTCTATCGAGGCCATACCTTATCTAAATTTTGTGAGGATAGTAAACACAGGGAAATATGAGAACAGCTAGGTAAATTCATAAGCAACTAACAAATCTAGGGCAATGTCGAAAAACCTCCAATTTGCACATGTAATTTTTTATTAAATCAACACTCACTGAATGTAATTATGTAAAATTATGTAATTATGTAAATTATGTAAAATAACAATGCAAAGTTTTAATACGTTTTCTGAACAAAAATGTGCACCAAAACTGGTCACAATTGGTGCTTTTCGGTTGGTCCAATTCGATCGTTATTTTAAGGTCTAGAAAGACCAGAATCAAAAACTACAATAAGATTTTAAATCATGCCTCAACCTTCAAAAAAACTTAAAATGCCATAAAAATGAATTTTGTAAAAAAAATGGCTGTCTATTTTGCTATCCACTAATTTGGAAAAGCAGGAAAAGCTACAATAATACGATGGGAACAGAGAGTGAAGAAAATAATAACACTGATGACGGACAAAAAACTAAAACATTGCGAGTTACATCAAAATTGGTCTACCTACTTATGTATATTAAATTCGCTGACTCCTGGAATGACCCAGCTGTTTTAAACGTCCGATATAAGTAAGGTACTCACACAAAGGAGCGGAAAGGGAACCTATCTATCAAGATGTAGTTGCTACCTGTGGATCTTTGGAGCTTTTGCTCGGCGAACCGATTTTTGTAGGTGTTTGAGCAAATTTGCTTCTCTTTTGTCGAATTAAATTCTGTTTTTTTGTGAAGGAATTGAAAGGTTTTAACGCTATAAAAAATTAAGGCAAAGGTCATAGTTTTTTAAAGAAATGTTTTAACTTTTCAGCAGTTAAACTTAGAGCATTTTGTTTTACACAACTAAATGATGGAATAAGCCGATGGCCCCTATAACAATGCATTGTCTCACTGAGCACGTCCAATGAGGGTGTGCCCTGTGATGTATTGCACTGCGCCCATCACTCTAAAACAAAGGTATTAAGTCTCATGTGCCTGTAATTGCGACGGCAACCATACCCTTCAAACCAGAACACAGCAATGCGAGCATCACTGTGCACTACACCAAATAGGTACGGTGCTAGTATTTCCCCAGACGAGCTCTTTCACAATAAGCTACTAATAAAAAATCATACTACAATATTGCAAACCCCCAGCTGCAAAAGTCCGCAAGCTACTCTGTGGCAAAAGAGATGTCGATTGTAATCCGTCGACTGACAAATAAATGAACTGACAGGTTACCGTTGTGATTACCGCTAGGGATGGGCTGTGTGTCTTGCACCAGAATCACTAAACGTGTTTAACAGCTAAATAGATTGAAATCTGACGTATTTATATGACTTGACAACTCGCTAAATACTATTTAACAGTTAAACGCGTTTAGCGATTCTGGTGCAAGCCGCCTTTAGTGTGTGTCCCAAAATAAAACTAAAAAATTCATGTTTTATTTTAGTTTTGTGCTACATTTTCTGGTGTTATATGGTGGAAGTTAGGTATAGGTTAGGTAGCACTCTGTAAAATGCAATTTACATTAATTTAAGAACCCGTTTATATTAGCTTGGAAAACGGCCAATTAGGACACCTATTCGACATAAATTAATATAAATTGCATTTTACAGCGAAATATGACATAAATTCGTATGAACTTACAATGATCGCGTAGCCGCGTTCGTTTTAGGACAACACCTAATCTAAAAAAAATATTTTAAAAACCTATATTTTAAAAGGAGATGGTGGGAGGAGGCCCAGGAGAACATTGGAAGTCTTTGGGGGAGACTTTTGCCCAGCAGTGGGACGAGATAGGTTAAGAAAAAAAACCTTTGTCTAAAAAATACAAAGAACCCCAGTTTTTAGCTGTATTGAATATTGTAAAAGTCGGCAAAGTGCGAAAGTCGGCACTCAGCTCCGAAATCATAAAAACATATTTTTGAGTAGTGATGCACCGATTTGGTATCATGATTTGGTACTGCTTGCATAATACTGGGACTAAGTGCGGCTTGCACCAGAATCACTAAACGTGTTCAACAGCTAAATCGATTTAAATCTGACGTATTTGTATGACTTGACAACTCGCTAAATACTATTTAAGAGTTAAATGCGTTTAGCGATTCTGGTGCAAGCCGCCCTTACTGCTTGCTAAAAAATCAGTACCCCTCACTACATAGACACAATAAGTACATAAGAAGTAGGTATACACTGTAGCAACAACCCGGCATTGTATCGTAGGCGACATAATGCCGGCAACAATGCCAATTTAGTGCCTCGGAGAATGGAGCCGATGAAATGAGGACCCATTCAGAATATCAAGCGAAACACCGATATGGGGCCACGGAGGCTACGAGTAGCGGTGGAATGTTGACGACCCCTGACATATTTCCCGAAAACCCTAGACTACACCTCAGTAAAGCCATCAACGACTACCTGAAAAATGTTGACAACCCTTGGTACATTTCCTGAAACCTTAGGTTTCATCGTTGCAAAGTCGCGATTAGTGACAAAATGTTGACCATTTCTGGCGTATTCTCCGGAAACTCTAAACCTTTGCAAAAAGACTATCGACTATCGGCCAACTGTTGACAAACTCTGGTGCATTCCGCGGCAACGTGAAGTATACTTTCTAAAGATGGAAGGGACTGCCCCCGTATGCCAATCTTTTGCTGTCAAGTTATATTTCACTGCCCAGTGTAATTTCTTCAGGTCACGTGGTACAATTTTGTACCACGTGACCATTCTTTTTAGACACTTGACAGCAAAATATGCGCGAAAACACATCAAATGACGTCACAATGTCACTATTTAGTCACAGAATAACTATGAGTTAGTATGAACTGACCATGATTTAAAACTTTGCAGTTCAACTTTGATTGGCATACCAATACTGGTGGTGAAATGTTAAAAAAAAACCTTCGGACAAGTTAAAATGAACATTTTGTGGCCACAATTCGAGAGGTTGCCTTCTTGACGATTCAATCCTCTAAAAGCTTCTTCCACTGCTTTTTAAAGGCATGTAAATAATAACCCGAAAGGTTTTGTTCAAGCATTGAGTTTTACGGCTCCGAGATCTAAGGAATTTCGACGTTTTCCGTACAAATCTATTGAGCATTCTCCATTACGGTTATGTTTTGTAAAATAATATTTTGTCAAAAATGTTTTTTACGGTTCGTCTATGAAAGTACTACCAGCTGACAAACAAACTATGTGGTATTAGGGTGTAGTTTCATTATGTAATAACAACGGCGTTTGGAAACTATTGCCTTTAAATCGGAACACAGCAATGCGAGCATCACTGCTTTGCATCGGAAATAGGTACGGTGGTATTACTTGCCCGGGTGAACTCTTTCTCAAGAAGCTGTACTACTGCCCCCGTATGCTAATCTTTTGCTGTCAAGTTATATTTCACTGCCCAGTGTAATTTCTTCAGGTCACGTGGTACAATTTTGTACCACGTGATCATTCTTTTTAGACACTTGACAGCAAAATATGCGCGAAAACACATCAAATGACGTCATAATGTCACTATTTAGTCACGTAATAACTATGAGTTAGTATGAACTGACCATGTTTTAAAACTTTGCAGTTCAAATTTGCAGTTCAACTGAGATTGGAATACCAATGCTGATCTCTGTGGAAACCTATCAAAATGATGATGATTAATTGTAATTTCACGGATTTCCATTAATTTCATGTTTGTATTGCACAAGACACAGGACCCATCAAGGCATGGGCAAACATTTTTCTTATTTCGCAAGCTTATTAAAAATCTTTGAAATTGTTTGCACTGCGATGGTTGCTATCATTCATCAAAGCAGATGATTAATTGCTGGATTATCGACAGCCAAGAGTTTGGTGCAGTACGACACAAGTCAAAGGCTCCAGAGCTCATAGAACTTTAGTCCTCTAAATGTGGATCGAGTTAGGCGAAAAAGATCTGAACTCGACCGCTAGGGCTCAATTCCGTTATTTTTGAAAGACATCACGTTTTGTTAGTTGTTTTAACGATGTGATAACGTAACGTTTTGGCTGGGATTTAGTTTCGACATAACCGTTCAAATAAATCATGGAACCACAAAAAAACACGTACATTAACGCGATTGACTCTCAAAGTGTATATGATATAAGATTATTTGAACACACATCCATCCAAAACAATGCCAGTTTAATTCCCGGTGTCTATAAAAAAGTCAAGCAATAGAACCGCTGAGTTGTGTCTAACTATACCAAACTCCATTAGAATTTAAGGAGGCGTTGAAAGATGCCTTATTGTTTAACGGTTTTAATGAATATTTAGAAATCTTCAAGTTTGGTTTCATGCGGTATGAATAGAAATAATATTTTATGAATAATTTTCCTATTCATTTAAATAATGCTTACTTTGTTAAGGCTACATAATGCATTTAAGTCTTTGTGAAAGAGTTCGTCCGGGGAAGTACTAGCAACGTACCTATTTCGTGCGCCGCACAGAGATGCTCGCATTGCTGTGTTCTGGTTTGAAGGGCATGGGTGCCGGTGCTATTACAGGCACATTAGACTTAACACCTTTATGTCTCAGAGAGATGGGTGCAGAATGAAGCAAAAAGATGTAATCTCAAAAAAAAACTACGCAAACTTTCAGTGGTCGTTTTCTTACTACTACCGAAACGACAACTACACGATATCGTGGGGAACTAATCTCATAAAATTAGTATTAGACCCATTCACACCGAGTCGGCAACGACAACGACATTTGTTCAAGTCTCTCGACATATCGGTATCGTGTAGATGACGTACCGTCGGCTGTCCCAAACCAAAACCTAGTATGAGCCATGTTTTTTGTAGACTTTATTTACGACATCGTTCTTTGAATGTCATTCTAGAAACGATGATGCAAAAAAACGTCTACCAAAAAAATGGCTCATACTAGATTTTGGTTTGGAACAGCCGCCGTGTGCAAACACCCCTCGTATTTCAAAAGATCGATTACACCACTTAACCTTTGCTCAGTGGTAAGAAATGTGCGCCGTCTAATAAAAAAGAAATAATACTCGTTTTCTCTTAAGTTATGAGACCTATTGACAGACCGCCCACTCGACACCATATAAATGGATATGAGGATCGAATGGGATGCTGAAGTATTGGGCCCCTCAACCTTGAGGGGACAGTTGGTATGAAAAAGATATTGTATCAAACCAATAGTGGTGTGGTTACACTAGAGTTTAACCTCTAAGGGTGCGTGTATAGTGAAAATTAGTACCTTAGTGCACGCCTTATTTTTCAAATTTCAAATTGCGGTCATTACATCGTCGGAATAAGGTTCGAAACAGCACACGCTTCGCCATATTGAATGAAATTGACAAAATTATGGCCATAAATCTTAGCTACACCTAGATGGTGTCATAATAACGGTTGCTTTAAAATTTAACATAAGAAACCTTTGCACAGCAGTGGTTAAACTGCAAGTTTCACACTCCACTCCACTTCACTCTTGGCACCCCTGAAAACCAGCGCTAAAAGAGCCACAGTGCACCCAAAGCATTTGATGAATGGGTTCCTTTTTTACGCATTTTATTGTTTTATTATTAATCCGCTGGTGTGGGACGCTACATGCGTAGACACGTTAGCGCCTTCTCATGTGGCGTCCACCTCCAGAATGGCAGGCACGGCCGCAGCAGCAGCGGAAAACGCTAAAATGCGGAAATATGCATCCATCGGAGATGGGTACATATTTCTTTTGGCGTAGAAACGTTAGGACCGTGGGGTACAGAGGCGTGGCTTCTATTCAAAGAGTTATCCAAAAGGTTGGTGGACGTGACAAATGACCAAAGGGCTGGCGCTTACCTTGGACAGAGAATTAGTATTGCCATACAAAGAGGTAACGTTGCCAGCCTTTTGGGCACCCTGCCTGCAGTCGGTGATTTGAACTCTGTTTTCTATCTCTAGCATTTAGAATTCAGAGTTCATTTTAATAATTTTTTTTTATTATTATTAAGTAAATATGTACCTAATTGTATGTTGCGTAAAATAAATAATTTCTATTTCTTTAAGTTAAATAAATTAAATAAATTGTTTGAATCAGATTAAGGAAAACATAAATTAAAAAGATAAAAAGTAAACAAAGCAACAATTGCTTCTCGATTCCAAAGACAATTTAATTAAAAACCGTTTTTAATAAACGCTCGATCCCTAGAGTCAACAACCCATAATTTCCTTAAAATAAACTTTTTACTTTGTTTTGGAGGAACGTTTGTTTGCTTTTAATTTTGAAGTTGCGATACCATTCCGGTCAATGACTTTATTGAGAGATAATCGCAGCTTTAAATAAATAAATTTTACGAAAATTTAACACAACGCCCTCTAGTCCCAAACTAAGCAAAGCTTGTAAACTTTTATCGAGGGGAAATCTGAACTGTATTTTGACTACTTTTTTTAACCCCCGATGCAAAAACGTTGGGGTGTTATAAGTTTGACGTGTCTCTGTGTGTGTGTGTGTGTGTGTGTGTGTGTCTGTCTGAGGCAACGTAGCTCCCGAACGGATGAACTGATTTTGATTTTTTGTTTTGTTTGAATGGTGAATTACTCGGGAGTGTTCTTAGCTATGTCTGATAAAAATCAGTCCAAGATTTGGGGGTTTTTATTTTTAATTTAATTACTTGTTTAAATTGGGTTCCTGGTGGCCCAGATTTTTTGCACTCAAGTGTTTCATACGAAACAAAACTTGATAATGTATGCTACGCTTAGCTTCGTAGAGGGTCTACGAAACTACGGGCTACGACGTAGAGGCGTCAGAAACTTGAAGCTGGCTGGAATAAGTTTTTCTTGATGTGTGTTTCATGAGCGAAAGCGATTTATGAATCGCCTGCAGCCCCCGTATGCCAATCTTTTGCTGTCAAGTTATATTTCACTGCCCAGTGTAATTTCTTCAGGTCACGTGGTATAATTTTGTACCACGTGATCATTCTTTTTTGACACTTGACAGCAAAATATGCGCGAAAACACATCAAATGACGTCATAATGTCACTATTTAGTCACAGAATAACTATGAGTTAGTATGAACTGACCATGATTTAAAACTTTGCAGTTCAACTTGGCAGTTCAACTTTGATTGGCATACCCCTGCAGAGATATATTGTGGTCATCGGATTTCCAAAAATAACGATTTTGGTCTTTCTTCATCCACTGATACTTCTAGCGGTTTTTACATTGCCTCCGTTTTATCGGTTCGTGGTCGGCATTCGAAAACCTTTATTCCCCAGAGTTTGTCACAGTCCGTAAGTCTCATAAATAAACATAAATAATAATAATAAATAAATAAATATTCATGGTCATTTCACACGACGCCCTCTAGTCCTAAACTAAGCAAAGCTTGTAATATGGGAACCAGATGCTGATAGAATACTTATATATTTTTTTTGTAAATATACATACTTATAATACATAGTATCACCCAGACATAGAACAAACATCTATGTTTGCCACACACAAATTTTTGTTCTTAGTGGGGATCGAACCCACGACCCACAGCACGGAAGGCAGAGCTATTACCGACTGAGCTGTGACGCCTGTCTCAGTTTTGATATTGAGGGCCAAACTCGCTGTTTTGTATAAGATAAAGAAAAGATTACATAAGATACATTTTTATTTGTCCCCAATTAGGTATACATTATACAGATATATATACAGTAGGAACAGGTAAGAACATAATAGTAATAAATACAATACAATTAAAACAGCTTACCTGCTTGTCAGGTTGCATGGGTTGTATGAAGAAAAATGGTTCTTAAATCACTCGCTAGGTGTACTTATCGTGGTTTCATACAAAAACGTCCTATACAACATTGCAAAACCGGTTTTAAGAATCAAACCAAATGAAACTCGAACTTGCCACTCAGCAGCGTTTTGCGATTCATGCAGTTTCAGTGTTTTTTTGGTTATTACCCGCTAATCGCTTCGCTTATGTTTAGCTGTGGCCTTAATACAGTCGACGCCTAAACTCAAAGTTTAGTTATTTGAATTGTAAAGGGAGTCTTTGAGGTCATTTAGGATCTTTTTTCTATCCACCGTTATTTAAATATAAGCATTTTTTCATAAAACTGGTTTCAAAGTAGTTTTATATTCACGTGTAAAAAGGTTTACGAAACTCTTTAGAATAATACTTTTTCGTGAGTCAGGTGGAGCTATTTAGTAATTTACAGAGTTGCAACTTGGATTATGCAAGAATTTTAATCAAACAATATGTATTAATTTCTACCTAGGTACCTCACCACACTTCAAGTTCGTTCGAGTGACCAATTCTGGATAAGGAGTTTTTAGACCGCCTTAAGGCTTTGAAGCCGTAAGACCGTTTACGGCTTAATGACTGCTAGAGCCGGGACCGACAGTAACAGCAGGGGTATGCCAATCAAAGTTGAACTGCAAAGTTTTAAATCATGGTCAGTTCATACTAACTCATAGTTATTCTGTGACTAAATAGTGACATTATGACGTCATTTGATGTGTTTTCGCGCATATTTTGCTGTCAAGTGTCTAAAAAGAATGATCACGTGGTACAAAATTGTACCACGTGACCTGAAGAAATTACACTGGGCAGTGAAATATAACTTGACAGCAAAAGATTGGCATACGGGGGCAGGAAGAAGAAGCGTTTAACATCAAGGTGGGCCATAACCTGTTCCATCATTTAGTTGCATAAAAAAATCGGTAAAGATCGATTTTCATAAAATAAAGATTTGTTTTTACATCCGAACGTGTAGGTAGTTACTAAATCGGAATGCTTCGGAATAATCGCTCGCATTGGAATCGATTACGCCCATCGGCGTAACTGCGAGCATTTATCGTTTAGATTCACCGATTTTTACGCCGTGCCGGGTTCAGTTTTTTAAGCGAACGCCTATTTAGTATTTTCTAAAAGAAAATGAACTAAAGAGGGGTGTGAAATGTTAAAGTGAGTAATACTTTCACATGTGAGACAATGCATCGTTAGGCAGTGTCACTTTACATCAGGTGGGCCATCGGCTTGTTCCATCATTGAATTGTATTAACAAGTAATTAAATTAAAAATTTTAAAAACCCCCGAATCGTTGACCGATTTTTATCAAACATAGCTAACACTCCCGACTAATTCACCTTTCAAACAAAAAAAATAAACAAAATAAAATCGGTTCATCCGTTCGGGAGCTACTCTGCCTCAGACACACACACACACACACACACACACACACACACACACAGAGAAAGAGACACGTCAAACTTATAACACCCCATAGTTTTTGCGTCGGGGTTTAAAAAACCTAGTAAAGAGTGGGGTTTTTACAAGTCTTGGGCACGCTTCCAATTGGTACCGATTTGGATCAGTTGAGCTATCTATAAATAGTTTGCAGTGGTTTGTAGATAGCTTAACTGTTTCATGTATATTTTGTAAGTATTGTAATCGTAATTTTCTTTATGAATAAAAATCTAATTTGCGATTTGTTTGGATAGCATAGTTTTTTTGTCCACTTTTGTCATTTTGTCATAATAAGTATGTATAATTTTTTATTAGGTATATATGTATTTTATAATAGATATAATGTTTTAATACTTTATTTTTCTTAATAATAATGATTCGTTAGTTTAGTAAGTATCGAATCTCCGTTATATTATAACCTTTGTATGTACACGGACCTGCCTCTATAGTCTCCTCTCTCTAGCCTCAAAGGTTTGCTGGAAGAAAACTCTTGTTAGGGTTAAGCTCGCTTTTGTACATATATGTCATCTATTTCTGTCTTTTGTTTATGTCCTGTGCAATAAAGAATTAAGAATTTTTGATAATTTTTTACGTTTTATTGAGAGAATTACCCCAGAGCCAGTATTTCCTAGGGAATAAGCGAATTCCAGACTCGTTAAAACTTTCACGTTTTAAAACTACATGGTTTTACGTGAACGTTTACGTTGTAAAGCTTTTCGAATAAATTCTACATAAGTAGTTATGTATTAAATGTAGTTAAAAATTGCCTCAACCGACCCCTAAACTTTTTAAAGGGTTTTTTTGCACTAAAAAATATTATAGGGATTACAGGTATACAGGGTGTAACATAATGTCCCTATAAGCCCAAAAGAGGGGTATTCTACACGTCCGCGTCATGGCGAACAACATTGGTTCTACGACTTTTAATTTTTCGAAGTTTTTCATTTATGAAAAGCGTCCTAAACTTTCCTTGATAATAGCATTGCACACGTACTAAAGTGTCTATGTGTGGGTGCGACGTGATAAGAGGGTGCGTGAGTATGTGTACTAACAAGCTGGATACATACGCAAAGTAAATAAACACTAAAAGTGGTCGCTCTCTAAAACGTATACTTAATAAAATTTAAAAAAAAAATTTAATTTCAAAAATGTTGTATTCAACTTTTGCACATGCCAATCTATTCACGTGTTTAGTCTGAATAAGCCTCTTTTCAGCTTATAGGGACAATATGTTACACGTTGTATAGCGTGACCAACTCAGCAGCACTTACAACATTGCAGATATTGAAAACTTATGGTTAATCGCATGTACCTACTATGAAAACAATTTGAGAACATATATGTTCTCAAATTCACTCCACTCCACGCCCATCACTCCGAGACATAAAGGTTATAACCTTTATGTCTCGGAGTGATGGGCGCAGTGCAATGCATCACAGGGCACGTTTTCAGTGGACGTGCTCAGTGAGGCAATGCATTAGCATAAGCAGGGGTTACTACTCAACACTGATGTTGAGTAGTAGTAACAAGTCGATGGCCCACCTGAGTGGGCCATCGACTTGTTCCATCAATTAGCAGAATAAAAAAAAAAACAATATAACCACGAATAATAATAATAATCGAGCCCATCCTACGCTGCGCTTTCCGGTTCGTGCTGAGTTTCATACTAGCGTTTCAAGTAGGGTGTAAAAATAGCTTAATTTAAAGATGATGTATTTTATTCTACCATTAATTTGGTAAGTGGTAACATACCTGTTTGTAACAGTTACACCGAAGTTTCAAAGTTGTCTATTGTTTGGCGGCGGCATATTGTTCGACTTAGTTTGTACCGTGTATCGCTTACCTAAGTTATGCTTGGTATCTTGTACTAACATAATTACAGTAGTGACAACGGATTTTGTTCCTGAAGTATCTGCGCCGAACCCATATTTGGGGTTTTTTTATATCGCTTCTGTCTGTCCAGCCCCCGTATTCCAATCTTTTGCTGTCAAGTTATATTTCACTGCCCAGTGTAATTTCTTCAGGTCACGTGGTACAATTTTGTACCACGTGATCATTCTTTTTTTCTTTTTTTTTTTCTTTTTTTTTCTTTTTACTTGACAGCAAAATATGCGCGAAAACACATAAAATGACATCATAATGTTACTATTTAGCTCTGATTCATAAAACCAATGGATATGCTCTACCTACGAAAAAAGCGTGGTAATTTTTGAAACACAATATGGCTGCCGCTTAAGTGATGTGCCGATACCGATTTAATCGATTGCTATAAATTATCGAAAATGATATCGATTATCCCCTTGACGTAAGCAAATGGCATTTTAAAAGCACGGATGTGATTTAAAATTGGTTAGATTAAAAGCGTCTAATAAAAAACTACTACTAGAACTTTTATGTAATTGAACTCATTTTACGACCTAGCGTAACCTTAAGGTGTTTTCTTTTAAGGGCGTATTTTCGGTTTTCAATGTTTTTTTTACCGGTAATTTTAATATACTAGGATTATGTAATGAATGTAGGAAAATTATTGTTGAAAATGAATACTAGGAAGGAACTCGACACTGGCAGAATTGTGGCAACAAGTCGCAAAAGCCATAAATCAAGAAGTTGAAGATATATTATTCACCTCTAAAGATAAGAAATAAAAACTGGGTGGTTCTATCGACACAGGGAAGCGGCTCACCTGAGGGGCGAGTACGAGATTACAGTGTGCAATACGTCTGACGTCCAGCACACTGGTATGCGCTGATTGGTATGGAAACACTGAGCGGAAGCTTGACGAGACCAAGCTTCTCAAAAAATCCGCTCAGTGTTTCCATACCAATCAGCGCACACCAGTGTGCTGGACGTTGTAAGTGGAGATATATATAAACTATAACTTTTCTCAGTTAAAAATAATAATAAAAAACTTCAGGAGGCTTTATCTTTATAATCTTGTATTAATTAAAAACAAAGCTCAAAAAGCTTGCCATCATGTTGGCAGTAGATTGTGAGTCCAAACTCAACTCTAATGTAGATTGTGGACGATCGACGTTGGGCCAACAATGCGGCATTAAGTTGGGGGTTAATATTTTACGTTCCGATTATTTCCAACCATTTTCTTTTTAAAATTTCATTAGCAGGAAACCTGTAATACAAAAGTTGCAGCATTACACATAGGAAGTAGGTAAGTTAAAAATAAAATTTTACAGTACATAACCACACAATCGATTTGGTTCTTGAAAGTAGGTATGTCACATCACTATTCAACTAGTAAACAAACAACTCCAAGTATGACGAAGAAAATAACGTCTTGAGAGTCACAAACGACTAGCAAAAGCCTTCATATTCTTTATTTAACACCAATTGTTCCAAACATTGAGCTCGAAATACAACAATCATTTTACAAAAACAGAAAAATGGTTACTAACCTATGAAAAGATAATGTTGGCTGATTGTTGGTTTTCCTTGCACCGCACTGTTTCACACAACACTTGAGCATGATTGTTATTCTTACTTAAAGTTTATAACAGACTGAAATTTAGTTTCTTCGCATACTTTCCACAAAATCTTCAAAAACATCCGGAATAAAACAGTAATTGACAGCAGATCTACCACAAAACTCGTAACCAAACATGGCGGCGCTGGGTATGCGAACATAAAATCATGACGTCACATAATTTTTTTTCAAAAATTCGAAAGGACAAAATATTGTCTATCTCTTTCAACACATTCAGTATTTGTTTAGTTAAAAAGAAACAAATATATATTTGACGTTTATGTGTCGATTTAATAGATATATGTATAACGTATTGTTTGTATAGAAGAATGGGGCTACTCCATAGACATAGCTCAATGCTATTTAGTCACAGAATAACTATGAGTTAGTATGAACTGACCATGATTTAAAACTTTGCAGCGCAACTGAGATTGGAATACCCCTGCAGACAATTTTGCCAATCACAGCATGGAAGGCAGAGCTATTACCGACTGAGCTGTGACGCCTGTCAAAAATGCCCGTTATTGACGATTGTCCAGCAACGACACTCGATATTATCGGTATAGTGTCGTTGTCGGACAGTGTGTACACGCCCTTACAAGAAATCTCGAACAAGCTGTTCACTGCACTATAAAATTAGTGAAGCTTTTTAGTTCAAATACTAATTTCGTTTTACACTTAACACTAATGTCTTCTGTTACGGAGAATGCTGGGTTTTTGTGAAACGGTAGCCGTGATAATGCTATCTATAATTTGCGAACAACATCAGGTGGACTTGCCGATTAGTTTATAAAGAGTTCAAAAACCCACATAGAGGAGACACAATTTTACGTGCTAGAAAAGACTGCAGCGCCAGTTATCACAGCCGTCTTTTGACGGTCGTATATTTTTAGCAAATCAGGCAATTTAAAACACAAAAGTTAGTCGTACGATCGCAAATTTCACACAAGTGGAGAAAATGTAAATTGAGTCTTAAAAGTTTTTAAATAGCACTCATTTTAGAAGTTTAAATCTAGACTCACGAGTAAAACTAGACTGAAGGGCGACGTGCTGAGCATAGTCTTTGGAGAGATGTTTGCCAGAAGTGAAGAAAGAATTCTCAGCAGCTTCTCAAGCCATATTGACATTTTTATACAAACACTGGAGAATATTACCGGTTTTACCTTAAATCGGCTCTCAAACTTCTCTTAAAAATTGGAAGATGTATAGGTAGATGATCAGGAAAATTCTCACGTTCTCTTATTTTTCGTGTCGATTGGTTCCCCTTTGTATTTTTATTGTCTACGAGTACTAAATATTGTGCTATCTTGCCCAAAAACGGGCCACGTCAATGGAATTTTCCGTGGCGTCACAAATGCCTATCAAGTCCAACAATAAATACAGTAGATATTCTATGGATTTGAGTTTTGTCGTTTGTAAAAGCACATTTATTTTAATTATTTTCTTGGTGTTATAGTGAGTATTGTTCTTTAATTTAGGTGGACTTTTAATCAATAATACTTGCAGTCATAGCATAAAGTGTGAGCCATTGGAATAAATGTGTATTATGTGTTTTTATTATTTGATGGAATTCGTTTTCGAGTTTTGAAGCGAAAATCCACCATTATGTCTTCAAAACAAACGACTTGACGTATGACTCGACTTGACTAAACTTATTTCAAATAATCCACTTGACACTGGCAAAAATGTTTGTCGAAATGACGGACAGAGGCCATATTATAAGAGAAGAAGAAGATGTTCCATGTATATCTCTCTGGAGCTAAGTACTAGACCCCGCACTCTTCACTTTCCTCCAATCCAAGCGACTAAATAGGGTCTGCAGGGGTATGCCAATCAAAGTTGAACTGCAAAGTTTTAAATCATGGTCAGTTCATTATAACTCTATTCTGTGACTAAATAGTGACATTATGACGTCATTTGATGTGTTTTCGCGCATATTTTGCTGTCAAGTGTCTAAAAAGAATGATCACGTGGTACAAAAATGTACCACGTGACCTGAAGAAATTACACTGGGCAGTGAAATATAACGTGACAGCAAAAGATTGGCATACGGGGGCTGGAACGCTACCTGCAGCTAAGTTCAGAGAATGACTTTGTATTTAGTTACTTAATCCATACAAATAATGTAATCAATCCGTTCCATTAATCCTTTTTAAGATTATGATCTTTTATATTCTGTGGTAAAAGCTTATGACATACAGCACACCGCCAACAGGGAATACCACCGGCGAGTTCCGAGTCCAGACCAACCGGCGCAGTGACGTGTGCCGAATACTGCGAGCTACTGCGCTTTCATTATGCTGACACGGGAGAAACAGCTTTGCTAAGTTGCGTTTCGGATTCAATTGCTACTGTAATGTTTCGTTAGTTGAGTGTAGCAATGCTTTGCTGCACCGCAAATCTACCTACATTAAAGCAGTCTGCGATAGTCCGTGTTTCATTGAACATTACAGCTACCACAAAAATTAATTAATGGACACGATATCGGCGGAGAGCTAATGTCGTATACAAATATTGGTGACAGCGGCGACTCGTGTTGGGCGCTGATATTTTTGTGCGAGGCGCGGTATCACGGTGTGTATAACTTAGACATACCTCTCAAGGTTTTTAAGATGCAATATATTAACAAAATTGTATTTTTTTATTAGGTAGGTACCTTAGCTAGTTGTGAATTAAAACAAGTACTTAATTAAATTAAAAATTTCAAAAACCCCCGATTCTTGGACCGATGTTCATCAAACATAGCTAAGAACACTCCCGACTAATTCACCTTTCAAACAAAAATCAAAATCGGTTCATCCGTTCTGGAGCTACGTTGCCTCAGACACACACACACCCACACAGACACGTCAAACTTATAACACCCTGTCGTTTTTGCGTCGGGAGTTTAAAATATTTATTATATAGGTTCCGTTATCAGCCATGCCCAAAAATGGAATACTTAAATAATTTTTTTTTTTATAGTAATGACTTTATTCACAAAGAAAATTATGACTAATACAGTATTTACAATATTTATAATATGTACAAAATACACATGAAGCAGTTGAGCTATCTACACACCGTTGCAAACAAATAAATAAATAAATAAATATTCATGGACTTTACACACAACGCCCTCTAGTCCCAAACTAAGCAAAGCTTGTAATATGGGAACTAGATGGCTGATAGAATACTTAAATACTTTGTTTTCTTTTTTTTTGTAAATACATGCTTATAATACATAGTAACACCCAGACATAGAACAAACATCTATACTCTATACTTGTTAGCAGATACACGGCTTCAAGCACACTTGTGGCAAAGCATCCATTTCAGTTCAAAAAGTGGTATGTAAAAATTACATTATAACAGTTTATGCTGTTGTCAAATCAAGTACGCTTGAAGTTCCCTCAGCTAATATCTAAGAAATAACAATGTAAGCTTATACTGTTCCGTATTTTATCATTTCCTCAGCGTCCGAGAAACAATCAGAGGGACTGTCATAAACATCGACAATGGCCGGCGAAGTCAGCCGTTAAAACGTTTGTTGTGGAAAACTATTCGCCGCAAATTGAACTCGAATTACGGACTGTGGCGCACTGCGAGCGATTATAAAGTAAATAATTTGATTATACACTATATCACTTTGTACACCGCCCTCTTTCTGTTTCTGTTTATCCTCTCCATCCAAAGGTTGTCTGGAAGAGATCGCTTTTAGCGATAAGGCTGCCCATTGTACATTAGCTTTAATTGTTTTCTCTTATGTTCTGTTTCTTCTTTGTGTACGATAAAGTGTTTATCTATCTATTATATATAACCCAAACTATTGAACCGATTTTGATGAAAATTAAATGGGACCAACCTGGAAGTATATCATTTCAGATAACAAAAAATTTTGAAATCGGTTCATAAATGACGGAGTTCTGAGGTAACAAACATATAAAAAACAGGGTTGGTAGATGTAGATTACCAAATAATATGTATGCGCTAAATCAATGCCCGTACTGTGGCGAAAAAAAGTGAAGATGACTTTATTGTTAAGTTCTTTTATTTTAGCTTATTTCATATTAATCTAAATAAACTGTACCTACTAATCTACATTTTTCACCGGCTTCAAAAAAGGAGGTGGTTCTAAAAAATTACCCATTGGGTGGAGAATTGCACTACGCACGCGCTTTTCAGCTATAACAAGATGCTATAACAAGTTATAAAACTATCGCTACACTATACACCACAGTCTTAATAGACTTCTGTTTACCGTCATCTGAGACCATGTCCCGTTCTATCTGTGCAATAACTGTAAAATTTAATCTAACAACACTTTACTTTGAAACGCAGTTTTATCTTTGTTATTTTGCACTTAGCAAATGGTCCTGGAGCTTTTAAAATTACATTGAAAATGTTTTAAGAGTTGCAACAGTATTGTTTTAGGAGTGCGCGTATTGTGGCAAGCACCTCAGGCGTGTAATTTCAAACTGCGTTCATAAGATCATCAAGAAACCTCTTTTCCTCAAAGAAAAGACACGAATTATCGGAAAAACGAAATCTTAATTATGAGGTTTAGCCTTGAAAGAGTTCAAAAGACCAGTGTAATCGTAAGACCAATCTTACGATTATAATCCTTACCAACAGCATTTTCGTTCAATATTAAGTAAGTAGAGTAAGTTAATAAAATACTACCGAAATAACACTTCCAGAGGCTTTTATTTATTCCAATTTCAACGACTTAGCTTTAGTTATTAAAACAATTAAAATTGAAAACTTACTGCTTAGATCTTTGCGATCTCAGTCTGTAATTTCTGTCTTGAGTTTGAAGATCGAATTCGAGTTTTTGTGTGTTCGAGTATCGGTGAAAAATTGCCAGTCTTTCGGTCTTTTACCGGATACATCTTGGCGAGTGTGCGATAGAACTCCATGAGTTAGTTTCCCGATTTTCATTCCATCATCAGACAACTACTTAGACGTACGAAAACGCTGCATCCATTGGTCAACATGCCACATTTATCACAAGGGCCACCAAAGAGTGGAACTCTTTGCCGGCGTCTGTGTTTCCGAACACTTACAATTTAGATGTTATCAAAAGGAGAGTAAATAAGTTTGTTTTAGGTCAATGTGCTACATCGTTGACCGCAAGTTATGGTCAAACGTTTGCAATGTATAAGAAAGAATTAAAAAGTGTAGAAAAAAACTCACAACTCAAATTAAATACTCAATTTGAAAAAAAAAGCTGTAGACGGTTTAAGTCTACGCGTATTAAAAATACAATGCATTCTCTAACAAACTAAAAGCAATGTGCTCGCTACATCATTTATTCTCCCAAAGATCTCCAAGACAGCTACAGAGCATAAAAACCGAGTACAGTTTAACTTAAGTACTGGGCTTGCGTTCGCACAAAATAACAGTTCTAACTTGCAGCAAACAGAGTAGACCAACTTGAGCTGAACTCTTTTGCTCAGCGTAAAAATAAATGAAACACGATTCTATTATCCCCAGTCATCTTAGATTTGACAGGCGTTACAGCTCAGTCGGTAATAGCTCTGCCTTCCGTGCTGTGGGTCGTGGGTTCGATTCCCACCAATAATAAAAACATTTTTGCGTGGCAAACATAGATGTTTGTTCTATGGCAGGGTGTTACTATGTATTATAAGTATTTATTTACAAAAAAAAGTATATAATTATTCGATAAGCAATCTTATTCCCATATCACAAGCTTTGCTTAGTTTGAGACTATGAAATGCTTGAAATTTGTGAAATGTTCATGAATATTTTTTTATTATTTTCTTTGGCAAATACTCGCATTTTGCAGTAGTTCTAGCTGTGCTCTATACGATAGGCTGCAATTTCATCACCACTGGTTTCCTCACGATGTTTTCCTTCGTCGTTTGAGAGCACTGGCATTGCGCACATACATTTTCCGAATAGAAAAATCTATAGGTGCGCGACCGGATTTGAACGCACGACTTTAGGATCGGAGGCGGAGATGCTATCACTAGACCACAGTACTACGAGACTTGTAGTACGAGTATACGACTGTTGTAATACAAAACCCTGTGATTGGCAACATAGCAATCTCTTCGTGTTTTTCTAGAAAGAATATCTATTTGCTAGGAAACTGCTAGATGTATTGGTTCCCTCAGAGCTGGCAGACGGCCGCTGAAATAAAAACATTGCACATACAAAGCTTGGGTTTCCTAACAAGCGATGACCGTCATTAAACGGTACCAATTATTTACAAAGACTGTGTAATAGTTTTTAGCCAAAATCGTTTGTGGCTCACTTTTTTAATGATTTCTAGGCAAACGTTCTAGGCAGTCAAAATCTTTAACAACCTACCAAATGATATTCAAAATGAAACAGAAATAACTAAATTTATAAGAAGATTAAAATCATATCAAGTCAAAAAATGTCTCTACTCAACTGAAGAATATTTTGAAAAAGAATAATATTATTATATGTACCTACTTAAGATCAAATATAACATTTTTGCGATACCTGCCCCCGTATGCCAATCTTTTGCTGTCAAGTTATATTTCACTGCCCAGTGTAATTTCTTCAGGTCACGTGGTACAATTTTGTACCACGTGATCATTCTTTTTAGACACTTGACAGCAAAATATGCGCGAAAACACATAAAATGACGTCATAATGTCACTATTTAGTCACAGAATAACTATGAGTTAGTATGAACTGACCATGATTTAAAACTTTGCAGTTCAACTTTGATTGGCATACCAATACTGAAAAGGGTGAATAAGTTTTAAAGTGCCTCTGACTTTAGCATAAGACCAAATTGTAACACTTATTTTGGCAAATAAATGTATCTTGTATCTTGAACGTGCAATCTCATCTGATTTTAAGTAAGGATGCATTATTCGCTTGTCTCTTGAAAACAACCAAATTATACGAATTCGGGAGTACAAATGCCGATGGTATGACGGGTGATACATGACGGTGGCCGTTTCTTTGAGAACCAGAAGCCGACTAATGACTCGTTTGTTCAGAGGCGTCTCTCGCGTGTTTCGGAAATGGATCGGAAGAGGATTGTCCATTTTTCTACGGAAATCGCTTTGACCAACCAGAATTCGTCTATTTTATTCACACTTCTAACCGATTTCATACAGAGTGTGAGTGAAATGAGATTTAAAAGCTGTTTTTAGCTCTTGTGGATTATACAAGACATAGTAGTCACAACGGATCTGTCCCTCTGCAATACTCAATACATTTATTGCTTTCACATGGTATTATAGTTGTTACATTGTAGGTAGGTATCACACATGAACCCTGTTCAGGGGTATTGCAACAGGAAAGTAGGTAGACCGAGGTTTTATTCACGTCAATTTTTCAATTAGTCAATTTCTTGTGTTAAATCAGTATAATTATATTCGCACATTTTGTCATTCATATAATCATTTAATTCATAATCGTTTGTTGCACTAACTTCAGAGGGATAAAGATCATTGCGTTGCTTTCCTGTGACTTTTTAGTCATATTTACGGTCACAAAAACATTCCCAATGAACTGCCATCACATTATCTGCTGATAAAATCAGAAGATAGTAAAATTGAAGTTTGTTTTCCTAGTTTTTTAAACTTACCTTTGTAGTTATATTGTCGTTGAATATATAACTTCCTTCATCTTCTTTGTGACAGTTGAATACCTACTTGGCCTCTTGGTTTACAACAATAGGGTAACGGTAATTATGGTGACTATAGGATGATTAACCAAAAATATAAAGTGTATTTTATTAATATAAAAACCACGAAAGAAAAAAATGCAAGAAAAATTTCACAAAAAGTGTTTCACATTTTTAAAACTCGAGCGTCAGTTTTTGCAACTTTTATTAACTCCGTAGATTTATGAAACTACCTTTCTTTAACAATTAAGGCGAAGTAAAAACTCAGCATCTTTTGATAGAGTCATCATAAATTTCAGTAATAATCGTAGCTGCTAGAAAACACACATTTTCCGAGCTCCATCTGGCATACAGATTCACGGCAAGACATTTAAAATAACATACTTAATATTGGAAAAAGATTCCCAATTCTTTGATTCCAATCTTGAAATCTTCAATAACAGCTTCAAAAAACTCAAATACAACGAATGGTGACTGAATAAAAAAAATGGAAATGGGGCCTTTTTCAACATATTTGAGTAACGCTATCCACAAATAAAAATATTTCTATCTTTGTTTTTGACAAATCTAAAGTAGAGGCGGAAATATTTATAACTCATGGTTAGCGTAGTCATGGGATGGTTATTATGCACCAATAGTTTTATATAGAATCGCCTCTCAACCGTCTCTAAAAGTTAAAACGGTGGGTTAAAAATATACACCTTTTGACATCAGACAAATGCCTCGCCGTGAGTCTGTAGAGGATATAAAGTTGGCTACTCTCACGAGACTTTTCTTTTGAGAAGATAGTTTTATTTTGATGAGTTAGCTCCATTTTTGAGGATAGTTTTATTTTTAGCTCCGGATAACTTAGAGCAGTATTCATTTATAGCTAGTTACTTTGAAAAAGGTTTAAGTTATTAGGGATCAAATAAAATAAATATGAGTAGGAATTTATTCACAAAGAAAATTACAACTAATAAGATAAGATTTTTTTTTAATAAATTCTTAATTACTTAAATAAATGAGCGATTAGCTGATCACATTTTTAAAAATTAGAGGTATATAATAAGTTCAGACTACAGGCTACACATCATCCTATCCACTGAACTATTATAATTTGAATGTTGTGAATCAGCTAGGGCTCGCAATAGATGTAGGCGCGTGGCGCGCAAGCAACGAGTCTCACATAAAAACATATCGTCCCTCTCGCATGATTCGCAACATTCAAATTATAACAGTTCAAAGTTCGAACCGTTGATAGGTTGATGTGTAGCCGACTGTAAATGTAATTGCTGAATAGTTTAACAATTGAATAAAATCTAGCTCTGTCTCTTGCCACAGCTTTTACTAAGGACAAGTTTTCTTTCCAAAAAATGTATATCTTTGTGTGATATTTTTGCTGAACCTTTGCATTGTTATTCTCTAGACTGTGAAGCTTAGCGATTTTACATAATTACATTGAGTGAGAATATATCTCACACACTCACTGCCTTCCGTGCTGTGGGTCGTGGGTTCGATCCCCACTGTGAACAAACATTTGTGCGTGGAAAAACATAGATGTTTGTTCTATGTCTGGGTGTTACTATTTATTTTAAGTATGTATTTACAAAAAAAAAGTTTTTAAGTATTCTATCAGGCATCTAGTTCCGATATTACAAGCTTTGCTTAGTTTGGGACTAGAGGGCGTTGTGTGTAAAGTCCATGAATATTTATTTATTTTATTTTATCTTCAAAAATGTTGCAATGTGCGAGAGAGAAGGTTGTTTGCCATTACCCCTCGCCTTAAGAGAAACTCGCTTCATCTTCCATTTAGATCCGTTCCCAGCTCGGAGCAGTTATGAACTTAAAAACTCAATAACTGTTGTTGATATGATTTAGTGCCCCTAACACGGCGTGAATAGTTTCCAAGTTGGGCTGCAGTTTATAAAGTTAGCTCCATAAGTTTCATGCTCGTGAATCGTTCGAGAGCAAACGACTTTTATGATTTTAATAATACCTACTTATATTTTAAAGTTACAACTGGTGGTGGATGTAAATTGTGTTTAATTAGAACATTATTTTTAAATTCATATACCTAGGTAGGTACCTACCTTGTTTTGAATGTCATCATTTCTCAAAGGTACGACGGGCGGACAAGTGAATATTTTCAAGAAAAAAGTTAAAAAACAAGTGCAGGTCCAATTGAATGTCAAATGAATACCTACCTAACCGTTTTCATAGTTATATTCATAATTTCTTTATTCAATAAAATCATAAGGATCATTTAGAATCGTCTTTTATAACTAGGTGATTCTAGGTGCCAGTTCCACGTGACCAGGGCCTATTAAGAATAAATAAATAAATATTCATGGACTTTACGCACAACGCCTTCTAGTCCCAAACGAAGCAATGCTTGTGATGTGGGATAGAATACTTAGATGGCTGATAGAATACTTATAAACTTTTTTTTGTACTTTTAAAAAAAAAATTCTTAGGAGTTGCATTATTATACCTCACAGAACACGTCAATCGAGGCCATTGCATCAGCCCCCGTATGCCAACCTTTTCCTGTCAAGTTATATTTCACTGCCCAGTGTAATTTCTTCAGGTACAAAATTACAAAATTACAAAATTACACGTGGTACACAATTGTACCACGTGATCATTCTTTTTGGACACTTGACAGCAAAATATGCGCGAAAACACATCAAATGACGTCATAAGGTCACTATTTAGTCACAGAATAACTATGAGTTAGTATAAACTGACCATGATTTAAAACTTTGCAGTTCAACTTTGGAGTTCAACATTGATTGGCATACCCCTGCAGGTCTTTAAGACGTAGGTACCTCACGACCGACACTCACGCCCTTCAAACTGGAACGCAGTAATGCGAGCAACTTTACATTGCCATATTTGTCACCATATCTCTTTATTTTATTTTTATTTATAGAACATCCAACAAAGGTAACACGATAACAACAGAAATGTCATGACAATGGGCTTAAAACTATTGTGTTCCTTCAATTGGAGGATGCCACAGCATGAATTATATAAGACTTATCAAACAGGTAGACAACAAATATTTATAGAATGTTATTATAACATCAAATACTTGTGAAAGAAAGAAACATTTATTTGTAAAGTCACGCTGAAACATAAAAATACATAATACACAAACAATACATTTACAAATTGGTGACGAACTCAGTATGGTGTTGCGTCGAAATGACACAACGCTGGTCTTCCGCCGGCACCAGGTGGGTACGTCACAGATACTTATAGCTAAAATAAAGAAATATAATACCTACATACAAATACTAAAACAAAAAAATAATGAGAGAGGAGGACGTGAAAACAATTTTAAATGCAAGGAGAGAAAATTAGTATTGCCATACAAAGAGGTAACGTTGCCAGCCTTTTGGGCACCCTGCCTGCAGTCGGTGATTTGAACTCTGTTTTCTATCTCTAGCATTTAGAATTCAGAGTTCATTTTAATAATTTTTTTTGTTAAAAATGCTATTTTCTTATCAGTATTTGTATATAGTTATT
This sequence comes from Gandaritis pyraliata, assembly GCA_947859175.1. Lineage (NCBI taxonomy): Eukaryota > Metazoa > Arthropoda > Insecta > Lepidoptera > Geometridae > Gandaritis > Gandaritis pyraliata. The sequence goes on along the minus strand of OX401869.1, from coordinate 7,699,719 downwards.
GTTTTGATCAATAAAATTACTGTACTTCTAAAAAAAAAAGGAGAGAAAAAAATTTAAATCCTTGTCACAAGGATCATCTAGACAGAGTTGATTGAGTAGGTATTTGAGTTTTATCGCTCTAGGCTGTTCCTCAGTCTACTTTTAATTGCCTAAGAACAAAAGAAAATAACCTCTTTCAAAGTGATTTCTTATAAAAACATGGCATTGTTCCTATTGTTCGTAAAAGTTCCCATTAAGAAACTTCACAAAGTCCTACTGCGAATCGTTCCCGTAATATAAATAATCAACTTCCAAATGATATAAAGTTTTTTGAAAATTAATATCAGCCATCGATGGAAAACTTCGGTAGCCTTTGCTGGTGGCAATACTTCGTGTGGTGAAAGACATAGAGAGAGCTAAGTTATGAAAATAACAAAAAAAAGCTAATAATAAAAGTTCATTTATTGAGACAACTTATTCCATATTGTTAGTAACAGAAACTTATTAAACTAGGTTTTTTTTTTCATGGACATTCCACACGTCGCCCTCTAGTCCCAAACTAAGCAAAGCTTGTAATATGGGAACTAGATGCTGATAGAATACTTATATACTTTTTTTTTGTAAATACATACTTATACTACATACCCAGACATAGAACAAACATCTATGTTCGCCACACACAAATGTTTGTTCTTGTAGGCTAGTAACTTGTAACTAATAACGAAAGTATGTGTTTGATATCTACCAAAAGAGATCGTTTCTTTTATCTTAGCTTCACTTAGCAATGGTGGAAACGGATTCAACGAAGCTATGTTTTTTGTATAGAGAAATGCGTGCTAAGGATGAGAGCTACAGATGCGTGCTATGTACGCTATCTCCCTCGCACAGCTAACACGCGCAGTTTCATAACACAACTTACCCGCTTAGCTTAGCTTTAGTGGAAATGGTCACATAGTTTCGTAGCATAGCTTTGACTTCGCTCATCGCTTAGCAACGTAACACATTTCTAGTGGAACTAGTAATTTAGTTGTGAAAAAAAATTTAATCCGCCATTTTGTGGCGGCGGCCATCTTGGACCAATTTTCACCAAACATAGCTAAGAACACTCCCGATTAATTCACCTTTCAAACAAAAAAAACAAAAACGTCGTTTTTGCGTGGGAAGGGGGGTAAAAAAGAGCCTTCGCCTACACTATTTTACACTAATTTAAAATAAATAAATACTAAATTGACACTCACGTAGCCATCAAATGTAAAATTTTTTTTTTCCAAATACACTATCCGCTTCCATCTTGTCCCAATCAATAATTTGCGAAGTTTCAGTACCAGCAATGCTCCTGTAGGCTGTATTGCTTCAGCATTCATTATTGGAGGCTCCAGGACTCTGCAGTGGGTTTTAGTTCCTTATTCCGTTTGTACTTTTTATATTTTATGCTGGAGTAATTTTTTTCACTAAGTTTTTGATAAAAAAATAAGTGTTTTTTGCTAACAGCATTACACAATTTTACTAAATCTAATCTAATTACTAAATCGGGCAATATGGTCTTAGGCTACACGATAATATGAGGCTTTTAATATACTAATATACTTTTACTAAATAAATGTCTCTAAATATCTACACGCGCATTTAGCGACCCAAAAACATTCAATGCTGTCGATTCTGTTGTTGCATTTTTCTAAACTAACCTAATTTGACAGCACTAAAAATGTTGCCGTCCCTTTCTCATAAACAGAAACTACAAAGACAGCTATAATTCTAGCGCTGTCAAATTAGGTTAGTTTAGAAAAATGCAACAACAGAATCGACAGCAATAACTCTATGCTAAGTATTATGCTAGAAGTTTTGTTAAATAACGGGTTGTAATTCAGTAAAGAAAATCCTTTTCGTGGTACAATTTTGTACCACATGATCATTCTTTTTAGACACTTGACAGCAAAATATGCGCGAAAACAAATTAAATGACATCATAACGTCACTATTTAGTCACAGAATAACTATGAGTTAGTATAAACTGACCATAATTTAAAACTTTGCAGTTCAACTGAGATTGGAATACCCCTGCTGACATGATATGACAGTATTGTGGTGTAGTGCCATTGTGTATACGTCCTATCAAGTCTATTTTATTAGCCAGACCTAAGAATATCTCATTAAAAGCCTTTTTAGTCACCTGCGATAAGTTTCATTCAAAATAATATTTAGCTATAAAATATGTAAGTTTATGTAAGCTCGGGGATGGTTTAGCCCGAACCGATAAGTCGGGCTTACACACCGTATTAATAAGGCGATACACGACACGAGGGAATCTATCCACCATGGACTTACTAACCTTAGGACTAAAACTTCGCTCTAAATCAGAACTTTTTTGAAAATTCAATGTGGAATAGACTACTACATGTAAATCTACCTTCGAAAGTTACTCAATTATCTCTCTGCTCTTATTTTAACTTGCAACTTATTTTATACTCTCTTCTGAGGTTCTCAAAAGACTTTTTTATAAGGGATGATTTTTTGAACGTAAATTATGATCATCAGCAGGGGTATGCCAATCAATAGGTAGGGGTGTGATCATTCTTTTTAGACACTTGACAGCAAATTATGCGCGAAAACAAATTAAATGACATCATAATGTCACTATTTAGTCACAGAATAACTATGAGTTAGTATGAACTGACCATGATTTAAAACTTTGCAGTTCAACTGAGATTGGAATACCACTGCAGGTGGGCTTACCTACTTTGTTTTTGCTGTTTATTTTTCTTACATTATTGTAGGTAATAGTATGTACCTACCTGTTCTTATATATGCCTATCTGTATACCTGCTGGGGATAAATAAAGAATTATCTTATCTTCGTTTGTGATACTGTAAATGATATGTCAAAGTCAGGTCCAGAGAAATTAGGTCCAAATTCAAATTCAAATTCTTTATTGCGCTTTTATGTTGCATAAACAGGTGTTAAAGTATGTAGAGTATCAAACATAAACCCTGTTAGGGCACAGCAATTAGGTAGGTAGGTAGACAAATACTTAAATATTAGGTGGCACATTTTTGCAAGTATCTAATGTATTTAATAGGTCCTCGATAGAGGCGTATTAATTTGGATGCCCTCTCATCGCCGCGGGTCGCTCATTGTCGGATTATTGTCCAAGGTTAGGGATAGTTTATTGTGACGTGGTAATGCGCTGTCAGTAAATATTACAAAATGAATATTCAAATTGCAAAATCTTTATTATTACCTACTAGCAGTTACCCGCGACTTCGTACGCGTCTACAGTTTCCGTGTACATTATATTATCTGTGCGTGTACCGAGCGGATACTTCTTTGAGAAACTTGACATTACACCTCATTACACCGAACTCGTACTGAAATGTCAAACGCTAGTCGTTAGACCAAAGAGGTAGTACTACGCTCTGTCAAACTGTCGTGACATGACATGACAATGAAATCCTCTTGCCAATTGGCGCTGCTAATTCTTTTCGTTCATTTTATCCTGTAGATCCTGTTAATTATTCGGGATAAAAAGTAGCCTATGTGTCAATCCAGGTTACGATTTATATATATGCCGACTTTCATCCAAGTTGGTTCAGTAGTTTAGACGTGATTGAAACACAAACATCCAAACATCTAAACATCTAAACTTTCGCATTTATAATATTAGTAAGATATAAGATGTATGCCTGAAGCGCTGAAAACTAGTATTGAAATAGAGTTGTGATAACTTAAACTTTAAGCTCGCAGTACTGACAACTGCTGTCTAACGTCTAACATCTGTGTAATGTCAAGCTTATCAAAGAATCTCACTCAGAAAACGGTACACGGGATTCGAGTTCTGTCCCCGTATGCCAATCTATTGCTGTCAAGTTATATTTCACTGCCCAGTGTAATTTCTTCAGGTCACGTAGTACAATTTTGTACCACGTGATCATTCTTTTTAGACACTTGTCAGCAAAATATGCGCGAAAACACATCAAATGACGTCATAATGTCACTATTTAGTCACAGAATAACTATGAGTTAGTATGAACTGACCATGATTTAAAATTTTGCAGTTCAACTTTGCAGTTAGTTCAACTTTGATTGGCTGCTGCTTGATTGATTGATTGATTGCTGTCATTTGTAAAAGCAACATAGCATATTATTTATTTTAATTGTTTTTTTTTTGGTGTTATAGTGAATATTGTTCTTTAATTTTGGTGGAATTTTAACCAATACTTGCAGTCATAGAATAAAGTGTGAGCCATTGGAAAAAAATGTGTATTATGTGTTTTTATTATTTGATAAAATTAGTTTTCAAGTTTTGAAGGGAAAATCCACCATTTTGTGTTCAAAACAAACGACTTGACGTATGACTCGACTTGACTAAACTTATTTCAAATAATCCACTTGACACTGACAAAATTGTCTGTCGAAATGACGGACAGAGGCCATATATAAAAGAAGAAGAAACGGTACACACGTACGGAGTCACGAGTAACAACTAATACAAACTAAGTGAGGCATTTTAATTAATATCCTACTAATATTATAAATGCGAAAGTTTAGATGTTTGGATGTTTGTGTTTCAATCACGTCAAAACTAATGAACCAACTTGGATGAAACTTGGCATATATATAGTTCGTAACCTGGATTGACATATAGGCTACTTTTTATCCCGAATAATTAACAGGATCTACAGGATAAAATGAACGAAACGGATTAGCAGCGCCAATTGGCAAGAGGATTTCATTGTCATGTCAGTTTGACAGGGCGTAGTACTACCTCGTTGGTCTAACGACTGACGTTTGACATTCGAGTACGGGTTCGGTGTAATGTCAAGTTTCTCAAAGAAGTATCCGCTCGGTACACGCACAGATAATATAATGTACACGGAAACGGTACTCGCGTACGAAGTCGCGAGTAACTGCTAGTACACAATAAGACACAGGTCTTGAGTATTCCCAAATTAATCAGTACAAACTAAATTCAATTTGACATTGTAACGCACCAGCCATGCAGTGTAACACCACTGATTGGATGTACCCTCAAGGGAAATCACACAGCAAATGTGGCGTGAGGTGATCTGTGTTGTAGGAATTATTTACATGGGTAATAATACTGATACCATACGTCTTAGTGAACCAAAGCTCTGATAAGCTAAGGCTGCTGGCGCACTTACGGTCATGAACGAAATGAAATGAAATGGTTTATTTGCTAGAAATATGGTTACAAGTTCTTACAGTATCTAATAGGTTTCACATATTTCACCAAACACATCGGCATGCAAACTTATATTATATTATTTATGTTAAGTTAATCAGTGGTACCTACAAAAATAAAATTAGAAACATTTAATATTGAATTGAAAAATTATTACAAAATGTCATTACCTATTAAAAAAGTCATTAGGTAACGCTATAAAAAGTTTTGTCAACAAGCCATAATCTTAATTTTCAAATTGGGTGATCTTCGGTGGTCTACAATTCTGCTCAAATCTGAATAGACTCAAGCAAGTAGTAAGCAGTAGGAAGCGCACTTAGTGTAGTTTGTTTAATCTATCATGATAACTCCTACGATCCTAACGGAAGACCAGCGCTGTGTTGCAAAATACAGCAAATGCTAAGTTGGGCACCGACTTGACACGAGTAGACGGACGTTGCAGGGGGATAGGTACTCATTAACCCCCAACGCAAAAACGACGGGGTATTATAAGTTTGACGTGTGTGTGTTTTTTTTTCGTGGACGAAGTCGCGGGTAACTGCTAGTGTTAAATATTCTAATAGTTATACCATAAATTGTTTGCATAAATGCTAATATTTTGTTTCAAAATTGCTCGTGTAAAAACGCCTTTATTTACTGGGTCTGCAGTTAACCTTACACCTGCCGCAACAAATTTTGGCTAGGTATCTAAATTACTCTAAAAAAACCTTCTCGCAAACCATTACTACTTGAAAAATGTTATCTGACAAACAGGGTGTACTTTTTGTAAGAAATGGCAAACCGCGTGTAGCATTGAGGGCAGAATGGCAGCTTGCAGACTACCACCGACACGACATCTATACGATACCGTGTCGTGTCTGTGACAGTGTGAAAACTCTTAATGATTCATTAAAATGAAGCTGATTGTGTATTTTAACAAGTAATTTTCCAGTTCAGAAGGCTTGTGATTGGTGGTTTCAGATTGCCTCTGAAAATGTGTTCATTTATCTATAAGCGCTGCAAGCCAAATCAAGCTGGTCTAAAATAATCTAGGAAAACCAATTTCAATTTGACTACCAGCTTCATCATCAAATGATGATGATGATGGCAGTTCATTGGAAATGTTCTAGTGACCGTAAACACCAGTAAAACGTCACAGAAAAGCAAAATACGCAATGTCGTGTACGTGGATGGCAAAAATCGAATTGAGAACCTCCTCCATGTTTGAAGTCGGTTAAAATACGCAAAAGTAAAAAATAAGGGTTCTCGAATAACAACGAACAAACAAGCAAAGTGAAGGATGGCCCTGATGGACCGACGACATTGTGAAGTCGATGGATGGAAAAGGTTAGAATTAAACAAATTAAGATCATTGACAATAATTTCTTCAATAGACAATTCCCCAATATTTCTAACCGTTACATCTAAAAAATCAACTGCAACCCCTCAGGGCACATTTATCTCAAGTGCTGTCAAAATATCATGACACTAGAGGCGGGTCGCAACTCCAGAGATTTATTTTAGGCTCTGGGACACTTTTACGGATAAAGGTCCAAATATTTATAGCTAGGAAGAAATGTTATTCAATTTAGGACCCTTATACATTGACCAATTGTCTCAGCTACTAGTTTTTTATAGAAAATGGCCATGGCCCACCTGATGTGAAGCATTTGCCTAGATTTGATTTTATATATAATTAGCTAAGTGTTTGCCTGAAAATATATCAGAAAAGATAATGCAATGTATTACTATAAACAGAGTTAACCGCTTCACATCAGGTGTTAGCAAGCGTAGTAGCAAAAAGACGTTATGTTAGCTTATAAGTTGAGACTATGAAACGGATTCCCCTTATTTATTTATTTAACTATTTTATTTTAAAATTTCACACAAATAGGTAGTGCTAGGAGGACTTAATGCTAAGAGGATTGTCTGCCAGTCTTCCTGGGCGTGCAAAAAGATGGTCCCCTTAAATTGAATAACGTGCCATCCGGATATAAACAATGGTAAAACTGAAAGCCACACCTTAATTCTTATTAATAATGCACAGACGTTTTAAAATAATCCTTCTAGGTATAGAAATAAGTACCATTTCAGTTTGAGTGATAGAAGTCTTTACATAGTGTGCCAAACATGCTACGCTCCGTTTAACAAGACCGCAACTATTGAGTACGTAGCACTGCTGCTACGCCGTAGCACTCGTAGCGCACTGCTACGAAACACGACTGCAGTAGAGTAAAAACAGTGCGAAAATATTTTCAGTTGAAATAGGGCACACACAAACACTAGAGATTGGAGTATTGATTGTTTCGTTTGTTTACCGTGGTACCATTAGACAGTCCCATCGATGGTACTGTGGCAAATATTGTTTGCCGTCGTTCCATTACATCGATGGTACCATTGCAAATAATATTTTTTCTTTACCGTGGTACATTCCGAAAATAAATGATTTTTTGATACTTCTTAGTAAGAAACTGGTGGCTTGAAGCATAAGAGTCAAACAGGCTTCATTATCATCGTCAGCCTGAAGAAGTGTACTAAGATAAAGATAGAGAGAGACAGACGCCTCACCATGGAATTCAAGTAAGAACTGTTTTGAACTGATAAAAACTGTTACAGAAGACGTCCACGGTGGTCGTGCTCGGTCGACCACTTAACATCAGGTCGGTCATCACTTATTCTAACAGCTGAAAACCAGCGCTGCAGTATGGATACATACCGCAGCAGGAGAATTTAATTTAATTTAATTTAGTTTGAGTCCTTTTTAAGATTATGTTTTTATTTTAGTTTTAAGTTCTTTTTATCTGCTTCCTCTTTTCTGTTAATTTGTGCGGTGGTCAAATAAATGATTATTTATCTATCTAACAAAAAACTTTGTAACCTGCAAAAATGGGTTTTCCGTTCAACTGTTTTGTATTGAAAAATTCACTGGTGCATACCAGGATTCGAACCTAGGAATTCAGTAAATGGTTTTAGTTCTACAGAAGTTACAAACAGCATTACAAACTGCAATGTATCATAATCACGCTCCAGCGAGCAGGCCAGCCCCCGTATTCCAATCTTTTGCTGTCAAGTTATATATCACTGCCCAGTGTAATTTCTTCGGGCACGTGGTACAATTTTGTACCACGTTATCATTCTTTTTAGACACTTGACAGCAAAATATGCGCGAAAACACATCAAATGACATCATAATGTCACAATTTAGTCACAGAATAACTATGAGTTAGTATGAACTGACCATGATTTAAAACTTTGCAGTTCAACTGAGATTGGAATACCCCTGCAGGGAAATAGAATAATCGACTTAGAAACTACACTATACCTGTATTATTCACGCTGATTACGTAACATAATAAGCGACAGCGATAGACTTCTCACCGTTTTAGTTGTATTTAAGTATAGTATAATGGTATAATAGTGTATATACCTACGAGTAAGTAATAATAATAATTTAAATATAAATAAATAAATATTCATGGACATTTCACACGACGCCCTCTAGTCCCAAACTAAGCAAAGCTTGTAATATGGGAACTAGATGCTGATAGAATACTTATATACTTTTTTTTTGTAAATACTTACTTATAATACATAGTAACACCCAGATATAGAACAAACATCTATGTTTTGCCACACACAAATGTTTGTTCTTGGAGGGGATCGAACCCACGACCCACAGCACGGAAGGCAGATTCATTACCGACTGAGCTGTGACGCCTGTCACCATAATAAATCATAATTCATCATAATCAATAATAATATTAATATTAGCATCATAATTATAATGTATAATAATATAACTACATATGTATTAGGTATATATTTAATTTATTATATAATGTTGATATACCTTTTCTGTTTAATTATAGTCATTCTTTTTCTCTTTCATTTATGTATAGTTATGTATTAATTTAATTTTTTGTCAGTTTTAGTAAGTACCTATAAAAAAACACACCACACCATCTTTTTGCACGCCCAGGAAGACTGGCAGACAATGCTCTTAGCATTAAGTCCTCCTAGCACTACTTACTTGTGTGAAATTTTAAAATAAATAAATAAATAGACGATGCCTTACCCGACCCACCCCACCGATGGATGGATGGATGATATTCTTAAGATCGCGAGAAGTCAATGGATAAAGAAGTCTTGAAATCGTTGCTTATGTCTATGGGAGGCTTATGTACAGCAGTGGACTTCTACAGTCATCATAGAAGACATCATCATGATGATAATGACTTCTCATGCTGACTGATCTAGACCATATTTTATGGTACCTAGTACATCGTCATTCGGAAGGCACTTGACGGCCAGTTATGACACAAAATATATGCTTGTCGCAGTCTCGTCGCAAGTTACATAATCAGGCTGCTAAAATCTGAACAACAGAAACAAAGATAAAATAGAAGCGCAAAGACACAAAGTGAATTCCAACTGCCGATAAAATCTTTTCTCCGAAATCTACAATCAACTTTAAAATTCTTTGGTAATCCTATCACGTTTGGATTATACCATTGACAAATCTCTCTTTCCCACCCCCCATTTGAACCATCTAGCCATCCCTCTTACCCAATAACTGAAGACAAAACATTGGTTTTTGCACGGCTGAGTAGAAATCGAGCGGGACATAGAACAAAAGACATTTATGGACTGCAAAATTTTCACTTTACTCCGTAGAAAAAGTAGATCCACAAAGCGTATGCCTTTAACGATAGCATAAGTAACTTTTAGCAGCTTATCCTCACTTGATTGCACTCAAAACGCTTATCAAAAGAGCAAAAAAAAAAAAAAAAGTAGTCTGAGTTTCTTGCCCGTTCTTCTAACCTCTGGTCGCGTGGAACTGGAATATAGAATCACTTAGACGTTTTTAAATGATACTTGTGACAAAAAGATTTCTAACTTGAAAAAACATGGTAGTATACATTTTCAGCACAACCACTGCATTGCTTGTAATACACCTTAACTCAGTGCAATAAAGTTCATTGTTCAATTACTTGGCAGAGGCAGAGACACCGCGGGCAGTCAACCAAAAAATCCGCTCAGCTTAATCAAGTTAAATCGTCTATGACTTTCACTTCACACGAAATAATGGGGTCCCATTGTTAGAATACCATCGGGGGTAAGTTGATGTTCAGTTACCTCTATTAGAACATCCATTTAGGATATTAAAAAGAAATGATTGTTTTGAATTGGAAATCTCACTGCAATTAAACTAAAGAAAAAACAAATACTAGCTTACTGTATTAAATACCTCTAAAAGTCCCATTTGTCCCCCTAGGGGGACAAAGTAGAGTGATAGATGGGAATAATTAATTTCTAATACCAAAAACATATTTAAAAACAATTTAAAAACATTTTTTTTACTTTTTATTAAAATTAACTGTGATGTCTACCTATAACAGGTAAAAATAAAATTATAGGTAATTTAATTTCGTCGCAAAAATCGTACTTGTACCCACCTCATCGCATCCGGCAAGTCACCCGCTATGCCACATACCGTGCTAAATAATAGCAAATATGTATTTAATAAGGCTTCAGGCTACAGTTCTAATAAACGGGCAGTACAGGGTGTAAAAAGATACGTCTCGAAAACAAAAAGTAACACAATTAAGACTTAATACCTTTATGTCTCAGAGAAATGGGCGCAGTGCAGTGCACAGGGCATGTCGTGGACGTGCTCAGCGAAGCAATGCATTGTTATAAGTCGAGGTAACCGCTTAACATCAGGAGGCATCGGCGTGTTCCATCATTTAGCAAAAATAAAGTTCATTATGAGCTAGCATTGCCAATGCTGAGACTATAAAATGTCTTTTATTTGCCAGAATCTGTAATCATGATTATTCATTTATTTATTGGACAGGATTCTAAAATAAGTTCTGACATCGTCGCTTAACATCAGGTGAGATTGCGGTTAAACGTTTGCTTATAATATATAAAAAAATTGTATTGATTCGTGTAAAGTATTTGGTGTTTATGAACCAAACATTCTATTTTTAAATTGGCGTTTCTTCACTTGTTCATAAAGGTAGCCGACTGAATACCCTATTTGGTTTTAACGAGTGGTTTTTTTACACCTTGTATAAACGGACGAACATCTTGTTTATATGCAAATAAGTACATGCTGCATGCTACTTGCACTAGAGCGAGTTTGCATCATCCTGTAGATGTAGGATTAGGTAGGAATGTTTTGATAAGCATCAACCTGTATAACAATGCAGGATTGAAGATGCTATTACAATGCACGTGTTCGGTGAAGCAATGTAATTTTACAGGCAGATCTCGCTTAATACTTATTTTTAACCCCCGACGCAAAAACGACTTGGTGTTATAAGTTTGACGTGTCTGTGTGAATGTGTGTGTGTGTGTGTGTGTGTCTGAGGCAACGTAGCTGCTGAACCGATTTTGATTTTGGTTTTTTTTTTGTTTGAAAGGTGAATTAGTCGGGAGTGTTCTTAGCTATGTTTGATGAAAATCAAGATTCGAGGTCTTTTTTTTTAATTTTTAATTTAATTAAAATGTTTATCATAAAAAGTATTTTAAAGATTTGTTTATGCTGATTTATAAGCCTTAGAGACTTGTTTAACTAACTTTTAAGTTAATTTGTTTAAAACATCTATTAGTAAGTTGGTAATTTAGACTAAAGGATTAATTTATTACTTTTATGTAATCCCTAGGTGGATCTTTTCATTTAAGTTAAATTAAAGATTTTCTTATTAAAAACAGTTTAAAGGTTTCTTTTTTAAACTTTATTTTTTTCCAGTAAAATAACTTGCAGACTACATTTTTAAACCTTTGACCTGAGTCGACTAATACGCGACTGAAATCATTCTTACGTGAATTATAGATTTTTTTTACCAAATACATTCTAACGCCAACATGACATTTACAACGAAATCTACATTGCTATCGTAAATAAGCTTTTATCCTACAGACATAAGATATAATTTCGTGAATTATTTTTGTCCAGAGACTACAATATAGCTAATAAGTAATAGCTTAGAGATTTATTCTATTGTCATACAACGCAATCAAAACATTTCAATAGCAAGACACAATGGCTGGATACGCCGCCATTTTGCCGGAAGCGTGGTCAGGCGGGTCACTTCCTGTTCCTTTGTCGTTGAGAACTAAGATGCTAAGTTTTGGTAGACTTGGTTTGTGGGTATTAGAAGCTTCGGTATTGTCTGTGAGCTTTTTATCTATAGAACTCGACAGCAGTATCATTTGATTTAAATAAATAAATAGTGCGTCTAGTCGCAGCGACGCGAGACCCGAGGGCTGGTGATTATCTGGGCCAGCGAATCAGCATTGCTATTCAGCGCGGCAATGCAGCCAGTGTCTTGCGCACGGTTTCGATTGGTACTGATTTGGATCAGTTGAGCTATCTATAAATCGTTTGCAACGGTGTGTAGATAGCTCAACTGCTTCATGTGTATTTTGTACATATTATAAATATTGTAAATAATATAGTCATAATTTTCTTTGTGAATAAAGTAATAAATAAATAAAACAAATAAGTATTCATGGACATTTCACATAACATCTTCGTAAGTCACTATCGTACATTTAAAATCCAGTTCAGTTAAAGGTTCATCACTCTAAGACATACAGATGTTAAGTCTCATGTGGCACTCCTTCAAACCGGAACACAGCAATGCGAGCATCACTGCTTGGCGGTAGAAATAGGTACGGTGCTAGTACTTTAGTAGTAGTACAAGTGAAGGCGAAGATAGATGTTATGTCGTATAAGGACGTCAAGGAAGCTGCCCTGAAAAGAAGAACCTGGCGGGAAATGCAAACATTACGCCGACAAGAGCATAGCTCTTAAATTAGAAGAAGAAGAAGAAGGTAGTACTTCCACAGACGAGCTCTTTCACAAAGAGTCCTACTACAAAAGGTTTAACTCCATCTGACAAAGAGACATACCACTTACATAAATCATAGTAGGAACAAGCATGCGGTCTGTCGGACATGGCTTGTTCAGTATTCATTGCCGGCTGGCAAGCGCGCGCTTTGTGCTCGCTAGGCACCGAGCATCAATGGAGAACAGAATTGATTTAGGGCTTTGCCAATATCCGATTGTCATGTGTCACAATAGATAGAACACGGTAGAATTCGCAATATATTCTTTAGCATCATTGAAAATTGATGCAAAAACAACGAGAAAATACCCTAAAAAAGTAGCAACTGACAGCAACGCAAAAATGCGTCCTGTTCGGACGTGCCCTGTGTTGCATTGTACTGTTATCACTCTGAGACGATCATGATATTTGTAGTACCCATATATACCCTTTACACCAAAATACAGTAATGCGAAGACTATGGCACAGCAGCAGAAATACGAGTAGGTCAATTAGGGTGATAGTACTTTCAAAATAAAACTCTTTTAAAAATAGCTCAACTTAGTAATATACAAATTGTAGTATTCAGTTTAGAACTTTGAGAACACAGCCTCACTGTAAGTATTACTAACATCCCTATTTAAATAATTTAATGGGGTTAAAAATGTGTTTAAAACAATCATTTCACAAGTGCTGTTGGTGCCTGTCCCCGTATGCCAATCTTTTGCTGTCAAGTTATATTTCACTGCCCAGTGTAATTTCTTCAGGTCACGTGGTACAATTTTGTACCACGTGATCATTCTTTTTAGACACTTGACAGCAAAATATGCGCGAAAACACATCAAATGACGTCATAATGTCACTATTTAGTTGCCAGTCTTTCGGTCTTTTACCGGATACATTTTGGAGAGTGTGCGTTAGAACTCCATGAGTTAGTTCCCCCATCCCCATTCCATCATCGGACCACCAGACGTACGGAGACGCGGCACCCATACATGGTCGACATGCCACCTGTCCGCACCAAGCGCGCCGCCTCAGCATTTATCCTGAGGACCGCCAAGGAGTGGAACTCTTTGCCGGCGTCTGTGTTTCCGAACACTTACAATTTGAATGTTTTCAAGAGGAGAGTGAATAGGTTTCTTCTAGGCAAATGTGCTACATCGTCGACCGCATCGTCACTTACCAGGTGAGATTGCGGTCAAACGTTTGTCTATAATGTATAAAAAAAGTTAAAAAAAAAAAAAAAAAAAAAAAAACACAGAATAACTATGAGTTAGTATGAACTGACCATGATTTAAAACTTTGCAGTTCAACTTTGATTGGCATACCCCTGCTGGCCCTGTGTTACCATCCGGAAGGGCGGTGTAGTAAAAACTAAACTCCATGATAAGGGAGGTTACAATACACGCTGTGTCGCGTTGACTGTGTTTATTGCGGATATCCCTTATTGATAAGGGTTAGGGGTAATGGCGGCTTGTCTAGTGGATATCCTCAATTACAAACAAGAAAGCGTAGAGTATAATAGAAGAGCGATGGGGCAGAAAGATTTAGTATTTTGTAAGATCACGGACTGGAAACTCAAAATCGAAGGTTATTTTGATTTTGAGTTTAAATTGATTTTGAGTGGAGATATCATACTGAAAGCTTAGAATATGATTAAGAAATATAGAAAGAAAGAAAGAAAAAGCTTTATTTGACAACACATCAAACGTAATACAAACATAAAACAAAAGTACATAGAACTATATGTTGCCAAACCGGTGGCAGCTCAGCATTATTGTTGAATTGCTAAAAAATGCAATTCAACGCTGATTTTCAGCTGAACCCAATCGAGTGACGGGTTACCTAGGCTATCATTTATGTGTTCGAAGATGTGTAAGGTGTGTTCATCATCATGATATCATCCTTATAAAAAGCATTAAACGTTTTTAGGGTTCTTCCGACGCGTTGGAATTATCAGATCCGCAATCAGAAAATCATTAATTCATTAAAATCACAAGGATCATAAAATCGTCTTTTATACTAGGGAAAGTCTAGATGCCAATTCCTCGCAACCAGAGCCTAGAACGGGTAAAAAACTACAGCCGTTGTTAGCGTTTTTGTGTGATTTAATTCTAATTCATGGGGTGAGAATAAGATCTGCCCAGAAGTACCGCGTTGGTGTGTATTGTGCATTGTCCCCTGCTGACCTCACCCCATCCAGCCCAACTCCTTAAAGTAGCGGAGAAGGTATTTGGGATGATGGCAGCAATGTTCCAGCATCCCCAATGGTGTTGTGGATGCCGAGAAGACCCGATCAGCTCCTGCAGCCCCGTTTTGGTGCCGTCTTTGTTTATTTTTTTTTATTTACTCTTACAAATCATTTATAAAGATTAGCTTAAATATTGTAGCCTAAAACCACAATAAGGTTTGTGTGGGTACTCACACTCGTCGTGCATGTTACAAATTAACAAATACAATTAACAAATACAATGTTAACACATTCATTTTCAACATAATATTGCAAATTCAATTCTGATAATGTCGTCTGTATAGATAAATGTTAGTATGGATAATATAAAACAAATGAAAATGAAACATAAAACTGCAAACAATTCTGTAAAGTGAAATTGAGTTTGTGGCAGGGCAATGCAACAATACATGCTCTACCGTTTCTTTTTCTTGACGACTATTGCGACAGAGATCGCTGTCAGTCGCTCCTTTTTACAATGAATTATTATGAGCTATTTAGCTTAGTTTTCTCTGGAAAGCTGCGCAAATCCCACATCTAACCGGCTCATCGTCATCATGTAATCTATACTCATAAATACTCACATAAATTGGCGTCGGCTCTTTTCTCACCGCGACCCGCATACTTATAGGGAAAATGGGGTAAAATTGCGACATACACAGATCTAAAGAGATTTTTACCCACTTGACGTTACTTATTTGTTTGTTACTAATAAATGTGACAGTGTGACAGATGTGTGTTTGTGACAGGCGTCACAGCTCAGTCGGTAATGGCTGTGCCTTCCGTGCTGTGGGTCGTGGGTTCGATCCCCACTGAGAACAAACATTTGTGCGTGGAAAACATAGATGTTTGTTCTATGTCTGGGTGTTACTATGTATTATAAGTATGTATTTACAAAAAAAAAAGTATATAAGTATTCTATCAGCCATCTAGTTCCCATATCACAAGCTTTGCTTAGTTTGGGACTAGAGGGCGTTGTGTGTAAAGTCCATGAATATTTATTTATTTAAAAAAAAAAATCCGGGCGGTCCAAACTGATGGGGCGTGTCGGGTGCGTTTAGCAATGTAAGGTACGGCAGAATGACTATGGGAAGACATAGGTAATTTTCACAATACAAAAACTAGTATTGGACGTTTTTACACTGACAACCACACGACACGATGTCGTGGGGAGTTAATGTCTACATTTAGTACTGGATTATTTAGTGAATATGCATAATTACTTTTTCCATATCTTGGATTTAAATTTTTGGCTTTTTTACAGTTTACAAGTATAGATGATTTCACACCGTATCGTTCAACGATATTTTTGTTTAACAAAATCGTGTCGTGCTAGTCATATCCAAATAAAAGAGGCACATGCCAAAAAGTTTCAACATGTTTGGTGGATATTGTTATCCACTTTTTATTATTGGTAGGTAAAACTTTTCAGGTCATGTAAACCACATCCAGTTAAAGTATGTATCATGTAAGCCACATCTAGTATAAAGTACTCTAAAATCAGTATCCACGTGTTAACGAGTTGGTAAAAGAAATCTATTTATCAAGTATCGACATCGCCTGCATCTCCCATTTCTCACACAAGATTAATTACGAGGCGGTAAAATGAAGGCGACATTTACGGCGGCCATTTTGTGGAAAAATTGGGTTACCGGAACGTTTTTACCGGGGAAAATGGCATAGGTAGCCATTTTAACCTTATAACTCTCAAGAGCTTTAAAGGTTTAAAAAAAGAATGAGTAGACTTTTTGAATTTATGAGTCAAAAACATATTGATTTTTTCGTCAGAAAATAAATAAGATAACATGGGCCTGTGCGAAAGTTGTAGCATTAAAATTTTTTTAAGAAAAACTTTATAAGTATTTGGTTCACCAATAATTTTTATTTTATTTTAGTAACTTTAGGAAAACTAACAGCTAGATAACACGATAGAACAACAAACATAACACAGGAATCAAGAAGATTCAAGCGAACTGATGGCCAATTAAAAGTTTCCACAGATTATTTTGAATACAAAGAAAAACAGGTAAGTAGACGACAAGAGATACTGAATACCTAGTTACAAATAATTTACAAAATCTAATCACAAATATCCCCGATATTTTATATTAACTTGCAAAATCGATGTTATGAACAGCAAACACAGAATGCACAGACAATTTTAGTTGAAATTGGATATTAGCGAAGTTTTCTTAAAGAAATACATTATTTATGACTATAAAAAAGCAAAAGGATTATGTAAAGGGTATATGTACACGGCACGATACCTACCAACCGACTAATACTCGAACGGTATTATCGTTGTCGCCGACACACCGAAATGTCTGCGTCTAATGTACTAAATGTTGTATGAGATTAGCTTCCCACGATATCCTGTCGATGTCATTGTCCTTGTCAGTGTGAAAACTCCGACGTGTCTACAATATAAAAATTAAGGACACATACACGATATTGAAAATGTCAGCGGTTCGAACAAAAATATCGGTGTCGGCGACGACATAGTGTCTAGTGCTAAAAATGTGAGAGATTAGCTTTCTCACGATATCGTGTCGTGTCGTTAGTGTGAAAACAGCACATTACTAAAGATACCAAACTATAGATACAAACCTCTTCCATCTCATAAATAGGTAATGATTTATCAGCGGGCTACACAATACAACTCAAATAGGTACTAAGTTTTTTTTTTCGTTTAACCGTTTGTTTCTTTACAGCAGGGCAAAGGTTACCCCCAAAATTCTCCACTTACCCCCGTTTTTAGGGGTGTTGAATGTCGAGATTGTATATCATTATAATCGGATCCTATCGTACGTAAAATACAAAGTATAGGT
The DNA here is from genome assembly GCA_947859175.1 of Gandaritis pyraliata. Classification (NCBI taxonomy): domain Eukaryota; kingdom Metazoa; phylum Arthropoda; class Insecta; order Lepidoptera; family Geometridae; genus Gandaritis; species Gandaritis pyraliata. Next base: position 7,681,665 of record OX401869.1, on the reverse strand, counting down.
TTAGAAAACTCAATTGATCTTACGCCCTTTCATGTTCAATTCTTTGAATAATAAAAGCCCTGCGGGGGCTATGCCAATCAAAGTTGAACTGCAAAGTTGAACTGCAAAGTTTTAAATCATGGTCAGTTCATACGAACTCATAGTTATTATGTGACTAAATAGTGACATTATGACGTCATGTGATGTGTTTTCGCGCATATTTTGCTGTCAAGTGTCTAAAAAGAATAATCACGTGGTACAAAATTATACCATGTGACCTGAAGAAATTACACTGGGCAGTGAAATATAACTTGACAGCAAAAGATTGGCATACGGGGGCAGACATGGCTATAAAAGGACACACTCACTATTAGTTTTTCTTAGTAAGCTTAAGCCCTATTTGACAAACAAGAGCTTAAAGTATATAGGGTAAGGGGCGCTTTCTTAGGAGCAAAGTAAATAAATATTTGTCGACATTTCACACAACACAGTGCCATCTTGATTATACAGTTTAAGATTATTATTAATCTTGCCCCAAACTAAGCAAAGCTGGTCCTCAGAGAACTTTAAATAACATTATCTTAGAGTGTTTGTTACCTCAGAACTCCGTCATTTATAAACAGATGCGAGTTTTTTTTATCTAAAAGGATATTGCTAACTAGCCACAGGACGCATAACGGATCTTAACCCCTCTGAAGTTAGGTGGAAGAAACGATTGCGCATGTACTGTTGTGCGAAAAAATTCGCTTACCTCCAATTCGACTCTAAATCGAACTGGAGAAACTGGAAATTGGAATATCGAATTACTGGAAAAATGTGTACGTAACTAAGGAACTAGGACGCATAGAGCTACGCACTTGTTGCAGAGCGAATTCCACTTAGTTTCAATTAACTAGTGCCACGTGGCTTGAATTCGTTAGACCAGGCTCTATCTTGAAAGCGTTCGATATTTATTAATTGAATTCAAGGAAAAATCTCCGCTAGTGTGTGTATTTTTTACCGACTTCAAAAAAGAAGGAGGTTCTCAATTCGGTTGTATTTTTTTTTGTTTGTTACTTCAGAACTCCGTCATTTATAAACCGATTTCAAATTTTTTTTTTTCTAAAAGCATATATCTTTCCAGGCTGGTCCCATTCAATTTTCATGAAAATTAGGTAGTTTGGGCTATAAATAGAAATAACTGAAAAAAGCCAACCACGTGCACGAAATTGCGTATTTTGCTTTCCTGTGACTTTTCAGTGGTGTTTATAGTCACTAGAACATTCCCAATTAACTGTCATCATCTGATGATGAAGCCGGTAGTCGAATTGAAGTCGATTTTTCTAGTTTTTTAAATTTATAAATTATTAGAGCTAGTTTGTAGTGAAGGATTGATGGTTATTGTAAATGAAAAAAGTGGGCATTTTCCGCGATTTAAACAAATTCACATTGAGCGCCACTGGACGGGGAATTCTATCCAAAAAGTCTACTCTGTCAAAACCAACCGAGTTCTGTCACATCTTTCATAATACCCCCCACAATTACTTACAAGTATTAAGTAAAGGCAAGTTAAATGGTACACTGCACTATAAGATTAAACTCTTTCTCCCGGACAGGCCATAAATCGAGTTCCACTTCACAATTAAAAATTCCTTAGTTTCTTTTTGCAATGTTCAAATTGATTCATGGTTTTAAATAACCTGAGGAGCAACTACTCTTCACTGCCTCAATCCACCAGGAGCGAATAACCGTTGAAGAGCCGTGAAATCCGGGACGTCGTTAATTTAGGGCCAACGCACATCTATCGACAAAACTGTTTTGTCGCGCACTTAGTGACGTGAAAATAAATTTTCTGTTATAACGAAAATAGCATATGACGAGTGCTTCCTCGTCATATGCTGTTTTCGTTATAACGAAAAAGCGAAAAAAGCGAACACAGCATGCATAAAATTATGTTTATCTATCTATTATAGCATTGTTTAGTACCCACCTATTAAACATTGCTTTATACGCTCATACTACATACATACATACCTAGATAATGAACTGTGTTTTTTTAATAAATAAGAATAGAGTAATTATGTAGTGTACTTAATAATACTATTAAGTACTTAGGATGATTCTCATTAAATAAGCAAGTAACGAAAACAGCAAATAAAAAGAAGCATATTGTAACTAAAAAAGTTTTACTGAGAGGGTTTGTCAAAAAATTATGAAGTTTCACATCAGTAACTGTTCGACAAGACGTTTTGTTTTCAGTTTGCGTTCGCCCTAGCGTTAAAAAAATACTGACTTCTTTGGTTTCCTATAAAGCGGCCACTGTTAGACTACAGCCGTAAAGCAAAGATGAGATATGCCTGTCCGTCGTCTAGAAAGCCATACTCCTGCAGGGGTATTCCTCTCAGTTGAACTGCAAAGTTTTAAATCATAGTCAGTTCATACTAACTCATAGTTATTCTGTGACTAAATAGTGACATTATGACGTCATTTGATGTGTTTTCGCGCATATTTTGCTGTCAAGTGTCTGAAAAGAATGATCACGGGGTACAAAATTGTACCACGTGACCTGAAGAAATTACACTGGGCAGTGAAATATAACTTGACAGCAAAAGATTGGAATACGGGGGCTGGTTAATTTTTAATTAATTTATTCAGACTAAGACCAGTGACGGGTTTATTGACCATGATTAGTTTGAGAGTTTGATTTGGTTACTCAAGGAATGGAAAAAAACGGAGACTCATTGTTAGTGTAACAAAGAAGTCTTACTTATCGAAGACAGTGAAAGAGGTCGGTTCAGAGGTCCTCTACGATCAGATGACCACAAACAAGCAGCATGTTTGTCAACTAGCCAGCAGAAAATCTGTAGGAAGAGTAAGTAATAAGAGAACTCACTGAAGCAAACCAGTAATAAATCTAAATTAGAAATTGTTTACATCCCATTTAATATGTATAGCGGTCATAATAAAACGGTGACCAATATTTAGGAATCAAGGCATTACGGGACCTCTTGACTGAACATTTCTCATAAAATTCAGCATAAACAAAATTAATTTTAGCATAAAGGCGCGAGCACATTAGATTAACAGTGACTATAAGAAGGCTGAAGTCTAATTATTTTTATGGTGCTTACATAATTTTAAAAAAATTTATCCGCTATCTAGTTCCCATATCACAAGCTTTGCTCAGTTTGGGACTAGAAGACTGATAAAATTTTTTAACACCCAGACATAAAACAAACATTATGTCTTCCACGCACAAATGTTTGTTCTTGGTAAGGATCGAACCCACGACCCACACACAGCACGGAAGGCAGAGCTATTACCGACTGAGCTGTGACACCTGTCAATAATATCGGTGCTTTTTTTTCTCGCTCACCGTTCAACTTTTTGCACGTCTTGTCTTCAGTAGAATTCGTTTGGTACTAGAGTCTTCAAAATACAACAGGTAGGTAGGTATTTAAATATTTAAAAATTAAAAAGGCGGCCTTGTAAACGGGCCCTTACCCCAGACACACGACATCAAGACGCCTTGACGAGGGTTCAAGCTACACAAACAATATACGACACGTATCCCAGGAAATTTTAATTTATAATCGGGATTTTAATGAAAAATTATATTCACACTTTTATATGGCCTGAAATTAAATAGCAACTGCAAATTCCAACATAAAATTACTTAAATATCCTGAAATGTACGTACACAAAACTGCAAAACACAAAAGCTTGGAAAGAGATCGCTAATACTGATAAGACCGCCCATTGTACTTCATGTTTATTTTTATTTTATTTGGGAAAAAAACAGTACTATAAACTTATAAGTAATAATTTAACCAGCAAAGTTTCCACCGTTACAATGTAACGGTCATAATACAGAGTAGCGGTGAACAGAGTTAGAAGGTCTAGGACCACAATCCTATCCTACTAATATTATAAATGCGAAAGTTTAGATGTTTGGATGTTTAGATGTTTGGATGTTTGTGTTTCAATCACGTCTAAACTAAAGAACCAACTTGGATGAAACTTGGCATATATGTAGTTCGTAACCTGAATTGACACATAGGCTACTTTTTATCTCGAATAATTATCAGGATCTACAGGATAAAATGAACGAAAAGGATTAGCAGCGCCAATTAGCAAGAGGATTTCATTGTCATGTCATGTCACGTCAGTTTGACAGGGCGTAGTACTACCTCTTTGGTCTAACGACTACCGTTTGACATTCCAGTAGGTATGAGATCGGTGTAATGAGGTGTAATGTCAAGTTTCTCAAAGAAGTATCCGCTCGGTACACGCACAGATAATATAATGTACACGGAAACTGTAGACGCGTACGAAGTCACGGGTAACTGCTAGTATACACCACAATATACAATAATTGTCATATACATGGTTGCTTCCTAACGACATGTTCTAAATTGTTATTTCTCCTGTTTTGTTTTGTTCTTTTACTTTAGTGTGCAATAAATATGACAGGCGTCACAGCTCAGTCAGTAATGGATCTGCCTTCCGTGCTGTGGGTCGTGGGTTCGATCCCCACCAAGAACAAACATTTGTGTGTGGCAAAACATAGATGTTTGTTCTATGTCTGGGTGTTACTATGTATTATAAGTATGTGTACAATTAACCAGTGTTCTTTCAAAAAAAGTATATAAGTATTCTATCAGCATCTAGTTCCCATATTACTAGCTTTGCTTAGTTTGGGACTAGAGGGCGTCGTGTGAAATGTCCATGAATATTTACTATTTATTTATTTATATATAATCAATCAATCAATCAATCAAAACCATTCAATGTTCTTTATGATTGAGATTTTCACAGAAAATAAACACTTTTCGTTTTATTCCCAAAGCTAAAAGGAACGTCAAAACTGTAAAGGCAGTAAACAAGGTCACCCAAAGACTTTAGAACCACCAATAAGGACATTCCCTTTAAGAGCTTCGGACATCCTCATTTACCGTGAATTTAATATTTATTTACGAGAGTTGCCAACAACAAAATTCAAGAACAATTTATTATAAACTTTTGTATTTGGTTTGGTCTGGTTCGCTGTGAACGGGTGAAGTTTTGCGCTAAATTATGTACGCATTATGTTTATTTTGCTGTGATTTGGATGCAACATTTAATACAAAGCAAAGGAATGCAAAGTGTTTACTATATTAGAAATTACTCCAAAAATTATTATTTTTACAAATAATACAAAATAAAAATAAAAATACAACGAGGTAACGTTGCCAGCCTTTTGGGCACCCTGCCTGCAGTCGGTGATTTGAACTCTGTTTTCTATCTGTAGCATTTAGAATTTAGAGTTCATTTTAATAATTTTTTTTTTTGTTAAAAATGCTATTTTCTTTTTAGAAATTATGTTTTTCAGTTAGTTTTGTGTGTATATTTCAAGTTAAAAACCAATTAAAAAAAAGAAGACGCAATTGTTATTGACAACACGACTTTCTACTCTTCGGTAGTGAATCGGTGCATGGTCCAGAGGAGGTAATAACTCATTCCAATCGTAAGATCGTGGATTCAAATCCGTTCGAGCACTTCGCGTGAATTATTCTATTCAGAAAAATATTATAAAAAAAAAAGAAAAGAAAACGAGATTACTCTGCGAGTTAGCCAGCTATGCACGTGTTGAAAATGTCTTTCAGTGGATAAGTCTGACTGTGGCTGAGGCATGCTGAGGTAATGTGATGGTGTATGTGCTGGTCAAGCCATCTAAAACATAACCAAGTAACTACAGCGCGTCCCTTTCATAGGGCTAAGAGTAAAAAGTAGCCTCTTGACGCTGTATAAATCATTTTGAGCAAATAAAAAACCTCTTTAAAAAACAACAAGGACGACACCTTGCACCCTTAGTTAGTTTTAGTTATAAGTAGTTTTGTAAGTTAGTGTATTGTTAGTGTGTCAGTGTATTGTTGTGCTGTTGTGTGTGTGTTGCAAAATAAATACTTTTTCTTTCTTTCTCTTTATAAAAAATATCAAAACGTATAGAAATTAACAAGAGGTATCAAATAAATAAATAAATAAATATTCATGAACATTTCACACGACGCCCTCTAGTCCCAAACTAAGCAAAGCTTGTAATATGGTAACTAGATGCTGATAGAATACTTATATACTTTTTTTTTGTAAATACATAGTAACACCCAGACATAGAACAAACATCTATGTATGGCACACACAAATGTTTGTTCTTAGTGGGGATCGAACCCACGACCCACAGCACGGCAGGCAGAGCTATTACCGACTGAGCTGTGACGCCTGTCAAATACTCAGAACCAAGTAGTAAAGCTGCTTTTTGATCAAACTAATTGGTCGTTATTAATAGGAGTAAAAATTATGAAGCGGCGCCGATTTGTCTCAACTCTTCAATAGCTGGCAACCGGTATTTTTGTACACTAAATATAAAAAACTCATAAAATACTGTCTGACTGAATGTGCACAAGGAAACCACCGATTCTCTACCGAAGAGAAGAAAGTCGTGTTGTCCATAACAATTTCCTGCTTTGTATTAAATGTGGCACTGGTTGGCAGCACATGACACAATGGCAGTACTTCTCTGGACAAATTATTTCACAAAGAGCTAAACTACTACATTCTCTACTGTAGACTTCCGAAGGGCAAAGTCACGGTATTTTATATAGCATCCAATAAAACCTTTCGCTCTGCCCTTATACAAAATTTATTGAAAGGTACACGGGGACGCTACAGGGTCCTACTATAAATAAAAAAAATCGACAGCATAACACATTTTGCATGCATAAACTGTTATCGGGTTTATTTTGTCCCAGTAGTAATACATTTTAAGGGTTATAGAATGAGACTGGTGCTTGGGGAACCCACGGGTTGTGGAAGTCAATTTCGTTAGGAGAACAATTTATTTACTGGAAAAAAAGAAAGGAAACTTTTAGAAAAGTTTCAGAAGGAAATAAACAAAATATTTGTAAACAGTTAAGTCTCTGGGCTTCAAATTCTACAGTCACTTGTTTGTAGAAGCTAGTTAATCTTCACTGTATATATAAGATCGAACGCCAGTGGTTTAGTGATAGCAGCTCCGAGTTTGATCCTAAAGTCGTGGGTACTTATTTCAATAATCCACTTGACACTGGCAAAATTGTCTTTCAAAATGACGGACAGAGGCCATATATAAGAGAAGGAGAAGAAGAGGATGGTATAAGTGCTGCAAGCCTACTCCATCTAAAATTATGTCCCTGGCACTACAGTGTCCCGTTATTCGAGGTATGGGTTAAAAGTGATCCCTGATGCTGTACAAATCATCTTGATTAGATACAAAGGCCAGCAGGGGTATGCCAATCAAAGTTGAACTGCAAAGATGAACTGCAAAGTTTTAAATCATGGTCAGTTCATACTAACTCATAGTTATTCTGTGACTAAATAGTGACATTAGGACGTCATTTGATGTGTTTTCGCGCATATTTTGCTGTCAAGTGTCTAAAAAGAATGATCACGTGGTACAAAATTGTACCACCTGACGTGAAGAAATTACACTGGGCGGTGAAATTTAACTTGACAGCAAAAGATTGGAAAACGGGGGCTGCAATGAGCTAAAATATTTTCATGAATGAATTCGTTTAAATCGCGAACAAAAGCTCAAACCAAACAGTAATATATCGAAAGTCCTCATTGACACGTCAATTTGTCGGTGCTGTTATTCAGAGCTGCTCAACCGTTTCTCACAATGCGAGTGATATATATACATCAGCAGCATTCGTCGGGTGGATGCGACGCGGAAAAGAGTTTTTGCGCTTATTGTAAAGCAGGACATTCATGATCCGACATTTTTTAACACCCGACCGAAAAGGAAAGTGTTTTAAGTTTGACGGCGTTATGTCTAACCGACTTAAAAAAAGAAGGAGGTTCTCAATTCGGTTGTATTTTTTTTTAAGTGTTACCTCAGAACTCCGTCATTTATGAACTGATTTGAAAAATTATTTTTTTATCTGAAAATTATTTTTTATTTTTAAAACAAAAAAAATTGAAAAAAAATATCCCATCCACGTGCACGAAATTGCATATTTTGTTTTTTTTTGTGACTGAACCTCCTCCTTTTTTGAAGTCAGTTAAAATCACTTGCCTAACGTAAGTTGTTTTATAACTACTTAAACTAATCCGTATTACACCAAACACGCCCGACACAGAGTTCAATCTATTCCAGAGGTCAAAGCAATAGTAATAACCGTCTTCATGTTTCACAAGTACAATACAGATGCACTGTGTGACATGACATTTGTGACGTCACAGGTCACTCACAGGGCAACGTACAGAGTTCATCACTCGCACAGCTCTGCGGGCCAATTCTACTAATTTACAACGGTCGACATTCTATCGTTCCAACTTATAGTTCAGCTCTAATCACGGTCCAACTAATACCCACGGGGTCAATTCCGCTAACGATTTTAGTTGAAATGCAGCGCGCAGCTGAACTGCAGCTTTTTAGCTGTTACATTAGCGGGATTGAGCCCCTGAGTTGAGTTGCAGTCGAAACAAAGCTGCTACGTAACCGAGCAAGCGTGTGTCAATATTAGCAGGACACGAACTTCGAAACGTTTGTCGTTCGAGTGAATAAGTAAAAACGCTTTTGTAAAACGTTCGATCGTACTTTAGCTTTAGCTAAGGTATTTAGGTATACTAGGTATTTGGATTGTTATTAGTTATGGTACCTAACTGTAATTACCTCACTATAATACCTAGGTACCTATTGATAATAGGTATAATAAAATATTGTACGCCCTAAAAAGGTAGGCTGTTGAAACTTTTTCTACCATAAGATCTCTTCTACACAGTTTTACAATAAATGATTCTTATTCTTATTCTTATAGCTGGAACGTAACTGCAGCTGGATCGATATCCAATAGCAGAATAAGAAATAACGTAAGAACTGATGAAAATTACGGTTCAATTGCGTTTCAGCTGACAAGTTCATTCGAAGAATTGGCCTCAACCTTTGTAATCAGAGTTGACCTTGCATTGCTGTGTGCAACGCTCATTGTCTACACCTTAAGAACCACATAATACACAGTAGTTGGGTTGTAAAACGTAATTAGATTACAGTAGATGTCTACAGGAGAGAAAAGATGATTGGACTCCTTAAACGACATGACAGCTTAATCGGAAATATCATTGAAGGGAAGGTAGAAGGAAAGAGAGGAAGAGGAAGACCGCGTATTAGCTATATGAGCCAAGTGAAGGCGAAGATAGATGTCATGTCGTATAAGGAGACTGCCCTGGAAAGAAGAAACTGGCAGGAAATGCATTTGTTACTCCGACAAGAGCGTAGCTGAAGAATCTCTACTGAAAAATGTTCTATTTATTATCTAGATTATATCCTAGTTTGTATTTATTTAAGTCGCTGTATGAATGTAAAGCTTTAGAAGTGTAAGCGTTAAGAATAATATAGGTAACTCGCTCAGCAGCGTGTGAAGTGAGCGAAGCGAGAAGAAGACGGATTGCTTTCCGATGTAAAGTTCTATAACTTTAGAAAGTGAAATCATTACTTAAACATGCCTTCTATACTTGCTGGTAACTTGACAGACGCAAAAATACTAAAGCAAATGGTAGTGACCTCGTGATCGAGTCGTAGAGGCTCTTGATAGATTTATTTATTTATTATAAGGCATCGCCAACAGCACACATAATACACTTTCGAAAATAACTTATAAACAATATTTATATTAGAGAATGTGTGCCAATTACAGGCATGCACAGCATTCACAACAATATTACAGACAACAGCAAAGCAGAAAAGAAAACTAGAAACAAACAGCAAGCACCTACTATAAAGAAAAATGAACAACAAAAAAACAAATAGATAGATCAGGACTTTACTAACGATGAGTTAGTATGAACTGACCATGATTTAAAACTTTGCAGTTCAACTTCGCAGTTCAACTTTGCAGTTCAACTGAGATTAGAATACCCCTGCAGGTCCTAGGAATAGTTTTATACCATGTAATGTTATAAACACTCCATAATTCCCGTGTAGTCTCCCGGCAAACTGTTACCCTCTTTTTCCTTAACATTCCCGAATTTCGGCTTAAACTAGGTACTTCCTCCCTCTTACATTATCCAACTTGTAAGTACATCAGCGTATACAGTTTCACGGAGTTAAAAATATCTACACGTCTATTTTGGTGTAAGCACAGTTTTTTGCAAAGATTGTTCAAACTTTTCATACATAAAGTACGCACAATGGAGATCCAAAGTCAAAGTCAAAACTTTATTCAATAAAATCACAAAGATCATTTAGAATCCGTTGTGCATACTGTACATAAACAGATTCCATCTGAAACTACGTGCAACAACGATTGCGCATATTCTGTTGTGCGCAAAAATCGGTTCTGTGCAGATAATTCAGAGGGACAAAGATCCATTGTGGCTACTACTAAGTTGTATTACTTTAATTGCGTGTTTAGTTATCAATATAGATATCTATCATCTCTTCATTTTTTGAATCCATCGATACATTTTAACTCGTTTTTAAAGTTTTTTTACTCTAAAAAGTATCTTGGTAGTCACTGTTTTTAACCCTCCGAGGTCCATAAGTGCTTTCCCTTGTATCGCTTGACAAAAAACAGGATTCAAAAACTTCCAGAAGTTCTGTAAAGGCCATTGAATATCGATGACGGAGCTAATTAAATGAAAAGATTTATTATTCAATTATTTATGAGTTTCACAGAGTTGTGATTTACGATGCGTTGGGATATTGAAAATACTATCTGATTACGGAAATGCAATGGCGTTGCGATAACAGTGCGACAGCGCAAAGCGATTGCTCGCCTGGCTTGCTCGTTGTCCTTCATATCAGTGTCCCTGCCGTCCTTAGCATTCCACTGTCATAGCACAAAAGTAGGATGGCACAGTTTTCAAGATTTACGGGATATAAAATCAACAACGGTGTATGGTTGGTTTTAATGAGAGGAAGAAAAGGAATAAGCAGATGGCCCGCCTGATGTAAAGCGGTACCCTCTGCCTATAACACTGCATTGCTTCACCGAACATTTCCATTAAGGGCGTGTGTCTGAGATATAAGAACACCGGAATACAGCAATGCATGCGTCACTGTCTGGAGGCAGAAAAAAAAAATTAAAAATCAGTTAAAGTAAAACGTTAAAGTAAGAAAGAAAGAAAAAGCATTTATTTTGCAACACAAAACAAAGTAAAGCTTTGTATGTACACGGACCTACCTCTATAGTCTCTTCTCTCTAGCCTCAAAGGTTTGCTGGAAGAAAACTCTTGTTAGGGTTAAGCTCACCTTTGTACATGTCATCTATTTCTGTCTCTTGTTTATGTCCTGCCCCCGTATGCCAATCTTTTGCTGTCAAGTTATATTTCACAGCCCAGTGTAATTTCTTCAGATCATTCTTTTTAGACACTTGACAGCAAAATATGCGCAAAAAACACATCAAATGACGTCATAATGTCACTATTTAGTTACAGATTAACTATGAGTTAGTGAACTAACCATGATTTAAAACTTTGCAGTTCAACTTTGCAGTTCAACTTTGATTGGCATACCCCTGCTGTTTTGTGTGCAATAAAGAATTAAGAACGTCGCTCGAACCGCGACTATATGGAAAAACAGTGCGAAAGTAATAATCGCGCATCCTTTTATAAGTAAAGAAAAGGATGTAGATAAAACTCCATCCATGTACCAGCACACAGTAATATAGAAAAAGGCAGAAATCCATCGTTGGGTCGCATCGGCGTAATGTCAGCCATTACGTCGGGACGTGCTCGATATATCACGTGAACTATGCCACGCGACTTCTATATCTGTCAAATGTGGTATTCCATGTCCCCGGGAACGCCACGGTAAGACTCTTTAAATAAGGTCTTAATACTCTATCGTCATAAGTTAACTCTTCTTCTTCTTTTAATTTAAGAGCTACGCTCTTGTCGGCGTAACATATGCATTTCCCGCCAGGTTCTTCTTTGCAGGGCAGCTTCCTTGACGTCCTTATACGACATGACATCGATCTTCGCCTTCACTTGGCTCATATAGCTACTACGCGGTCTCCCTCTTCCTCTCTTTCCCTTCAATGATATTTCCGATTAAGCTGTCATGTCGTATAAGGAGTCCAATCACCTTTCCTCTCCTGTTCTCAAAGCACCAGTAAATTAAAATTCATGCGAAACGTGTTATCGATTAATACGCGTAGTGCGGAATTCATCTCACATGAAGCCTTCCCGTGAACAACAACAGAATTTCCGAATACTGTAACTGACGGCTCTATCCAAAAGCTCTTTCGCAGGCTCCATCTGTAGTTACTATGTTATTGTTTTATTGCGGTGAGAGAGGTATTGCTTTCAAATCAACATTGTACTGTCGCGGGCTAAAAGGTATTTCATCTCAGGTGTGCACAACCACTGTTGTGCAGTAGGATACCTACCAGTGGTTGCCATTCTGTCGATATTCAGCTTTGCTAAAACGTCACAGTGCGACTGTATTGAAAGTTCTGTCATTTGTAAAAGCAACATAGCACATTTTTTTTTAATTGTTTTTCTTGGTGTTATAGTGAATATTGTTCTTTAATTTTGGTGGAATATTAACCAATACTTGCAGTCATAGCATAAAGTGTGAGCCATTGGAAAAAATGTGTATTATGTGTTTATATTATTTGATTCGTTTCCAAGTTTTGAAGGGAAAATCCACCATTTTGTCTTCAAAACAAATGACTTGACGTATGACTCGACTTGACTATACTTATTTGAAATAATCCACTTGACACTGGCAAAATTTTCTATCGAAATGACGGACAGAGGCCATATAGAAGAGAAGAAGAAGAAATAGCCTTAAAAGCAGATGAATAGCTACGCTTGAGTTGCGTTTCAGCTGTCAAAGCGTGATATTAGAATACGGAATAAAAACTACTTGCGCAAAATCCGCAAAAACGGAAGCTTGACGAGACCAAGCTTCTCAAAAAATCCGCTCAGTGTTTCCATACCAATCAGCGCACACCGGTGTGCTGGACGTCAGACGTATTGCACACTGTAAACTCATACTCGCCCCTCTGTACCTTTCAAAGAACACAGCAATGTTAACATCTGCTTACACGTAAGCACGGTGGTAGTATTTTTCAGAACGCAGTCACAAAGAGTCATACTACTGAAGTTTTTAATTTCTATTCAGCAGGGGTATGCCAAACAAAGTTGAACTGCAAAGTTTTAAATCATGGTCAGTTCATACTAACTCATAGTTATTCTGTGACTAAATAGTGACATTATGACGTCATTTGATGTGTTTTTGCGCATATTTTGCTGTCAAGTGTCTAAAAAGAATGATCACGTGGTACAAAATTGTACCACGTGACCTGAAGAAATTACACTGGGCAGTGAAATATAACTTGACAGCAAAAGATTGGCATACGGGGGCAGTAAGAATAACAAAGGTTTCGCAGACAAAATAATGTAAAATTAAATTAATAGTTCGTAAGCTTTCAGACGCCATTTTCACGTTAACTGAGAAAGTATTCAAATTCTTCAGCTTCATATGCAGAGGATAAGCCGTATAGCCATTGTGTTTTAAAATGATCATTTTCGTCGGTGTTATCATTGGACAATACAAACACTGGACACAAAAATATTAAGGTGCCGGGAGACTATTACAACTAGGTATAGGGCAACTTGTTACTTCAAAATAATTAAGCTGAGATGCAGCCCGTTTTGACTCCCGCGCACACCGGCACAACGACGACACCTTGCACCCTATCTTGCCCACACGGTTGTTGGTGGTTACCTGCCTCGTAAGTGCACGTACCCACCACTACCTTAGTTAGTTTTAGTTATAAGTAGTTTTGTAAGTTAGTGTTAGTGTGTTAGTGTATTGTTGTGCTGTTGTGTGTGTGTTGCAAAATAAATACTTTTTCTTTCTTTTTTTCTTCCTTTAAATAACTTTCTACGGTAGCTTTAAAAAGATAGAGGAACCGTTCGTCTATCATTTCATAGCTAACATTTTATAGATGTCATAACATAACATATGTTGTTGTAAAATAGGCTACTAAATGGTTTCATTAAAATTGGTCCATTAGTTTTGGCCTTGTCCTCGAACAAACATACTACTCAAATCAAAGTGATAATTCTGATTTTTAGTGATCAAACACTTTTTACCCAAAGAGTTACGGATTTTTTGTGTCCAGAAGTGTAAAGTTCTTTCTGTAATCGCACCGGCGTCGTATCTTCATGACTTCCAAAAGGAACAAACCATAAAATGCACTGGAGTGTAATGTGACCGCGGATTTTGTTTAGATTTTTATGTGCATTAAAATGTGATATTTTTATCTAGAAGGTGTTATTTTTTATGTTCGCAGAAGCTTGATAAAACGTGAGATAATTTAACCTTTAGTGTTGACGGTAAACGGTAAAAAAAAACAATATAGCGAATAAAAACAAAAGAATGATGAGTATTTGTTTTCTTTGAAGTCCTTTATCTTATTTAAACTGAGATAAGTGTCTAAGTACAGTGCACACAACGAACCTTTATTTCTCTGAAGTTAGGTGCAACGACGATTGCGCATGTACTGTTGTGCGAATAAATTCACTTACCATCAATACGATCTAAAACGAACTACACACAACGATAATGATGGAACAAGCCGATGGCCCACCTGATGTTAAGTGGTAATACAATGCATTGCCTGACTGAGCACGTCCACTGTGGTAGTCCAATGTGATGCATTGCATTGCGCCTATTACTCTGAGACATATAGGTGTTAAGTCTCATGTGCCTGTAATAGCACCGGCACCCATACCCTTCAAACCGGAACACAGCAATGCAAGCTACTCTGCTTGACGGCAGAAATAGGTACGGTGGTAGTACACCCCCCCCCCGAGCTCTTTTACAAATACTCTTACTGCTGCTAAAACGTAGTCTGGGCCACGCACTTTTTTCGGGTTAGTCTCAAAATCCCCTTTGAGTTTTTCCCTTTAAGGGGATTTTGAGACTTTTAGTCTCAAAATCCCCTTTATTTCAAAATTTTTGAATCAAGGGGATCTTGAGACTAAAAGTCTCAAAATCCCCTTTGGGTAAAATTACACCGAAATAGTCGTATCTTAATTTTACTTTACCTACCTACTTTTTGAATTAAATACCTAGTCCACTGCTACTGAACTATCCATTTCAATGATCAAAATATTTTTTGTAGCAGTACCTACATAAAAATGGAACCTTAACCTCACCCTCCAGCATAGGTACTACTTGTCTTATAAATTATCAACCTAGTTATCATGGAGTTCCGGAACAAAATGTACCTACTTAACTAGCATTCATAAAAATTAAGTTTTGTATTGATTTGGAGGAAATTTTAATAAAAGTACTAGGGTAGTAGAATAAAGTAAGATGTGGTTCTAATTAAAACTCACCTTTTGCAATCTATCTTTTCATTATTATTAGTAGTCCTTCCTGTTGGATAGTATTTCGCTTTCTTGTACTTAATTTTTACTACCTAATTTTTGGTTTACCTCTTGACTAGTTCTGCTCTCCTGGTACTTTTCACAAAATCAACTGAATTATTCATTTCTTGACTGGTGGGTTAGTTGTGGTCTTAGTGTGACAATACATTTTAGTACCACTACGGGTCACATTCAAAATGAGGTTTTTTATATGAGATTTTTATTCTGACTCTGGAAAGGAGATTAATTTCGTATTAAATACTTTACTGATGCAACTTCACAATACTAATACAGGTATGCATTATTTATAGCTGAAACTGTAACTGAAAACAAGATAAATATCTATTTAGGGTCCAAATGTTACGGAACGTGTGCGAGATTTTACGTTTTCTAACATAAGTCAGCTTATAATTACGACTAATACAGTATTTACAATATTTATAATATTTACAAAATACACACGAAACAGTTACAAACGATTTATAGATAGCTCAACTGATCCAAACTAGTACCAATCGGAACCGTGCCCAAGACTTTGGCTGCATTGCCGCGCTGAATAGCTTATTATATAGAGTGAAAAACAAATTTGTCCCAGATGTTTAGAAATAGTAAAATCACACACACGTTTCGTGATATTTGGACCCTAAATTATATTGGTGGATGAAAATTGGCATATATATAGTTCGTAACCTGGATTGACACATAGGCTACTTTTGATCTCAAAAAATTAACAGGATCTATAGGATAAAACGAACGAAAAGGATTAGCATCGCCAATTATCAAGAGGATTTCATTGTCATGTCATGTCACATCAGTTTGACAGGGCGTAGTACTACCTCTTTGGTCTAACGACTAGCGTTTGACATTCGAGTACGGGTTCGGTGTAATGTCAAGTTTCTCAATGTATCCGCTCGATACACGCACAGATAATATGATGTACACGGAAACGGTACTCGCGTACGAATTTGCGGGCAACTGCTAGTTGCTAATAAGTACAAAACCAAGAACGCAAAATACTATCCAACAGAATGAGCCCATCCTGTTGGACAGTATTTTGCTTTCTTGGTTTATTATATTTTATTACATTTAATAAATAGCTTTATTAGTAGCCACTAATAATAATGAAAAGATAGATTGCACAATGTTAGTTTTAATAATTAGAACCACCTCTTACTTTATTCTACTACCCTAGTACTTTTATTAAAATTTCCTCCAAATCAAGCCAAATCTTCATTTTTATGAATGCTAGTTTAGGTAGGTACAATCTTATAGGTTCCGGAACTCCATGCTATTATGGTGTAAATTTGCCAAAGGGGATTTTGAGACTTTTAGTCTCAAGATCCCCTTGATTCAAAAATTTTGAAATAAAGGGGATTTTGAGACTAAAAGTCTCAAAATCCCCTTAAAGGGAAAAACTCAAAGGGGATTTTGAGACTAACCCCTTTTTTCCACAGTATGCCCACAATTTAACAACAGGAAAACCAGAAAAAACAGGAAGGAAGTAACCATCGTTTATCTTTTTAACCGACTGTCGAGGGAGGGTGTCTGTTAAAATGCAATTTATAACCCCAAAATCACTGACACATCGAGATAAAACAATAAACACGTGAAACATAATCTCTTTGGGCAGTCGTAGGGTAAATCTCTTAATAATATATGTTTTAAATATAGGCATCTGCCACATATATAAACAAGGTATCTTGAGTACTGGAAACTGGGTACTGGAAAGATTTGAAAAGATTTTTAAAGTGCCTGATGATAAAGTCAGACCCATTTAGAATCTAGTAAAGGTATTGTTGTGATTTTACTAAAGTACAAGTTATAGTACTTGTTATAGTACAAGTCACAAGGATTAAATTTTGAGCATAGCGGTATAACATTGTAACTTATGTAACCTTTCTGACTGTCATTTTGTGACTGTGATATTTTTACTAGATTTTATTAAGAGAATTACTCCTTAGATAAAGAAGTGGCAAAATAAAAGAAGAATATAAAGTACGTCAAGTGCGAGATTTACTTATAGCTAGGGGTTCTTTGTGTAAACTTTTCTTTTCATAAACTTTCAGTCGTTTTATAGAAAAAATAGTTTTTGACTTAAAAACATTTTGTATTAGACCGAATATACCATAACTAAAGAACTGAGTTGACATTCGAATGAAAAAAAAATATTCATGGACTTTACACACAACGCCCTCTAGTCCCAAACTAAGCAAAGCTTGTGATATGGGAACTAGATGGCTGATAGAATACTTATATACTTTTTTTTTTCAATGTATATGTAATTGTAATTAACATACTTGTAAATCAAATCAATCTTGCAACCTGGGGTTAATTCTCTTAGTAAAATCTGTAAAAATATTGTTAGAACGTCATATATTAAAGTCACTTTGGGCTCCCATCTTGTGACTCTGATGACATCCCAATAAAATTCTCAATTTTCTCAATATTTTATTAAGAGATTTATCTTTCGCTGCTGATAATTTTACTCCTTCAGAAGTATGGAACCCAAATAACAATATGACGCTTATATTCGGCTTAAGTGCCGTAAGTTTCCTGTATTGCCGAATAAATGCATCCTACGGACACATACGTCCTTATCATAAACGAATAAAACATGGAATGTACCGTATTAATGTGAGCGGCTTCCTTCGTCCCTTCGGCTATAATACCGGCTAGTGAAGAGACGTGTATCGATAATAATTATATCGATTATCGTAGGTTTTATCGGTACTGAGCTGCGGGTGTCAGTAGAAAAAATATAGAAAAACGTCAACCGTTGTCGTTTATTTTATCAAATACTATCGATAGTGATTACGTAGATTAAACTAAATAAACACTAACTTTTTGTCGTCAAAATTGTCATTTCTGTTGTTTGAAAATGCTTAATCTAATTATCCTTTGCTGCATGTTTGCTCAAGTGAGATTCGAAACTCAAAAATCTATGCTTGAGTTTCAAAATACTGTCACAAAATTTTTTTTTATCTAGATCCGGAATAAGTATTTGTAAACATTTTCTTACTATGGGAGTTTTATAGAGACAAACCTCGTTGCTCTACCATAGTGATAATAATTCATCGATATTTTTATTCACATCTTCACCCCACTCTATTGACAAACATGTATAAGCAATTTATGTTTACAAAGATATGGTTTAATAAAAGCAAGTCTATTGGGTGTACATATTTCAGACTTATGTCGTGATCAGAATTTTTTCAGCATATTCAGTGGTTTTGGGGCGCTTCAGGCAAAATGTCTGAAGTTTGTCCTTTTTCAGGAAATCAACCTTTATGAATGTTAACGCGAGTTTGCTTTTGTGTGGTAAGTGGGGTCTTTTGTCGGTACTTTAGGTAGCTATTCTAACAAACTTGTATTCATAAAAAATCTTACACGTTCTTGCATTGTAGACCTCTACCGGCCGATTGATTTTTGCGTGTGGACCTCTGAGGTAATGGAATAAAATGAAATAAAAATAAATGCAATAGCTAGTACGTTCGGAATTGGTCAAATTCAGGCAAAATCATTCAAAAACTATTTAAAAGCTATCGTATTCAAACAAACTTTAGAACAAACATTTATGCGTGGAAAACATAGATGTTTGTTCTATGTCTGGGTGTTACTATGTACTTATTATAAGTATGTATTTACAAAAAAAAGTACATAAGTATTCTATCAGTCATCTAGTTCTTATATCACAAGCTTTGCTTAGTTTGGGACTAGAGGGCGTTGTGTGTAAAGTCCATGAATATTTATTTATTTTATTTATTTATTCAAACCCGTATCGTATTTACAAACTTATAAAAAAGTAAACAGAAGTAGTATAAAATTCGCGCAGCTATTCAAGGCTTAGCGCGGATAAACGAATTTCACGAGGATTTGCCAACTTTATTCTCCTTCAAAGCCTCTAATTTTATCAGTGAATAACTGTTATTTTTATTTATTAGCCGCTTTGTTTCAAGTTGGGAAGTTTATTTTTTGGTTAAACTTTGGAAGTGATTTTTTTGTTTAGATTTTTTGAAAGTTTACTTCTTTTTTTTCGCATAATAGACAGCAATTGTTTTTCTTGGGAAAGGCAAAATATACAAATTGTTCAACAATAGATTTCTACAAGCTGATATTAAAATAAAAATGGACACAATTATACTTTTGAATAGAAAAATGTAATGTTCAGGTTTTTTGAAGATAGTGTAACCTTGAAGCACGGTAGACATCCTTTCATCTTCTGTTACTCAAAACAAAACAGTAACCATTTATAATCCATCTGTTTCCTTAACAAACATAACCCCACACTTTAACAACCGAAATTCTAAACTCGCTAAAATATAAAATGACTTACAAAAATTCTCATCTTGAAAACAGTGTCTGCCTTTTAGCCTCGCCATTTAAGGGGGAGGCAGGGGGGTAAAAGGAGCAGGGGGAAGAGGGAAACATAATTTTCGCGGTAATTAGTACCGCCCGCTGTCACCTGGTGAAGGTTTTTACTCAATTTTAAAGTTAAATTATTATTTTGCGCTGAAAATAGAGTTTTTAACTGAAGATAAATAAATAAATATTCATGGACATTTCACACAAAGCCTTCTAGTCCCAAACTAAGCAAAGCTTGTAATATGGGAACTAGGTGGTTGATTGAATTACATACTTGTAATACATAGTAACACCCAGACATAAAACAAAGATCTATGTTTTCCACCCACATATGTTTGTTCTAGGTGGGGATCGAACCCACGACCCACAGCACGGAAGGCAGAGCCGACTGAACTGTAACGCCTGTAGATAAGTTTCCGTAGATGAATTTACTTACATAGTAAACATATTTTAGCAGTTGTAAGAACTTTTTGAAAGAGTTTGTCCGGGCAAGTACTAGCACCGTACCTATTTCGTGCAATTCACTGTCAAGTTATATTTCACTGCCCAGTGTAATTTCTTCAGGTCACGTGGTACAATTTTGTACCACGTGATCATTCTTTTTAGACACTTGACAGCAAAATATGCGCGAAAACAAATTAAATGACATCATAATGTCACTATTTAGTCACAGAATAACTATGAGTTAGTATGAACTGACCATGATTTAAAACTTTGCAGTTCAACTGAGATTGGAATACCTACCCTGTCACTTTTTTAAAAACAAACGGAGCTTAAAACCTTCTTTGAAATTGATTGAAAAGTACAAGAAAAAGATAAAGGTATTTCGAGCGTGACCCCAAACAAAGAGGCACATAAAACGTAACCCAGTTCCCTCAAACAATATTCTCTCTCACGATATAAAAGCCATTCTATACTTCCGTCGTATAATTCACGCAAAAAAATACACGCTCATGAAAATGTACTGTCAAAGAAGAACAATCATCATTTCTGTGAAAATTACGATCCGTACGTAGCACCTCTACGTAATTCGTAGCGACTCTACGTATTTCGTAGTGGCTCTACGTATTTCGTAGGCTGTAGTCTGGGAGAAAGTGGTAGTTTTTTTACAATAATAATACGCTGTGAAAGTAATGTTGTGCAACAGTAATAAATTGCATGGAGGTGGTGTAGTATATAGGGTTTGCATTTTAGTTTTGTATATTTTTATAAAAATTAACATTTATGTAAGTATTTATAAAATAATGCTGAGCCAAAAAGCTGAGTTATTTACTTATTCTACTCCGTTTGATAGATTCAAACTTGATTATAGATTATTATTATAGATTTAAATTTGGTATTATGATCGCGCGAAAACGATGGATAGAGAGAATTCGAAACCGCTCTTTCTGAAACACTGGAAGCCCTATGTCCAGCAGTGAACCAGGCTGATGATGATGATGATAAAATGCAAAAGTTTAACTTAGTAATATATGTTTCTATCTCAATCACGTCATTAGTGGTTCAACGAATTTCATCACGTCTTGATATCCGTGTTTCACACTAAGTCGAAAACTTTCTTTATAAGTAAAATATAAAACATCAGCATCAGCTCTCGGACTATTCGTAGAGCATCTGAAGGCGCCGGCAAATAAATTAACCCATCACATCTCACAGATAAAGACTAGTCGAGATGTATGGAAGTGTGTGAATGGGTTCTAAGATATAGGGGAATGAGTCTCGATAGTGTGTGATAATGTTTATGTGCGTACCTACTTGGAAATAGACTGACGTACTAACGGACCCAAGGGGGGCTGTGCTCAACCCCCCCCCAACCCCCCACCCCTCCAGCTGCAAAAACGGAAACAATCAAAGTTGAACTGCAAAGTTTTAAATCATGGTCAGTTCATACTAACTCATAGTTATTCTGTGACTAAATAGTGACATTATAACGTCATTTGATGTGTTTTCGCGCATATTTTGCTGTCAAGTGTCTAAAAAGAATGATCACGTGGTACAAAATTGTACCACGTGACCTGAAGAAATTACACTGGGCAGTGAAATATAACTTGACAGCAAAAGATTGGAATACGGGGGCTGTCCCCCTAGGGTGACAGAACATGGGAATAATTCATATTTTTCACCTAAACAGTTTAAGAGCTACGTCAGCAAGTCATAAGTGACTTCGACTTCGCACCAATAAAATTCTGTTATTTTCACAAAACCGACAATTTATCGCCTAAGATAAAAGATACATCAGGAATTATATTATATCCGGAATTATATTATATCAGATATTATTCCATTCAGCTTACACAAACATCTTACGAGCACCTTATGTTCCGCACGGGCCGCAGTAAATTTTATTGAAGAACCCTAAAACAATCATTAATGCGTTTTACTGTCGAGCGCGGCATTATTCAGCTCGCCACAGAGTATACGAATCCTTTGATCGCACTAACATAGAGCCAGCTATAGATTAGATTAGATTAGAAAATTCTTTATTGTACTTAAACAAAATACAGCGGCGAGCTTAATGCTATTTAGCATTTTCTTTGAGTGAGGAGAAAATGGTAGTGCTAAATATGGGATATTAAAAGAAGTAACGCTTTTAAGAATACCACAGAATACACTTCTTATTACTGTACCAGACGTAGATAGATAGAAAGATAGAGAACTCTTTATTGTACCTGCACCATAAGGAAATTTTATATTAGACAAAGTTCTTATACTCGTATTAAAGCGAAGTACAATGGACGGTCATTTATAATAATAAATAAATAAATATTCATGGACTTTACACACGACGCCCTCTAGTCCCAAACTAAGCAAAGCTTATGGGAACTAGATGGCTGATTGAATAATACAATACGGTTTTTTTTTGTAAATACATACTTATAATACATAGTAACACCCAGACATAGAACAAACATCTATGTATTCCACGCACAAATGTTTATTGTTCTTGGTGGGGATTGAGCCCACGACCCACAGCACGGAAGGCAGAGCTATTACCGACTGAGCTGTGACGCCTGTCCAGATCTGTCTTGTCCATGTCTATGTCTGATAAAGATCTTTGATTTGATATGAGCTTTATAATATTTTCTCAAAAATATATCTTGAGTCATTTAAAAGACAAGTAAAAGTGAGTCTAAGTCTAAGAAAGAGGAAGAAAGCAAAGCGAACATATTTCAAGCACAACTACGAACACTCTAGTAACATAACTTCCTAGCTCTGTGGGTCATATCGTACCGTGTCGAGACAGTTGTGGAACTGTAATTTCTAGGTCACAGATTATTGTGCCTGTAATTTTAGAAGCACCAGCCTTTACAACATCTTGTGCCAGCCTTGATTTTTCGAAAAATTATGTCAGGTATATTAATGTCATTAGTTGAATTCAGGGGTCTATGGCATCTGAGGGGGTATTCCAATCTCAGTTGAACTGCAAATTTGAACTGCAAAGTTTTAAATCATGGTCAGTTATCTACCTCGTAGACCATTTCGAACAGGGTATACAAAGACTTTTCTAGAAAACTTTTACGGGACTATAAGTTTTTTTTACCCATAATCAGTTCAATTTCAATACACCCATGAAAAAAACATCTCACTCTAGCCTCAAAGGTTTACTGCAGGGGTATGCCAATCAAAGTTGAACTGCAAAGTTGTAAATAGTCAGTTCATACTAACTCATAGTTATTCTGTGACTAAATAGTGACATTATGATGTCACTAGCAGTTACCCGCAACTTCGTACGCGTCTACAGTTTCCGTGTACATTATATTATCTGTGCGTGTACCGAGCGGATACTTCTTTGAGAAACTTGACATTACACCTCATTACACCGAACTCGTACCTACTGAAATGTCAAACGCTAGTTTTTAGACCAAAGAGGTAGTGCTACATCCTGTCAAACTGACGTGACATGACACGACAATGAAATCCTCTTGCCAATTGGCGCTGCTAATCCTTTTCGTTCATTTTATCTAGTAGATCCTGTTAATTATTCGGGATAAAAAGTAGCCTATATGTCAATCCAGGTTACGGACTATATATATGCCAAGTTTCATCCAAGTTGGTTCAGTGGTTTTGACGTGATTGAAACACAAACATCCAAACATCCAAACATCCAAACATCTAAACATCCAAACATCTAAACTTTCGCATTTATAATATTAGTAGGATAGGATAGGATAGGATTTAATTCGTTTTCGCGCATATTTTGCTGTCAAGTGTCTAAAACCTGAAGAAATTACACTGAACATTGAAATATAACTTGACAGCAAAAGATTGGAATACAGGGGCTGTGTTGCTCCGATGTAAATTATCTAGGGTTCTGTTTTAATAATGTTAGTGCCGTAATAAAACGGTGACTACTTTCTAGAAAACCAAAAGTTTTATAAAATTTAATCAGAAGTCAGAATAAAGTTATTTGTACTTAGAAGTCCAAGTTTGTGCTCAATAGTCTTGGAGCTTATTTTTTGCGTCTGAAATGTTGAGTTTTTTTAAGTACTTTTTGGTCATCTTAAAGTCATTTACAATTTAAGCTACTTGTTTCCAAGTTGAATATTTACAAGTTACAAATACTCAACATAAAACGCCTTGGAGTTCTTAAACTGGAACTTAGCCTCCTAATATTATAAATGTGAAATTTTCAGATGTTTTTGTTTCAATCACGCTGCAACTACGGGCCCGAATTGGATGAAACTTTGAATATACATAGTTTGTAACCTGGATTAACTGGTTAAGATTTTTATATACTATCGAGTTTGTGACTGAAATGTCATTATGAAATTATGAAATTTATGAAATTACATTGGTTATGGGTGGTGTTTTCGACATCTGAAAAGTACCGTCGGTACATTAACATTTCAGGCTGTAGTTGTAACATCAATCTGTGTAGGAAAGCAGTAAAATGTTATAGCCTTTCACGTTTAATGTCGTCTCGGCTTAGGTTTTTATCGTTCAATTATAGGGCGTATCGTTTGCTTACACGCACTCCTGGACTACGGCATAAAACTGGAATAAATCTCACTTTGTTGGAAACGTGGTAAATAAAACTTGTGGAAAAGTATGTACAAAGGTAAATGAAAAATGAAAAAATCTTTATTTCCAGCAAAACATACATACAGTAGGTAGGCAAGGGTAGGAAAGGTACATAGGTACAAACCCAGCAGGTAGGTACAGTGAGCAACAACAGACAGATAAATTACCTAAACATCAGGGGTACCTACTAATGAGCGCTGAACAATTCGGACACACGATCAAAGAGCTGTCATTTGTTGTTATAAAAGGATGGGAATGATTTAGGCAACTGCAGGGGTATGCCAATCAAAGTTGAACTGCAAAGTTTCAAGTCATGGTCAGTTCATACTAACTCATAGTTATTCTGTGACTAAATAGTGACATTATGATGTCATTTAATTTGTTTTCGCGCATATTTTGCTGTCAAGTGTCTAAAAAGAATGATCACGTGGTACAATTTTCTACCTTTGTGTTGTGACCTGAAGAAATTACACTGGGCAGTGAAATATAACTTGACAGCAAAAGATTGGAATACGGGAGCTGATACGATTTATGCAGCGATTACAAGCATAGCGATTAATCTTATTTTAAGTTTGTAAGATAGATTTAGTCTCCCAACACCTTGCAAATAGCATTACAATATTCAGATAGTTTTACTGTGAGGTGAGAAAACAAAAGATTGCCTGTGGCACCCACACTAGATCAAATCTGTATCGTGGGTACCCATACGATTAACTAAAGAAATTAGCATTCCCAGAAAACTTTATATTAGACGTTTGAATCATCTCTCTCGGTTGATTGACGCTGAAAATTACTTATTGGGTTTTTACCGACTCCTATCTTATAGTGAAATGGCCGGAACTCTCAGCGAAGGGGGGTTGTTGACTGTAATGGCGGATACCAACATTATCAGTGGCTTAAACATGGCGCAGGCGCCGACATTATTATTTTATTATATTACTAGCAGTTGCCCGCGACTTCGTACGCGTCTACAGTTTCCGTCTACATTATATTATCTGTGCGTGTACCGAGCGGATACTTCTTTGAGAAATTTGACATTACACCTCATTACACCGAACTCGTACTTATTGGAATGTCATACGCTAGTTGTTAGACCAAAGAGGTAGTACTACGCCCTGTCAAACTGACGTGACATGACATGACAATGAAATCCTCTTGCCAATTGGCGCTGCTAATCCTTTTCGTTCATTTTATCCTGTAGATCCTGTTAATTATTCGGGATAAAAAGTAGCCTATATGTCAATCCAGGTTACGAACTATATATATGCCAAGTTTCATCCAAGTTGGTTCAGTAGTTTAGACGTGATTGAAACACAAACATCCAAACATCTAAACTTTCGCATTTATAATATTAGTAGGATAGGATAGGATAGGATAGGATAGGATAGGATAGGATAGGATAGTTGTTGCTGCCACTGCTACGCTCTGGCGTCACGGAAGACCAGCGCTATAGTAGTCACAAGCTACTAAGTATAGCACATGCTGAGTGGCGACCGTTTTTGTACTCACGTAGTCAATTTAATATCCGTGATATAAGTGACCCGAGGGCTGGTGATTATCTGGGCCAGCGAATCAGCATTGCTATTCAGCGCGGCAATGCAGCCAGTGTCTTGGGCACGCTTCCGATTGGTACTGATATGGATCAGTTGAGCTATCTATAAATCGTTTACAACTGTGTGTAGATAGCTCAACTGCTTCATGTGTATTTTGTACATATTATAAATATTGTAAATACTGTATTAGTCATAATTTTCTTTGTGAATAAATATAGATTTAATATTAAGCCAACTTATATTGTAATTATTTAGTGCTACGAAATAAATTGTTTTCTTTTTTTCTTTCTAATGCTATTTTTATGGAAAGCTTAAGATGATTTTCATTAATGACCCCATTTTCGGACTTATAGGCACATTATGTAACACATTATATAGTGTATTTATAACATTACCATTAGCTCTTAATTTTCTACCACATTTTTAATATTATAGAGGTTTATTGCGTTATATAAAACTTTATAAAGCTTGGGAGAGACCTACGTCCAGCAGTGGACGAGTATAGGTTGATGATGATGATGATAAAACTGTGTTGCAATCATAGAGTTTTTCAATGATTTCACGTTATTACGTGAAATCATTGAAACATACTCATCATACTCTAAATGCCTATTCTCGCTGAACGATTTATTCATCCGAATGGGTATCGATGCAGCATCCGCCAATGATGCTACTGTGACCATCCATTTTATGTTTTTAGGAAGAATTCTAAAACAAATTTTAATCTTTCCATATTAGAAGGCCTTCATTTATTTTATATTCAACTTTTTTAAATGTATTTATTTAAGGTAGCATAATCAAGTTACCAAATATAATTTTTCTCGCAACAAACCAGAATTCATTTTTTAGTGCATCCGTGCGCTACACGAAAAAAATATTCGCTACATTCTCCAAAAAAACTAGATTTTATACTGTGCTTTGCGAAAGTTTTTTTTAAAGAAGATTGCTATCGTGAATGTTACTGGAGTTTAGTGAAAAGGACAACGTTGTACATTTCATCAGATCACTGAAAAAATTTAAGTTTTCTATTCATTTTTTATATGAAAAAAAATTACGCACTTGATGTTAAGTGTTTACTTCTGCCACCTTCTTCTGCTTCTTCTTGATGCAGAATTTTTGGTGTCTGATACCGGATTGTTTTATTTATTTTTTCACTCAAATAAGTTCTAAGACGACTTAATACTAAGGGCATTGTCCACCAGTCTGCCTGAGCGTCCAAAAAGATGGTGTGGCGTGTTTTTATAGGTACAAAACCGTAAACAAGGCAACAGCTTTTTAAAAATAAACAAAAACACTCCCGCTAAAACCTGCAACACCCGGATTACGTACACACCTAATTAATATTCCATCACACATTAATCTTAGACATTACATATACAGGGTGATCCACCACAAATCCCACTGACGACGCGGGACGTAATCAGTGTAATAATAATAATTAGACAAAATATAGGGGATGTTGCGTACTTTGATTGATGATGGCAGCCCGTTATTCTGCTGTGTGTGTGTGTGTGTGTGTGTTATTGCACCCGGCTCCGTCTGTATAATTACTGTGAAAGAGTATGTCTAAATGCTTTTTTTTAATTTTAAAAGTTTGCTGGTTTTCGTGTACCTTACAGGTTTTTATGAGATAGAATGTCTTTTGGCCACAATTACACCTGATGGTAAGTGACGATGAGGCTGAGGACAGTCTAGAAGACATTCGTTCTTGACTTGAAAAGACCTAGATTGTATTTCTCAGGAAAGACAGAAGACGGCAACGAGTTCCATTTCTTGGCATGCAAAAGGAGAGTGCTATCAAATAACTTAAGTATCTACCTCGTAGACTTACCATCCTGAACAGGGTGTACAAAGACTTTTCTAGGAAACTTTTACGGGACTATAAGTTTTCTTACCCATAATCAGTTCAATTTCAATACACCCATGAAAAAAACATCTCACTCTAGCCTCAAAGGTTTACTGGTAGAAAAGTACGAACTTTTTGTCTATGTTTTGGAATGTCATAAAGTCAAAGTCATAATTTCTTTATTCAATAAAATCCCAAGGATTATTTAGAATCGTCTTATATAACTATGATTCTAGGTGCCAGTTCCACGCGACCAAAGCCTAGAAGAACTGCCTTTAAAAGAGAATAATTTAATACTGGTACTATTTTTGAATGTGTTTTTGTTTGTTATTTTACAAAATGATGGACATATGACTGTTGCTGGTGTTGAATAGGAAATGATCATGCCACGAACGCGCCCGATACCGAGTGTCGAGAGCTACATAAATATTGGTTGCTAACTAAACCGCTAATGAGACACTACGACGTCGCACCCGAATTATCATCTATTTATAGCTAGCTATAGATTATGGTAGAATCGCATACTTATTTTCACATTGGAATTGTGATTTCGGTCAACAAACCCATTTTGACTAGTCGAAGCGACGCGTGACCCGAGGGCTGGTGAGTATCAGCAGGGGTATGCCAATCAAAGTTGAACTGCAAAGTTGAACTGCAAAGTTTTAAATCATGGTCAGTTCATACTAACTCATAGTTATTCTGTGACTAAATAGTGACATTATGATGTCATTTAATTTGTTTTCGCGCATATTTTGCTGTCAAGTGTTTAAAAAGAATGATCACGTGGTACAAAATTGTACCACGTGACCTGAAGAAATTACACTGGGCAGTGAAATATAACTGGACAGCAAAAGATTGGCATACGGGGGCTGGGCCAACGCATTGCATTGCTATTCAGCGCGGCAATGCAGCCAGTGTCTTGGGCACGTTTCCGATTGCTACTGATTTGGATCAGTTGAGCTATCTATACATCGTTTGCAACGGTTTGTAGACAGCTGAACTGCTTCATGTGTATTTTGTACATATTATAAATATTGTAAATACTGTATTAGTCATAATTTTCTTTGTGAATAAATTATTTAACTTTTTGGACTTGTAATTTTTAAATATAATAGTGGTTAAATAGGGCTCTTTGTAAAGGAGTTTTTCCGGGGATGTAACACCACCGTAGGCAGAAATAAGTATTCCTGCCTTTGCGGCAGGAATGCGGCACAACAATGCGAGCAAATGCTCGCATTGTTGTGTTCTGGTTAAAAGGGTGCCGGTGTAATTACAGGCAGATATTAGTTACTACTTTTTTCGTTTAGAATATGTGAATAGGTATGTGAATATTGGTAAATAATAAATAATAATAAATAAATATTCATGGACTTTACACACAACGCCCTCTAGTCCCAAACTAAGCAAAGCTTGTGATATGGGAACTAGATGGCTGATAGAATACTTATATACTATTTTTTTTTGTAAATACATACTTTATAATACATAGTAACACCCAGACATAGAACAAACATCTATGTTTTCCACGCACAAATGTTTGTTCTTGGTGGGGATCGAACCCACGACCCACAGCACGGAAGGCAGAGCTATTACCGACTGAGCTGTGACGCCTGTCCGGTGTAACGGTGTAACGTAATATAAATAAACAAAACATTATTACGTTTCAGAGTGATGGGCGCAGTGCATTACCTCATAGGACACGACTTGCTTTATCTAGTAGTACATTGTTATAGGCGCAGTAACCGCTTCACATCCGGTGGATCATTTCCTTGTTCCATCATTTTTCTCATAAAAAATACGATCTTGGGCCAGTATTTTTTGCGTAAATGCACCCTTGGCTCTCAGGCTTCCGGCCGTTAGCAAGGAAATATATCACTTGTTCGCACTGTCTATAAATTCACGCGAGGTCGGCTGTTTTTGCACATCCACCGACACGATATCTACACGATATCGACGGAGAGCTAATCTGAAAGAAGAAAGAAAGAAAGAAGACAGACAGAAGAAAGAAAGACGAAAGAAAGTAGAAAGAACGAAAGAAGCAAGAACTTAGCTCCACCTTAGGCTGCAGCTACACTTTCCATCAAGTGTACTGGCAGCCAAACGACTTTTTTTTTTATATAATATAGAATGTCCTTTGGCCACAATCTCACCTGATGGTAAATGACGATGAGGTCGACGATGGAGCAGGACAGTCTAGAAGACACCTATTCACTCTTGCCTTGAAAAGACCCAGATTATATTTCTCAGGAAAGACAGAAGACGGCAACGCGTTCCATTCCTTGGCAGTTCGCATAATGAATGTTGTTCCGGCCCAACCGATACTATGTCCATGACTCTTACAATAAAAGAGGAAGAAGATTTTTGTTCGGCGAAATAACGCCGGTCCCTTTTTTACTATCACTACTACATTGAATTACATACAAACCTTGTAACCCTGAACGTTGAAGAACTTTATTATAAATCTAATTTGGAATTTGGAGTTTTTTACATATAACCACAGCCTTTAATTACTGACAAAACAAGGAGAATTGCACGCTACAACAAATGTAGATCCAAAACGTTTCCCCTTAAACTTAGATATCCCTCATAAAAAAACTATGCTTGAATAACGATTTTTTTATCAATGGTATACGATTCTGAAAGTCAGTATCGGTCAGTGTGTAGACAACTAAAGGGAGAAGTAAAATTTGTTAAAACTATTATATAATCTGTGGTCGGTCGAGTAATACTTTATGTTGAATCAACTGAATCGTTTTGTAAGTGGTAGGTACCGATCTCACTGTGCGAAGAGAAAAGTGTTGAAATAAATAAATCAATATACTACATTTCTCATGGTGTAACAATATTTCCTGCTTAATTAGGGAAACTAACTACAAAAGGAAACAAATAAAGTTTACAGAACAAAATTATTAAAATTTATTAAAAAAAAATAAGTATTATACACAAAATATGTCTAATTGGTAATAACTTAGAGATAATGCTAATCCTTACGATAAGACACAAGATAATGGTATTAAATTGGAGTTTAAGTAGTAATTTGAAGTTAATAAGTGAGAAAGGGTCGAGGTGCACGTCTGGTCTCTGCCGCAGTTCAAACTGAGGTTTGCCTAACGAAACGTTGAATACGTGAGGAGTAGACCGTCCTGAGCCTATGGCGAACGTTTGGACCCCAAGACGAATGTAGTTCTTGAGTAATTTCCCCCGCCGTGCTAACTAACCTGTAGTAATGGCTAACCGCTGGAGGTAAACTGTATTTCAAGGGAGTTGGGAATACGTTCTCGAGTCTCCGCGGTTTCTTATCGCTGTGGAGCCCCGGCCAGCTCGTTGGCTGCACCAAGAAGACTGATCGCAACCTGACAGCCTCTCTGTGATAGGCAAAATAAAGAAATATGTTTAGTATGTTACAGAGCCCTACTTTTACGGTGATTTTATAGGAGTTATTATTATGTTTACTATGAATACCTTGAGGCCTTTATGTCGGGATGAACTCAAAAATCTGGTGGACAATCGTTTGCGATGCCGCCCTGTTCACAACCCCTTTTTACGGTGTGATCCGTGTATGCAGATAAAGCGCAACTCTGAGGAAGATGAGAGAAGGAAATTAATCACCATGAAAGGCTTCCTTCAGCTCTTATTGAGCTCAACTGGGACTACGATGGAAGTTCATAAATACCTTTGTGCTGGAAGCTGGTAACATGGATCGCACGCAGCGATATACCAATCGCAAAGTTGCGGACGCGCAGAACTTTCGCTTCTCAATTTCGTAAACAAACCACAATAAAATCTCTTCAGATTTCAATTTACTTGGGAAGAACAGTTATAATTTTATAGAAAATATCAAGGTAGTTTCTGTTCGCTCGTTAAAATTTCAAAGTTTTCAAACCAATCTTCTGACTCTATCCCTCTGATACAGCTGTCTCGTTCTTTCTTTCTTTTTTTTTAGACTGGACACCATCAATCAATATCTATGACCTGCTTGCTTCAAGCAAAGTTTGATCGTTCTGTCAAGTCGATTTGACAGATGGATGACTGTTTTCAGAGTAACAGAATTTGCCAAAGATACAAGAAAAGATACGTACGAACGCACAAACTGACAAGAACTGACAAGACTGACAAATTTCCTTTCATCTCGATGAAAGGAAATTTGAAAATATCTCCCGCGAGATTCAAAGTAGGTACATTTACGAGGAAATTACTATGATTTTTTTTAACGTGTACATTTAAGGAAATATGCTAAAAATCGAAGGTTACAATGGACATTTCACACAACGCCCTCTAGTCCCAAACTAAGCAAAGCTTGTAATATGGGAACTAGGATGATAAATTACTAATATAATTATTAGTATTAGTTTGATCGATTACATTATTTATATAGAAACCTTTTTTTGGAAAAATAATTAAAAAATAAAAAATTTTGAAGTCGGTTAAAAATAGAATTTGTAGTGAGCGACGATGAGCTTGACGCCTGTCACGTATAAAAAGATAATTTTTGAACGTGATTCCGTTCTCTTTTCTAAATAATATATAAGAGAATAATGAATTTCTTTTTTACACGCCTTTCCAATCTATATTTTTTTACAGTCACGCTCCACAATTTATTTACTCCGCTAAAGCTCTATTGATTTTTTTTCATTTCGCTCACAAAGTCGTCGGAAACTTCAAAGGCATTCCAGGTTTAAAAGCTTGCGGGTTTTATAAAAAAGTAAATAAGTATCAATGTATAGATATGAAACTTATTATGCCGTACTGTTCTGACGAAGCGATGCGACGCGACGGTTTTTACCCGGTTCATATATTCAAGTGTTAGGTACT
Source organism: Gandaritis pyraliata (assembly GCA_947859175.1). NCBI lineage: Eukaryota > Metazoa > Arthropoda > Insecta > Lepidoptera > Geometridae > Gandaritis > Gandaritis pyraliata. Next base: position 7,648,707 of record OX401869.1, on the reverse strand, counting down.
GCCTGCACTTTGCACAAAAGATAATAAAAAAATAACGTGACTTTACACGCAAATATTTTAAAATGGGTGGTGTCTGTTGGTCGTTACCGATTTGTAAGAGATGTCAAATCATTGGTTACCTTTGTCTCTGAGTGCGACTTTCAAGATTAATTTAAAGATAGTATGTCGCTTTGACTATTTTAAGCATATAAATTTTGTAAGTGGGAATTACGTCCATTAGATAAAGAAATACTTGTGGGTACATAATTTTGTAAGCACTAGATGAATTTCACATCGTTGGTTTAGTATTATTTTCTGGTACTTGCAGTTAGCTCTATTACACTTACATTTTTAATTTTATCAAGAAAATAAGTTACTGTGAGTGAGACCCGCTTGTTTGAAAGCGTTTAGCTTTATTAATTCTTAAGTATTACACGATATTTTCCAGGTATTTACTAGAGTTTATATATTTAGATGGAAGTTTCGATAAATTATTCTATTTGGTTATTTAAAAATTTGTTTTAGAACTCTAAAATAAAATAATCAAATAAAAAATCTATTCAGGCACGGCCGGATTCGAACCCACGCTTTCATGATCTGTTTGTTTTTAAGACCTAAATAAATTACTTCAATCAACTTGTCTACTAAACTCGCACACATTCCGGTTTCCCACAAATTCCCTAGATCATCAAAACTTGTTTAACTTTCAACTCTATCTCCAAGGCACACGGTTTAAAGTTCTTCATAACTATTTGTTGGCTAACAAAGTCTCTATTTTACGAAGACTTGATATGTGCCTATTGGGAATCAGGTAGACCTAACTTTGGCTGGAAACCAATAACTTAACTGGCCTACTTTAGGAATTAACTTTAAAAAATATGGTCTTAGTTTCGAGCATAGGTTCATAGATGTACAGTTCTTGAACATATTTCCTGAATAAAATGGGATAGGGTATGACTAACCCTTTTAATTTGAGGGCCGCAACGAAGCTGGTTGCCATAACTTGGCCACCGTGATCTTAATTATAATTAGACACCATAATCATTGCAGCCTTGAATCAAACCATTATAGTCTGCAAAATGGGGGCTAACCAGACAGTCTGCAAAATGGGGACTAACCAGACAGTCTGCACAATGGGGGCTAACCAGGCTAATCTGCAAAATGGGGGCTAACCAGACTAGTCCGCAAAATGTACCCATATTGAAACTTCAACTCCTAAACGCCTAAGTTATCGACTGCCTAAATCGAGAATTTATCGGCACAGCCATTCCGGACCCCCGATTCGACAGCGCACGATTCGGATATTTTTTACTCACTTATACCGAACAACAATATTTTGGGGTTTTACTACATGAGCTGGTGATTACATGATTTGATATGCCCATGGCCTTTTTTCAGAACACCGTGGTGCCTAAAATAAGATACTTTTCTGAAAGAAAAACCAATTAGAGCATGATCACATTTTTTTTTTAACAATTTCTTTTGCTTATTATTTTGGCAAGGGGGCCAGTCAATTCCTTAGACATGGGAATTAAGTTTTTTCCATTACCAGAGTCGGTCGCGTGGAACTGGCATCTAGAATCACCTATAGTTATATAAATTCAAACGTAATTCAAATTCAAACGTAATTTAGGTAAGACGATTCTAAATTATGCTTGTTATTTTCAACCGACTTCAAAAAAGAAGGAGTTTTTTAATTCAGTTGTATTTTTTTAATGTTTATTAGCTCAGAGCTCCGTCATTTATGAACATATTTGAATTTTTTTTTTATCTAAAAGGATGTACTTTTAGGTTGATCCCATTCAATTTTCATCAAAATCGGTTTAGTAGTTTGGCCTATAAATAAAAATACTTAACTAAAGATATTATGCCATCCACGTGCACGAAATTGCGTATTTTACTTTTCTGTGACTTTTTAGTGATGATGTTTACGGTCACTAGAACATTCCCAATGAACTGAAATTATTATCATCATCTGATGATGAAGCCGGTAGTCGAATTGATGTCGGTTTTTCTAGTTTTTTAAACTTATAAATTATATTGAATAAAAGAATTATGACTATGACTAATCAAGCAGTCTTGAATCATAGTTAGTAACACAGTGGGTACAGTCTACCGCAAAGTTGGCACACAACAGTTCCACAACGAAACAGAACACAGCCAGAACTTTTGTTTATCAATAGGTACAGTATTTATAGTATACTTTGCTTTTAATCCTACTAATATTATAAATGCGAAAGTTTAGATGTTTGGATGTTTAGATGTTAGGATGTTTGGATGTTTGTGTTCCAATCACGTCTAAACTACTGAACCAACCAGGATAAAATGAACGAAAAGAATTAGCAGCGCCAATTGGCAAGAGGATTTCATTGTCATGTCATGTCACGTCAGTTTGACGCTGTGACGTTCTGTAGTCAAGCTATCTTTGCCGAGCAGTGTAACTCACGTACCTACTCTGGCGATACGATTACGATTGTCACATTTGTCACCTTTCGTGCCCTTTTTTTGTTTCCTACAGGCTAGGTAGAGTCTAGCGAGGTACTCTTTCTAAACTTTATAATACTAGAGCAAAAACTATAAAAAAATCAGAATTACTCCCTTCTGTCAACCTGATCTGTCCCCTTTTGCAGGAGTGTGACAGATAAAACTTATAATTTAAATGTTTGATTGATTATTTTGTCACAACTGTCCTACTTTACTTAGAACCTTTATTATTAGTCATTGTTGGTGCTTTGTGCCACTGGACGTGACTGGACACAAAATGCCCATTTACCTAACTACTTAGTTGCACCTTTGACCCAGGAAACCAGGTCACAGCCTCTCAAAGGTAGCAAAAGCACACAGAACTGCCAATAGAGGGCGCTGTCGAGTTGATCATTGGTAATTAATGGTACGCTCCAACTACGTCGGATTACTCTGCCTGTGTGCCCGGATACCGATTTATCAGACCAACTTGAAATCCCTACAAAGCATGGCGGACCGGAACTGTGCAAGTCAAATTTAATACTATTATAATAATACAAATATGAAATACTTTGTTTGAATAATTTTATTAATATTTAGACATTATTCAAATATTTGTCTCGCTCCGGGAATGGAACTCACACCTCCTGCAATCATTATGTTTTTAAAGTACTTACTACATAAAATTGGTTACATACGCGACTAAATTAAGTTTTTGTAAATCACAAAAGGTGGTTTTTCGTTTATTGTGTATTTCCAAAAAAGCAAAATGCTCGCTTTTTCTAATGAGCATTAGAGATTAATTTGTTCATTAATTATTCCCAAAGTAAAACCCTCTTAGGTACTCTTAAATTCACTACCTACCCTAAAACAAGGTAAATATAATCTTGCAACGAAGATCGTTCATTCATTTGTTTATTCATTAATTCGTTCATTCATTATTCTTACTTCTGCGTTATTTTTTCACTCTCAACACCCACTCTTAATTGTGATTAAGGGGAAGTACCTACCCCACAACACTCCGCCGCTGAATTACAGATTGTTCTAGGTTATTTATGTAGCAATTTACTTGTTTCTTTTGCAGTTGGAGATCCGTGTTTTCTTTACTTTTAATACAGCTCTGCAGGGGTATCCCGATCTCAGTTGAACTGCAAAGTTTTAAATCATGGTCAATTCATACTAACTCATAGTTATTCTGTGACTGAATAGTGACATTATGACGTCATTTGATGTGTTTTCGCGCATAGGTATTTTGCTGCCAAGTGTCTAAAAAGAATGATCACGTGGTCCAAATTGTACCACGTGACCTGAAGAAATTACACTGGGCAGTGAAATATAACTTGACAGCAACAGATTGGAATACGGGGGCAGATGGGTCTATGGCATCTGATCCTAGGAACGGAATGGAATAGAAACTGAACCCGCATTGTTTTTTAATCGGAAGAGTGAATAGGTATCTTCTAGGTAAGCGTGCTATATTGTCGACCACATCGTCACTGAGATACCCGGTCAAACATAAATAAATAAATAATGGTTTATTTCAAGCATTTCGCTCATATAACATTGATTCAATTAAATAAAATAAAACATTTCATAGATTAAAATTTAAATAAAATTCCACGTAACTAAAATTATAATAACAAACGCTTATCTATAAATTATTTAAAAAAAACCTTGATCATATTGATATCATACGTAAGTTTTTTGGTTTAGTAGTTTAAATACTCGTAGGTATACGCGGAACTCTATGATCGAAAAAAAAACATCTCATAAAAACATAAACACGAAAAAGAAACCTAAAATAGGTACCTAAGTTAATAAAATACCTATTTACTAGGAGCTCCCTAAACACTGGCTTCCATTTTTTATTGTTATTGATCATTATCATCGCATAATAAATAATTTAACTTTTTAATACAACTGGACGAAGACTATTCCCACAAGATGTCAATTTTGTTTCGACAAATTAAAAATAATTAACTTAAATAAATTCTCAGAGCAAGACAACGATAAGTATGATTTAAAAATTCATTCAGGCAAAATAGAATAATAATTAGCGTATAGTATTCTTCCGAAAAAAATAGAGTTTTTCATCTAGTCTTAAAAATCTGTAAACAAATCCCAGATCTCATGTGCCCGACTCGTTCTTGGCCAAATTTGTCGCACGATACTTCGTTCGCGCTTTGTTTTCACATTTTCTCCCATTACATCCTATTTCGTAACGCCTGTTTGTTTTTTATAGTCTGTAGAACGTTGTTTTTGTTTTGTGAAGTCATATATTTTTTTCTCCGCGCTTTACCGCGGCTGGACCTTCGTAATAAGCACAGTTAATTTGAAAAGTTTTGTAGCTGCATTAAAAGAAAAGCTAAAGACTGACTGTAATTCTTTTTCTTAAGGCTACGTGCACATTTAAGGGGCCGACTAACCTTTATATTCATCGATTTTCGATCCGCTATTCTTTGGTCATACTTTAAGCACCTAGGTACAGTACGCACAACAGATCTTTATCCCTCTGAAGTTAGGTGCAACGATTGCGCATGTACTGTTGTGCGGCAAAATTAGCTTACCTCCAATACGAGCCAAAAATCGGCTCTGCGCAGACAATTCAGAGGGACAAAGATCCGTTGTCAGTATTGTACTTGTTTTAAAGAAGAATGTTTGTAATACAATTTTCTTTTTGACAGATTATTAGATTTCTTGTGATTGTTTTGCTACTTATTCATGGCATAGATTCTATCTGTGCTCCTATTATTTCAGCAGTTCAGTTTAGGCAGTAAATTACCTACGAGCACCTGCATTTCCTGAGCAAACAACAGAAGAATGCCACGGCCCCAACGGTCAGCATAGCCAGATCTGAACCACAGTGTAGCTAAACTGCAGAACATTAAATTTTTAAAATATTTCTAACAATTACACAGTTTATCTTATTTATTTTATAATTGCACATAAACAGGAAACTAGGAGGACTTAATGATAAAAGCATTGTCTATTGACTGGTAGACAACACAGAGGAACACTTTCCTGGGCGTGCAAAAATCTTTTTGGTATCTACCTGATGAAAACGATACAAAACATTCACAAAGTTATGCACACATTTATATCCAGCTCACAGACCCTGTATAGCCGGTATTATCTGAATTAAAAAAGATTCACACCCTGGATATAAAATTATAATTGGTTTTTTAATAGTATTATTTTCTAAACTTTTGCGATCATAAAATTAAATTACTGCGTTTCGGCGGCTTATTCCCAGAGGTCCACGATTCTATTGTTTTCAAAAAAATTAGGTTCATACATTTATTTCCAAGAGGTCCACGACATTTTAAATTTAATAATATTCCTTTCCTTCCAGGTCCACGAAATTGTTTGGTACAGTAAGCATCAAAAGGTTTCGATAAGATAGGGCAAATATTTGTTTAATAAGAGACAATGGATAGATAAATCAAGACTCTATTAAAGAACGTTGAAAAATATCAATCTAAGGCATTAAAAGTTAAATTAAATAATATATGTCGGAGACGTCTTCACTTTGTGGCGATCGGGCTGAGAATGCCTTGTCGCTCCATTTGCCCAGTCTTATATAGGAGCGAGTAAACAAGTGTCATCGGCTGCACGTGGCTCGCAGGTGCGTCAGAAACGCGTAAACAAGTGACGTCAGCCGCAGGTGTGCTATTATGACGGATGCGACACGGCCATCCTGCGATGACACACGCCCTCGTGTGTCTGTACGTCTGAAACCAAAAAAAAAAACACAGCACAGATTCCGTTCGGCCAATCCTGTCTTAAGTTTCGTTCTGTCCTAACTTCCTTATCTGATTTCAAATAAAACTAGTTGCGATGTAGGTAATCAGCCCTATTTACCCAGTTCATACAACATTAATGACCTACATGAGAGAAGAAAACATTAAGAATACTGAGGCCCAAGTACCATTGACTGCCAATATTTTACAAAGATTCCAGAAAAATCTACACTTGCATTTCCCTCAGAAAACCAAGTCATCCCATGACTCTATGGTCTTGCTACAAGGCTAGACCCAACTGTACTACCCAGAGTTTTTGCCTACCGCTTACCCACGGACTACTCCGGAGAGTCGATACCGATTTCTAACGGGCTACGGCTACGACAAACAACTCTGGTACAGTCTCCAACTCTCCCAGAGTTAAATTACGGGCTATGCAAGCAACTATCAATCTCAATCAATCAATTTCATCGTATCTACGACGTCAAGGTATTTGGCTCTCAGACATCTCAACATTTTACAGCTCTAGATTTCAACTCTACTTCGTGACTACATTACAACTCTACATTGACTCTACGTTAAAACTCTATTGACTCTACATTAAGACTCTACAATGACTCTACATTAAGAACCTACAATGACTCTACATTGAGACTCTACAATGACTCCACATTGAGACTTTACATTGACTCTACAATGGCTTTACATTGAGACTTCACCGAAACTACATTGGGACTCTATATTATCATCATCAAGTTCGCAAAACTGTGTCCGGATGTGTAAAACATTACTGAACAAACTATTGGTTCATCTCGCTTTCGCTTCACAGTTTAATCATCAGTCTTGTCCACCTTAAGAAGTGTAGTCTCTTAAAACGTCAGTAAGGTCATACGGTGTCACATGACGTAGCTCTGTGGGCAGGGCATTTGCCCGGTAGAACTGCAGTAGTAGATCTAGAAGGTGATCAATAATCGATACAGAACACGATTCGTTCTTTACTGACTGCTCATATTTGACCAATTTCAACCATAAAAACAACGTTACTAAATCACTTGCCACTTAACTTGGCTGCTAGTTTGTCTATCTTTTACTAGCGAGCATTCAGCACAGAATCAAACGAAAACAATACAGAGGACCTTTATATTCCCTCGTCCATCGTTCCCGAGGCACTGAGCAGCCGTCTACGCGTCGCTCACTGTGCGCCGCAATTGTACCAACGCTGCTGCTGCTGGCTGGTGGACTGCTACTGCTGTGCCGTTAGTCCAAGACTCTTAAACACAGACATCTTGAAACTCACGTGTCCTTCGACTTCGTAATGACTCACACGCGTACAGTTTCTGAAAGGACAAAGTACTACACAGTATTTTGTTCGGATTTTCCGACTATCTTAGAAACTGGAGAAAATACGTCATTACTAAAATCCAAACAAATCAAAACATACTCACAGGGTTATCAACTGCCATCAAAGACCATAGAACACGGTCACGATGCTTCCATTACCATTGCGGTGGGTTTCACCGCTGCCAGCATCCGACCTTCATTCTTCTCTCCTTATAGCGCCACTCATGCCATGGAGTGCAGGACTCAACTTTCCACCGTTAACAAGTCTTCAAGTAGCTCGCCTTGGTTCTCATGCCGTGTCCAGAATTCGGATTGCAACAAGTGTGGGTCATTCAGGTTACATCAATTCAACTGTGGGTCGTAGAGGTTACGTTCAGCCAGTTGTGGGAAATGCAGGTTGCATCCCACTTCTGATGTCGGAGACGTCTTCACTTTGTGGCGATCGGGCTGAGAATGCCTTGTCGCTCCATTTGCCCAGTCTTATATAGGAGCGAGTAAACAAGTGTCATCGGCTGCACGTGGCTCGCAGGTGCGTCAGAAACGCGTAAACAAGTGACGTCAGCCGCAGGTGTGCTATTATGACGGATGCGACATATAATTTTTTTACATATAGTTCCTGCTACGCACCAAAAGATGGCGTTAGTAGGCACTTTTTATCAATCAATTAATCAGTCACTTGTGAATCCGACTTGACATGATGGTGACAGATTGGTAGCTTGACGACTGACATTATTTAGTGTTTCTACTTCCTGATACGTGGCGCTAATAGTCCATAAGTCAGGGCATTTTCGTAACATTATCAACTGCCAAATTCATAATTTTGTTTGATATTCGTTACATCTTATCTAATATTTAGGAACTAGGCCTACCTAGTTCCTAAATATTAGATAAGATGTCATTTTTATATCAGTTGATCAGTATAACATATATTACTATACCTATATAGTAATATATGTTATACTGATCAACTGATATAAAAATGACATATAAGTATTATACCTAGTTTATATGACATGCTTTTGATTTCAATGATTATAGTTTTATGTACCTATGAAGTTTGTTTCAGTAAGAGTTCATAGCAAATTGCTTACGATGTGTGCAAAACCACTCATCTGCTAGTTAAATTACTTGTAGAGAGCAGAAATTAGGAAAACACCGGTAAAAATTTTGGATTTCGCGGTAGATGCAAACATGCCCAAAGGAAATACTTACCTGTAAGCCGTGACTTTCGACCCAATTAAAATAAAATGTACTTACTTGGACCGTCTATGAAAATAAACGCCGTGGCCACACTGGGCCCAGCGCAGGCGCCATCTTGAGTTGCACTCATAATTCACAAAAAAACACTTCTGACTCTGACGTCATGCCCGCATCAAGGGAGCAAGGTCAACTGATAAGAAATAAATAATTCGGACTTTCGCATCTCTTCCCTGCATGCTATCTATCTTGCCAAACCTGTATCAAACCTGTAGTCTGTTTCGCTCTAAGAGTAGCTAGCTAACTAATCAAATACTCTCATGTATTGTTTATACTGACTGTACATTACTTAAATCTCATGGACCTATTGGAAATTAATGTAAGAATATTTTAATTTCTATAAATATTTTTCATGGACCCCCCGGGAAATGGAGAACAATAGAATCATGGACCTCTGGGAATAAACCGTTTCGGCTACCTTGTAATAGCGACATACACACAGTGACACACTTTTATATAAACAGAGTTTATCCACTACATACACGTTAAATTAATTATCTTTACTATGGTTATTTATAGATAGAAAGTTTTATAAGATGCGATAGATAGATCACGAAAATTTCCGCCTTACCACTTTTAAAACTGTTTTTCTTGCAAGCAGTAAGCTAAAGTGACACCTCCTTTTTCTTTTGTCCTCTTATTTTGACCAATCAGAGACCTAAACATCCGTTTGCTTTTACAAAAGCCCTTTTTTGAATACCTTTTACTCCCGAAATACTTTGCCGCTGTTAGTATTTAATAATTTATAAGTTTAAAAAACTAGAAAAACCGACTTCAATTCGACTACCGGCCTCATCATCAGATGATGATGATGACAGTGCATTGGGAATGTTCTAGTGACTATAAACACCACTTAAGAGTCACAGGAAAGCAAAATACGCGTGGTTGGCATATTTTTTTCTGTTATTTCTATTTATAACCCAAACTACTGAACCGATTTTGATGAAAATGAAATGGAAACAATCTGAAAGGATAAAAAAAGATTTTTGGAAATCGGTTCATAAATGACGGAGTTCTGAGGTAACATACATAAAAAAATACAACTGAATTGAGAACCTCCTCCTTTTTTGAAGTCGGTTAAAAATTAGCGGCTACTCGTTTCACAGATGCATCCGTAAGGTGGAACTTTTGGTGACAGTACCTACTGTTTGTGGAACTTTCGCTACGTTGATTCTTGCTACCTACACTGTGTCGGAGCTTAGCCGAAGCCTCGCAAATTTGCAACCATTATCTGCGATACGAGACTCGCCGCGAACGCAAATCCCCCATTTAAGGATTTGCCAGAAAATCGGGAGAATTTGTTTGTTTACGGTGATTCATAGACGATCGATTAACGAGGATTAGAAACGGTTGATTTGGTAAATGTTTTGATACCATTTGGAGCTGTACGAAAATGCGCTGAAACAAAGGAAATACACAAATATAAGGAATTATAGGCGTCACAACTCGGTCGGTAGCTCTGCCTTCTATGCTGTGGGTCGTGGGTTCGATCCCCACTAAGAACAGTGTGAGTACCCACACAAACCTTATTGTGGTTTTAGGGTACAATAATTTAAGCTAATCTTTATAAATATTTTGTAAGAGTAACCATTTGTGTGTGGCAACATAGATGTTTGTTCTATGTTAGGATGTTACTATTACTATGTACTAAAAGTATGTATTTACCAAAGAAAACGTATATAAGTATTCAGCAGTAATCTAGTTCCCATAATTACAAGCTTTGCTTAGTTTGGGACTAGAGGGGGTGGACTGAAATGTATAAAAATAAAAATCTGTTTCATTAAAAAAAACTAACTATACTTTTTACGATGTTGATGGCTCAAATAAACTATTGACGTCGTCAAAAAGAATCATATTAATATTTCAGAAATATTAGTGTTAGCACAGAATATTAGTGTTATTTTGTGGGAACCGATCACTCGCATCTCGGGTTTTTGCCTTTGATGAGTTAAAATCTTACAACTAAGTAAAACAGTATTGACATTATTTGAAACAGTCGAGCTGTAGACCGTCGCAAACTATAAATTGAAATTCAAAACTAATTTTATCAAAAACCACCAAAATATCAGACACATTTTAATACAATTTAATATCATTATAAATGGACAAACTCCCAAAAAGCGCGGGAAATATCTAATTAATTAAATTATTCGACTGAAATTAACACCTGAACTTTCAGAATCAATTTAAGCAATAGGAATATTAATTTTGCGATTCTGAAAACCACTTTTGTGTTTGACTTTTGAAACGAATGCATAATTATGCGCTGATGAGGATGAGTATGATAATAGTCTGTCTGCAAAACGTTGAACAAAGGTATAGTAGTCACAACGGATCTTGGTACCTCTGAAGTATCGTTTTCGGTCAAATTGGAGGTATGCGAATTTTTCACCTATTGCACCTATTTCAGAGGGATAAAGATTTGTCAAAATAAATAAAGGAATTTATTCACAAAGAAAATTATGACTAATAAAGTATTTACAATATTTATAATATGTACAAAATACACATGAAGCAGTTGATCTATCTACACACCGTTGCAAACGATTTATAGATAGCTCAAGATTTGTTGGTCGTACTGTACCTAGGTCTATGGAGTCTAACAATTAAACTATAAGCTCATAACCCTCCACGTTGTTGGGTAAAAATATACACACAATAAATAATAATTTAATATTTTTTAAACTTGCTCTTATTTACCACCAAATTAACCATTATTAAATTATTTTTATTAGAAAATTTTTTTATTATGAATCAATAGATATAATAGGTACTTAAGTCTTGGACGAATGGGTAAGTAAGTACTTAACTTACGGTACGGACATTGATCATGAAAAATTAAAACAAAATGATATTATTTTGCCAACGTCAATAATTGATAGGCTCAGCTCAGTCAGCTCAGCTCAGTCGGTAATGGCTCTGCCTTCCGTGCTGTGGGTCTTAGGTTCGATCCCCACTGAGAACAAACATTTGTGCGTGGAAAACATAGATGTTTGTTCTATGTCTGGGTGTTACTATGTATTATAAGTATGTATTTACAAAAAAAAAGTATGTAAGTATTCTATCAGCCATCTAGTTCCCATATCACAAGCTTTGCTTAGTTTGGGACTAGAGGGCGTTGTGTGTAAAGTCCATGAATATTTATTTATTTATTTTATTTAATAATTCAATTTTCACAAAAAAATATATTCTTATTCTTTAATAAAAGCTCATTCTATTATTTATATTTATTTACTTTCATTCAATACAAAAACATTGGTAAAGGTAGAATGAATTATGCAAAAAAGCCACTTCCTACACAAAACGCAACCGTATCCAACCTAACTAAATGAAAATTGGAAAAAATTGAATCACATTTTGAAGCGAATGGAATACAATTGGAACTTGCTTGGTGGGAAAAGCTATTTTACATGAATAGCGGTAACGGTAATAAATTAAATAAAAATCTAAATAAATCCTAATAAATATATTAAATAAAAAATCTAAGTATAGAAAAAAAGTATTAATAACTAAATAAAAAATTATATTAAATTAAATAAAAACAAAATAATTTAGATAATAAAACTAATGGTTCTGCAAAGTAAACCCGTATTTTGTATTTTTTTTTAATGAAAGAAAGGAAGAAGAACTATTTAGCTCTGTTTTATGAGTAGGTAGTAGTAGTAGGACGTAGACCTACCTAGATATTTTATACCGGCTCTATGTATAAAAACATTCTTTCATCACGAAAAAAATGATTAACAAAACAATTAATTTTTCACAAAACCACGTGTGTAGCTCTAGCTAGACAAATCCTTTTTTTTAATTTACTAAAGTTAAAAAAAATAGCCTGAAAAGTTTTTTACACAACTGTGCAAAAAGAGGGACATAGCTGAATCAGCAACGCCACGTAGCAACTGTGCTAATCTCACAAACCCTCTCATAAATCAAACAAAACAGAATATATTACATACAAACCCACGCTGACAAAACCTAAACATACCCTTTACAAAATGTCTGCCTGTCTAATAAAAAAAAACACTAGACTGAGCTGACTTGACTACATGACTTACACACACTAAATATTTTTTTATAGACACAAGTTATATCTTTTTTTTTATGTAAAGTATATTCGGAAAACAATGTTTTGGTACAGTCGAAGACACGTCCACCTATACTGTTATAAACACAAGATATATCTTTTTTATTTTAAGTAAAGTATATTCGGAAAACAATGTTTTGGTACAGTCGAAGACACGTCCACCTATACTGTTTGGAACCTATACGAGCTACGTTGTGAGGTAACGTAGCTCGTATAGGGCATATAGGACGTATAAGACAGGCACACACACACACACACGCACAGACACGTCAAACTGATAACACCCCGTCGTTTTTGCGTCAGGGTTAAAAATCGGCCGAAGCTGGGTAAAACAGCTTGTATAATATAAAATACAGATATATTTTATGAATTGCGTCATATATCACGCGTAGGGGCGCATGCGAATAAATCAAGGTATAGAAAGCTGAGTCTATGGTAATGACATTTTTAAACGACAGCCCTAAATAAATGAACGCACCCTAACAAAATGCGTGCTTAGGACTTTATGTACAACTTCTATAAGAATTAATATTAATACAAAACAAATTAAAAAAGATCATAATAATAATCCTAGGCATAGTTGTTCGGAGTTATAATCTTCTAATTCTATGTCTGGGTGGGTGAGTGTTCTATGTATTATAAGTATGTAGGTATTTACAAAAAAAAAGTGTTTAGTATTATATCAGCATCTAGTTCCCATATTACAAGCTTTGCTTAGTTTGGTGCTGGAGGGCGTCGTGTGAAAATAAATATCCATGAATATTTATTTATTTATTTTATTTATTTTTGTCGTTAAAAATTGTTGCGTTGCCGCCATCTTGTCTATGACCCTGGCCGACATTCTTCTGCTACATGATCGAATTCTACAAATGTAGAATTCGATGCATTCTAGACGGTCAGCTAATAGTAGCTACCTACTTACTATATAGATTAATTATGCCTATTAGAAAATTATAGAACTGTATGTAGGTATACCTTTGATAATATTTGTCAATGTGATATTTATTGCGCCTTCAAATTACACTCACTTCAGCCTCGAAATTTTCTTTTTATTAGGACAATCAACAAAAGTAACGCGAATATAAATAATATAAGAAATAAGAATAAGAAAAGTAAGTAAGGAACAAAATAATAAGATTATAGACTAAAATCTGTGTTATTTATTATTACTAGGTAACTACGTCAATGTCGCCATTCGATACCACTCAAACGCGAATAGATCTAATAGAACTCTTCAGATTCTAAATAATAAAATTTTATTATGTATAGAACTTCACCAAAAATTTTAGTTTTATCATCAAGTATTCTACTAATTCTATAATAATTCTACAGTAGTTGATTAATTTAATTAATACACCATAAACCAAATTTCTATAATAAACATAACGTTTCATAATTATCAGTCGTTTATGAAAATTGAGTTTTTTTTTATAGAAAATTAAAATATTCATACAGTTTGTGCAAAAGAGAAGTCAAATCGTCTACACAGTGGGGATGAGGACTGTTTCCTCGTTGCTTTAGACCTCTTTTGCTTGAGAGTCTTACCTTGTGGCATACTTTCAGCCTGATTGGGCGCTTGGGCCCTGGGCACTGTTGGCCCCCGCTATGACGGACTTGTACCGCATTGATTTACCTCCGACTGCTTCGTTGAGCCGTGGTACTGTATTGATTGATACGAACAACTGCCTGTTTCCGCTAGTTGCCGATCCTGCTTTGACAGGTGGATTAGAACAGCCCACCCATCACAACTGCTACACTGTGTAGACACGGACTCCCCCGTTCAATCTGAATCATAAAATCTACACGCTTGCTCTCGCGAAAAAACACCGTTTGCGCGATCTAGGATTCCTCCCTTCCAGACGTCATAACTCAAAAATATACCAAACTAACAAACTTTTTGCAGCCTAAACATTATTGTCTAGTCTTTTTAAACCATGTTTATTGATTATAATTTACTCGTATCGCATATTCTGGATTTTATAAAATACATTTTGATTAGCAAAGGACAGATGGATCTGTTATCGCTCACGAGCAATAAGGACAGAACATTATTGATGTTATCGCTGTCTCAGTAGCGACATCTCTTGACAGGTTTCATTAACTAATGATGACCTATATTTTTTAAACCAATTTAAAATTAATTTTAGAGAATTGATTTTTTAAATCAACAAATGAACGTTTAATTAATTAAATTAAATTAAATTTTAATTTAATTTTTATAATGAACAATTTTCTGATTCTGATAACATTATTTTGCTGAATAAATCGAACCCACCCCTACCATAAAACAGGCGGGGCCGTCGGCACATCATAGTCAATTTATCGTTTCAATTCGCACGACACACGGCTCACTAATTTGTAGCATGTAAAGCTTTCTGCCGGTAAATTTCACGTTAATTACGTATAAATAACGTATAAATGTTTAATGTGTTCAACTAATTAACGGGCGCTTCTGTTTCGGTTTAACAGTATCATCAATAGATGTAGGTAATTGTGGGAACGATATATGGCCTTATTTATTTTTATGATAACTGTTATTTTTGCTGTCCAAATACAAGCACAATAGATGCTTTGTCGGGCATCCGGATTGAGATCTACTATACTCGCTCACATCAAGGTCAAAAATTCAAGCAATAAAATGTTAGAACTGATAAAATAATCCAAAAATTGTTAGCTACAATCGTTTGATATGGAGAATATTAATTGTGTCATTTAATTTTATCACTCTACCTATTGTAAATGTCCAAGTGTGGATGTTTGGATGTTTGTGTTTCAATCACGCTACAATTACTGGTTCAATTTGGATGAAACTTGGAATATTCATAGTTTGAAACCTGAAATTAACACATAGATAGGATACTTTTTACATGGAAAATCAGCGTCAAATGAAACGCGGACGAAGTCGTGAGCGGAAGCTAGTACATACATAATAAATACATAGGTATTATCTATATAAAAATTTAAAATCTACGAGGAAAAAAAATCGTATTAAAATGTGCTACCATTGACCACCAGCGCCACCATTGTATGTCCGGCAGTTTTTATTATCGTCACTTCCACACGTCTCTCATCATCAGCATAATGAGAAAACTTTGGGTGTGATGTACTCCTGGGCATAAAGTCCAATTAGTGAAAAATGCGGACAGGGAAGGAACGAGTTTGAATGTTTTAAACCGACGGGAGAGCCTCCATATTTCTACCAACTGAGCATTTTTGAATTTAGATAAATTGTCTGTAAAGTACCTACATTGCTGAATAGGTAACTAAAATATGTATGTATAAGTAATATGTATATCTGCAGAAGTGCAGACGTTGAGCGTGTCAGACACGTGCCGTGCGTGGCAGACTAAATAATAAATAAGACTAAATAAATCAAGTTGAGATACTATACAGTGTGCTTGTCAGCGTTTGCGCAGCCATGTTACGATAGATATAAATACATTAACACACACTGTACTGAAAAATATTAGTTTGTCTGTCACGGCACGTGTCTGGCCGTGAAGACGTAACAGACAGAATAACTTTTGTTTTGTTTGTTTTTTTGTTTTGTTTTGTTATTGTGGATTCATGTAACCAAGATTACCGCAATATTCGGTTGATTTACTGTGGAATGCAGACCGGGTGAACCGCCCTTCGATGTGGTTTATTAAATCATAAATACTGAGGCTAGACGACATGGGATGCTGTATCACAACCGTTCCTTGGATATACGGATTCATTACATTTTGCTTTACTGAGGTATAAAATAGATAAAAACTTTATTGTACACACCAAAGAAATAACATATAAGAAATAAACATTAAAAATATTAAAGTACAATATGCGGCCTTATCGCAACGTGACCTTATTTCAATGTAACCTTATGCAATAACCCTTACTAAATACGTAAGTATGTACATAATAATATTTACACGTTATTAAACTAATTATGGCTTTTAAGTTAATAAGTCAAAACTGGTTTTAGTTGTCTAGTTCGCTAAGATTTTGCACTGTGGTAATTATGAACATTAATTAAAATTTAATTAACATTTCTGTCTGCTCTGTATTTATGCTAAGCATCTTAAGACGCTCAATTTTGAATTAGACCAGTGTATATCTACTAAGAGAAGCTTAGAGTGCCTTCGTTGAGCAGTAGCCGGCTGATAATATGACATCTTCTTTTTACTAAACTAAATAACAATAAAAAATAATATGGCTGAATTTAGAAGCAGCTTTACCAATCACATTACTGTTTATAGTTCTTATAAGTCTTTTACACTAGTATTTTTATAGTGAGAGTAGCCATTTTATTGAACATTTGTCTGCCTTCTGGACTTGTACTCTGTGGTACCTAGCTCTTAGATTCCTACTTACATATTTTTAAAACGAAAGGTAGGTTTTTCAGAATAATGCCATGTAATAATATTGCACCATATTTGCACCGCATTATTTCTAAAGATACACCTACCTAGGCTTTTCAAACTTGCGCCGCATCAACAGCCGTGTACTGTAGTACAGTTTAGCTCAAGCGAAGTTGAAGTGGCTATCTGAACTTTGAATTGAATAAGATAATTTAGCCAGTCGGTCGGCCTTTCAAGTTGCTTTGTGAAAATCGGCTCTTGCTAATACCTATCAACTACATCTTTGTAAAACTAATTGGTTCACTAGTCCACAATGAACATAGCTCTTTTAAAAATACAACTGAAATCTTTATTTCAGTTGTATTGTTAAAAGTCGATAACAGGGTAGTTCTTACGTATCTCATAGATAGCAAACTTATCTGATAAAAGTTTTATAAATACTTTTACGAATAAAATGGAAATACCTCGTAGTTTTGTTTTTTATTCATATTAAAAACTGATACAATAAAATGATTATTTATTTATGTCAAAAACAGTAGGAAGGTATTTAATAAATTAAATCATTTGGAAAAAAAAATGTTTTACTATAACAAGTGTCGTATGGAAAAATGAGTAAAAACTTTCTTATTGTTCAACTATTGCCCTATTTTGTCAGAAGTAAATCAGCGAATTCAGTAATTACATCAGCCTTGAAACGTGCAGGTAGGTGTAAATAAATAGTCACACGTCTCAACTTGCAACATTCGTCGTGTAACTTGGTTGTTTACGTCTCACACGCAAATACCTAGCCGTTGTGTGTTTGATTATCATTAAGCTAAAAACCAACCATGAGTCGCGACTTAAAGTTGCGACGAGTCGCGTGCCGTGACAGTATTTAACGCTACGTCCGTATCTGACAACGCTTTAATTTTTTTGCATCCTTTTTCGCTCATACTTTTGCGCTCAAAAAACCTCGATTTATATCTGCAGACATTGAGCGTGTCAGACACGTGCCGTGGCAGACAAAATTACTCGACGTAACAACCGGTGGTCGCGCGCGACATAGTCGCGTCCGATAATTTGTTTTCAGCATACCCAGGCCAGGTTAACTATCCTCTTGTTTGCTGAAGGTATTAGCTAAATGTCGCTGTAGCTAGCTTAATGATAGGTCAGTTGTAGACACTAGCGGAATAGGGAAGGTGCTACGGGGGTCAAGCCCCCTCTAAAAGCTTCGGGTTTAAGGATGGACCAAGGTTTGACAGGGAAAACCAAAAACCCTAAATAGATGGGTGAAGCCCCTCCCAAATGACAGGCGTCACAGCTCAGTCGGTAATAGCTCTGCCTGCCGTGCTGTGGGTCGTGGGTTCGATCCCCACTAAGAACAAACATTTGCGTGTGCCATACATAGATGTTTGTTCTATGTCTGGGTGTTACTATGTATTATAAGTATGTATTTACAAAAAAAAAAGTATATAAGTATTCTATCAGCATCTAGTTACCATATTACAAGCTTTGCTTAGTTTGGGACTAGAGTGCGTCGTGTGAAATGTCCATGAATATTTATTATATTATTATATAAATCGAAATCCTGAATCTGCCACTGGTACTTAATCAGTTTTTTTTTTCTATGCAGATATAAAATTTATTCACAAAGAAAATTATGACTAATAAAGTATTTACAATATTTATAATATGTACAAAATACACATGAAGCAGTTGATCTTATTAATTAATTAAAATAACTTAATTATCTCTAGAAAGCCAGTGTACCTTTGTCCTGGATAATAGCCATAGGTACAAATATTTATCCTATGGCGGTAGGTAACTGCATCTCTTGACTGATCAGTGATCAGTTTAGGCATTAATTATTTGCTTTTGTAGCACATGATAAACTTTCTTTTTATAAACAAAACATTTTTGAATTGAACAGAAAATCTAGTTAAAAAAATAATGAAACAGATACTTAACTACATATTTTCAAGTTCTCGAGAAAAAGGTTTTCGCTTAGTCGATTAATTTTTTTCACGAAGGATAAACTTAAAACCCCAATAGCTCTAACAAGTTTTACTGATTCATTCCGTAAAGGCAGGTTTACACATTTATAAGTTTAGTGGCGAGTTAGTGCACTGCGCGCAGCGACGACGACTTGCCTGCGGAGATAAATTATGAGATTTTATGAGAATGTAAATACTCCTTTAGGTCTACGTCTGTGAAAGTAATTTGGAAAATATACATTTTGTTTTTATTGCATTAACAATTTATCTTATTTAAAAAACAATCAGTCTCGTAACCACTAATGTTTTAGATGAAGATTTATTGTGAACTTAAATTTAAATACTTTCACTTAACTTAAATAACTTGGTTTACTAAATGTGATAGAACTACAAACAATTTATTATCAGTCTGTTTATTTTTTAATAAAGAATATGCGAATTCTACGTTTGATTTCAATTATATTCAAAAACTAATTTATTAAGAAATTTCCCAGAAAATTACCGATTCGGAATATTAAAATAATTAAATCTTTTTAATGGAAATAGCTAATACAAAAACTATTCAAAGGGAATAATAAATGAAGCTGAAATCCTGACTACCAAATTCTAGACCCAAAATATATTTCTGACTGAGAGAAAGTAAAAAATATTATCTTATAAAATTTAAATGGATACCTACATTTATCTAGGGCTTAGACTCGTTTGTCTAAATTAGGATTTACGTTCAGAATCTAGGGCTCTCATTTTCTAAAAAAATGCCAACCGACATATCACGCTTCGTTGTAATTTTTTCTAATGAGAATAATTTTAAGAATACCGCCTGGGGCCTAATTCTCACTTCGGCAGAGATTTTACTCTAATAGGGATGACGTCATATCTCAGCCAAAAACTCGTTTCGCCCTTTTGTTAAACGAATTTTCGATGTCATTTTGACGTCATCCCTATTAGAGTAAAATCTCTTCCCGAAGTGAGAATTAGGCCCCTTAGGGGCGAGTACGAGTTGACAATGTAAAATCCGGTGTCAAACGTCTGACGCCAACCACATCGGTGTGCGCTGCTTGGCATGGAAACACTGAGCGGATTTTTTGAGAAGCGTGGTCTCGTCAAGCTTCCGCTCAGTGTTTCCATACCAAGCAGCGCACACCGGTGTGCTCGGCGTCAGACGTTTGACACCGTTTTGTACATTGTCAACTCGTACTCGCCCCTCTGATGTGCGGTAATCTCTCTCTTAAAGTTCAAACAGTGGGTTAACCGAGTTTTCGACGTCATTTTTATGTCATCTCTATTAGAGTAAAATCTCTGCCGAAGTGAGCATAAGGCCCCTGATGATAAATGACGATAAAGCCGACGATGGAGCAAAACCGTCTAGAAGACACCTATTCACCTTGAACAGATCCAACTGTAAGAAATTCAGTAGGTAGTACCTAAAGGTAAAACCAGTTATACTTATGTAACTTTTCAAAATATGGTTTTTTTGCGCATAGCTGGTTTTACTTCGGACACTTATAAGAAATACGAAAATATAACCTTCTCCGCGTTTCAGAAATCCAAAGCTGTAGGCTGCTGTAGTACTTACATTCCTTCGCATTTCTCGAACATTCCCTCACGGAGAGGAGATATCTCAACAAGCTACTTAATAACGTGGGACAGGTTCACTGAGAGGGTTTTATTACGGTTTAGATTATTTTTTTTGTAAATTATACTCAACTAGTAGAAGTCCGCAACTTTGTCCACGAAAAAAAAATAACCTGAAAAAAAAGTAGGAAAAGTAGCAATCCAGGTTACGAACTATAATATATTCCAAGTTTCATCCAAATCGGACCAGTAGTTACAGCGTGATGTTAGATAGGTAAACATTTAGTCGAGTTTCCATCTCAGAGTGGCGGACGTAGCGCGATTTACCTACTTACAATTAAAATGTTTTCAAGAGGAGAGTGAATGGTTTCTCCTAGGCAAATGTGCTACATCGTCGACCGCATCGTCATTTAATATCAGATGAGATTGCGGACAAACGTTTGCTTTTAAATGAATAAATGAAAATGTTTGCAAATACGCAGACCTAACCGCATCAAAAATCAGGTGAGTCATTTGATTGTTTTATCATTATTTCTCACATTTTAATAGCATTCTATCTAGCGTTTCTAGAATGGCTTGAACTTGGCTAGAGTCTCCGTTAAAAATCATGTTTACAAGCATTTAACAAGTAAATAATTTCACATCAAATTCGCTCCACATGTCTTCTTACATCATATTACAAATTAATCTTCAATGTGAAGTGATGATAAATTACGACAAGATCCTTCTTAATCATAACACGTAGCATTTGACAAATTAGTAGTATTGTTCGCAAAAACATTAATTACGACGCTTGTAAAACATTTGAAAACATAGATCAATTTGCACCACAGTTTTCAGTAAATACAGGTAACTATAGGTATAAGCCAGGTATAAGCATAATACAGGTATAAGCCATCGGCTTGTTCCATCATTAAAAAAATGGTATATTATAATCTATTTTCGTTTAAAAGAACTACTTTCTTAGGAGAAAAAATTGATGGATCCATAGTTGTCTGTCTGGTCATTTCTCTCTGATATAGAATTCTAATGCTACGAATACCTAGCACAGATAATATAAACTATACTTACTAGGACGGGCTGCGAGCGCGGCGCGCGTCTACGCCTAATTGCTCTCTCTTTCCAACGATTCTCTGCATTGTCTGTATATGTAGCGTAGTTATGGTTATATTGAGTGTATAACCTGACCTGTGGCCGTGTGTAAACGATATGTGAATACGCCTGATTCAAGTGGTGTAGGGAAATTTTTGATTTTTCACTCTGGAATAAGAATTAGGACTGATTATGAGTGTGATGATGTATCAAAATCAGATTAGATGATAAGGCTCCAACGCTTTTAAAAGGCTTTTACAGTTTTGTTATTTTTCAGTACTTTACTTATCACTAAGATCTTGAATACTTACCCAACTCTAGTATTTTTGTAGACTACAACAACTAGAACAACAACAACAACACAACAGAAGATTATAATCGTCTCTGCAGGGGTATGCCAATCAAAGTTGAACTGCAAAGTTTTAAATCATAGTCAGTTCATACTAACTCATAGTTATTCTGTGACTAAATAGTGACATTATGACGTCATTTGATGTGTTTTCGCGCATCTTTTGCTGTCAAGTGTCTAAATCTAAATCTTTGGGTCTTTTCAAGGCAAGAGTGAATAGGTGTCTTCTAGACTGTCCTGCTCCATCGTCGGCCACATCGTCACTTACCATCAGGTGAGATTGTGGCCAAAGGACATTCTATACTATATATAAAAAAAAAAAGGAATGATCTGAAGAAATTACACTGGGCAGTGAAATATAACTTGACAGCAAAAGATTGGCATACGGGGGCTGATGGGTTTTTTGTACCTAGCTGCATTAGGTTGGTTCTCACTTCTAGGGAAACGAAATTTGTTAAAAACTGAAAAGTTGAAAGGTCTCGAAAAAACCTGCTCCAAACGAAGTCTGAGAAGTAATAAGTCCAGCATTATATTATGAATGGAACCTTCGAGAAGTCGGGTCCGAACTCACAACACTTCGCATTCTACAACTTTTCTAAACGTTCAAACGCTGATTTTGGGTCGCAACATGAAGTTAAGAAGCATTGGATGTGGCAAATGAATGTGTGTCTTTTTAAACTTGACTATCTTTATAAGTTTCGTGAATCGAGTTATCGTCAAGCATGGTCAAGTGTCACTAAGTCTTAGAATAATTATTTTAATACAGGCGTCACAGCTCAGTCGCTAGTAAATTATAGCTCTGCCTTCTGCGGGTCGTGGGTTCGATCCCCACCAAGAACAAAAATTTGTGTGTGGCAATCATGGATGCGACGACTTTCAGATTTGTTCGTGATCACCCCTCTGTTCTATTGGTTGGTTAGTACTACAGAATACGTAAGTTGGCGTTCTTATTCTCTCAGGCCCTTAAGTACGCTTCACATGCACTCTGCAAAACTTGTCAAACTTTAATACCTTTTTTTAACCATCGACGCAAAAACGACGGGGTGTTATAAGCTTAACGTGTCTGTGTGTGTGTCTGTCTGAGGCACCGTAGCTCCCGAACGGGTGAACCGATTTTGATTTTGTTTTTTTGTTTGAAAGGTGAATTAGTCGGGAGTGTTCTTAGCTATGTTTGATAAAAATCGGTCTAAGATTCGGGGTTCTTTTAATTTAATTACTGAGAAAATTATGACTAATATAGTATTTACAATATTTATAATATGTACAAAATACACATGTCATCCAAATCAGTACCAATCGGAAGCGTGCCCAAGACACTGGCTGCATTGCCGCGCTGAATAGCAACTTAATTACTTGTTGAAAACCAAATCTCAGTACCTCCTCCATACATCTTCGTCGCTTACAGTGTAAAATCGCGGAACTTTTTCGCTACAAATGAATTCGTTTCTGCACAGCGCGTGACTTGCATGATCTGCCGAGTGCCTATTGTGGACTCTACAATGTAGCTACCGTCGCTTGAACGGGGGGAACCTTCGGGTGGTTGCACACTGGGGAATACCGTCAGTGTCGTACTGACATGTTCCCAATTCCCACATGTTGGTGTCGGATCCATAATTTAATTGGATAAACACAAATACAAATGAGCTTATTTACTAGAATTCATTAAACTAGGTTACCGGTGGTGGTAATGTAGCTTTTATTCAAAACTAGCAGTTACCCGCGACTTCGTACGCGAGTAGGTACCGTTTCCGTGTACATTATATAATCTGCGTATATTATCTGTGCGTGTACCGAGCGGATACTTCTTTGAGAAACTTGACATTACACCGAACCCGTACTCGAATGTCAAACGTTAGTCGTTAGACCAAAGAGGTAGGACTACGTCCTGTCAAAGTTGACGTGACATGACATGACATCATCCTCTTGCTAATAATTGGCGCTGCTAATCCCGTTCTTTCATTTTATCCTGTAGATCCTGTTAATTATTCGGGATAAAAAGTAGCCTATATGTCAATCCAGGTTACGAACTATATACTAATACGAACTATATACGAACTACACATATGCCAAGTTTCATCCAGGTTGGTTCAGTAGTTTCGACGTGATTGAAACACAAACATCCAAGCATCCAAACATCTAAACTTTCGCATTTCTATATCTAAGGATACAATATATTCTGAAGCTCTCGCTTCCGACTTTAGTCGGATCCGACACCCGACAAGTGGAAACGGGGTATGCCAGTGACTCGCACAAAAATATACCCTTTCATTCATTATCTAGATCGTCGGCTCCATCGTCACTCTGCATCAGGTGAGATTGAAGTCAAAAGATGGTCTATCAAATGTAATTAAAAAAATTGCTATCTTTTTAGCACGGCTTTACTGTGCCTATGCGGTTCTGATGATGATGAAGACTTGTTGCTACACTTTTGTAACTTCAGCTTCTTTAAAACACAAAAGCTTTTTCATAAATACTTTAGATGTTTGTGTTTCAATCACGCTGCAACTGCAGGTCCGATTTGGATGAAACTTGGATTAAATATAGTTCGTAACCTGGATTAATACTTAACCTACTTTTTATCTCAAACTATTAACGGGACCCAAAAACAAACCATTTTCAAATTACATTCATATTGTTGTTTAGAAAAAACAGTTTCCTCTTTTCAAGTCATTTCCCCTATTATTTTTAAGCTTAAATAAATAACCTAGTTTTATTAATAAACTTAATCAAGAAGACTAATGACTTAGCCTATCAAAGGTAAAACGCCTTAGCATCATTCAACGTCTCAATTCTTGGGAAATATTACCCCGATTTATATCCAGTAAAAAAATTACTGGGGCCGATGAAGAGGAAAAAGTATAAAAGGCTTTGCGCTATCATTTTTATCGTCATAATCACTAGGATGATCTTACCTAAGACCTGTTATCTTGAAAGTAGCTGCCGTCATATTACGGACGGTTGGAAAAAAATTCATGAACATTTCACACAACGCCCTTTAGTCACTAAGCAAAGCTGGTGATATGGGAATTAGTTTCCTGATACTAATACCCAGACAGAGAACAAACATCTATCTTTATCACACACAAATGTTCTCGGTAGGGATAGAACCCACGATCCACAGCACGGAAGGCAGAGCTATCACCGACTGAGCTGTGACACCTATACAATGTAGAGAACATTGTTGTTCTAGTTAGAGAACATTGCACTGTGTACTTCTGGTCGTGTAGAACTGGCACCTAAAATCACCTAAGTAGTATATAGAATGATTCTAAATGATCCTTGTGATTTCACTGGATAAAAGATTTTTGACTTTGTCTATAATAGAGTATTTCGGTCGTCAAAAGACCGCATCCATGCAAGTTACTGTGTTCCGCCCGCAAATTCGTCCTCGTCCCATTCATCAGGATAAAAGTAGCCTAATTATGTGTTAATAGTACGTATAATATTTATAATCCAAGTTTCAGCGTATTTGGACCAGTAGTTGAAGCATGATTGTAACATAAACATCCAAACATATAAACTTTTCATTAGTAGGATTTTGGCTAATGTCCTTAGACCCTTAGCAACTAATAGATGCAAAACTACACGCAAATGAAGCTTAACGTTCTTAATTTATTCACTTCCGTTTCTTAGGAAACCAAAGCTTAAAATGGTAAAAAATTCAGCATTTCTGGCGAAAGATTAAGGCATTATGAAGATGAAGCTAGAGGTTTTTTGATAACGCAATGGTCACGGAAATAACTGTTTTGTACAGGGTGTAAGACTGCTTCTGAAAGTTTCTTGAAACATACTTGTGTTTAGTGAAACGAGTGCTAAGATTGTGAAATGTTAAGTTACCCTAAAAGTTGAATGTCCTAGTAGCAAAACCTCTAAGACTAACGAACAAAAATAATATTTTTATAAACTAAATAAAAACAACACTAAAACTATAGCCATCCTTGTTGTTTCTATTCAAAAAATGAGACAAAATTTTTAATGCTGTCAAATTAAGTAGGTTAGTTTGAAAAATAACACAATTGTTACCACTGTACCTATATCAAAGTGTATCTAATCTCCAATCCTCAATGAAAAACACCTTCAGCAATCTATTTGTTAACCTTGTCCTTGTTTATCTAATTGTTACTTCTTGTTATACTAGCTCTATTGATGACTCATCTCTTTTTATAGCTTTCAGTAATTGTTTTATTGTTTGAGGAAACCCGCGGAATAAGATTCGGTATCATTTAGAATTATTTGGACGAAGTCCATAGTCCAACAACTGAAAATGTTTCCATTATGTTAGTTAATCTTTAATAATTAGTTGTGTCAAATTAGGTTAGTTTAAAAATGCAACAACAGAATCGTCACAATTTTAGTTCACCAATCAACCTTTTAGATAGTAGGTACTTAAACTCTTTTTTTTTCTCTAAATATAATAGATATGGACTCCTTGATTTCAAAATTAAGTAATAATTTGTATTTTTCTAATAAAAGTGCTTGTAAATAAGAAATCAAATCGATCAATAACCATTTTAATAAGACATCAATGCATTATGTATTATGTACGTATGTAGTGCTTAAAATTAACACCTAAAGTTAGTGCATTACGTTTTTTAAAACTAGATCTAGTCGTAGTGGTATTTTGTTGACATCGTTTATTATGAACATCGTTATTTATTCATAAGTAATGATAAGAATCGTATTTGAAATAACAATTTTGGTAGTTTTTATTTGTTTCATTCTAGATTTTTATTTCAAGTGTCTAGTTAGCTACTTTTTTTTCATTCACACAACTTCATCGATTGTTTTGCTACTTATTTATTACTAGCCATAAAAACTGGCCGTCAAATCTTAACCTGAATAAAAATATGTTTAAGCTTTTATAACACCGCAACCACTTTCAGATTTAGTCATTTTATAAAGGCCTCTATCGACAGTGAACATTATATTATTCTCATTATCAAATGTCATAGCGCCAATAGATTCTATATCGATATGCTTCACCAGCTTAGAGTAATATAAGTTTTTAGTATCGATAATCACTCGATATATTCCATCGATCCACCACGCGAAAATATTTCCATCTAAATCTATTGTGAGCCCTCTGAAAAACGCGTTCCTAGACAGACGATACACCGTCTCACCCTTCCCAACGTGAAGACCATACCTATTCAAAAACACAATAACGTCATACTTATTTATAACAAAAAGTTTAACCGGTATGTATTCAAGTAAAGTTTTGAAGTTATCCCCTTTCTTCACGACGATACCCATGACGTTGTCCACGACGAAGTAAACATTGTTTTTGTAAAACAGACTATGGATCGTGTCGCCGCGACTACTGAATGGTGTAAGCTTATTTAAGTTGGTATCTAATACGTACACGCCATCACTACCACCGAGGTAAACTAATCCATTGTCCTGATCAATATCAAAAGTTCCGAAGTTTATTATCAAATTCTGAGAAGATATCACTCCGGTAGTATTGTGATCATCCAAATTCACAAATGCAACTTTGAAATACTCAACGTCCTTAATCTCTGGTTCAAAGGAGTAATAGAGCCGGTTTACAGATCTATGGACCCCCATTTTGTGGATGACGATCTCGGTTCTGAACGGAGCTGTGAGGTCTAGCATGAAGGAGACGTTGTAGCATGTTGTGTTGACCAGGATGCATGTGGAGCATTCTGTGGAGACTTCGATTTCTAGCGAGGATCCTGTGCTGAAGCACGTCAGTAGGAGGAGAAGAAACATGTTGATGCCTGCAAAAGAAGTAGAGATACCATTTTAGGGTAGGTAGTTGAAAACTAAACAAAAATGTTTGGCTAGCTAAGTGATGTAGTAGGTAGGTAGTTAGGTGTCGAATGGCCATTCCCAAATTCAGTTTGTATACGCAAACGTTTGGCAGCAATCTCACCTAATGTTAAGTGACGATGCGGTCGACGATGTAGCACATTTGCCCAAAAGAAACCTATTCACTCTTCTCTTTATCTCTGGTTTAACCTTACTAAACGTAGTATACTACAGATACTCTGTTTGTATAGCTCTGACTACCGATAGTTGACTATATCAGATTTCAGCCTTCTACTCTTTTAGAATTTAAAATGTTTTATTCGTAGGCATATTTCAGCATACTACATAGTACATACATAGATTCCATGATAAAATACACTTTGTTAAAAATCCACACAAACATTTTATAGTGCTCGTTAAAACAATTCACATTTTTAAGTAAAACCATTTTCATTTTATACATTCCATTAGAGAGTTTAGATTTTGTATTGCGTATTTTTTTCATACCTATTTAGAAAGCATTTTTAGAAGGAACCTATTGATTGATTTAATTTATTTTATTTCTTTGCATTGAGAAAGTGTGATTTTATTGATAGATAAAGATAAATGAACATATTTTAGGTAGTTATATCAGTAACACGGGAAACCCCCAATTTCAGAAGACCAGTTGCTTCATTCCTTGAATTCTTTTAACCTTGAGCCATTGAAGGAATCCCCAACATAAGCACATGTATAAAACGCTTATAGCACTCGCTTATAGGCGTGACTACGCTGAAGTAGGCCACAAAAGATCGATAAACGCCTCATAACTATGAATACTTTATGAATAACCGTGGATTAGTGCACGTGCAATCAGTAGGCAATGGATGGTAACGATCTTTAAAGGAGTCGCATTGACTAGTCGCATTATTATTATTTTATTTGTGATATTTGTGATTTTCTTTTATTACCCACTGTATTATGTTTAGACAAACCTTAGGGTGCATTGTGTATTACTTATTAGCTTAGAAATATGCTTGCTCGTATTTTTACTGTTTTTTTATAACGGTCCTTCTGTAAGCCCAAATTGTGTGTGTAAATAAAGAAATTGAAATTACTGCTTGGCGGCAGAAATAGGTACGGGTGTAGTACTTCTCCGGACGAGCTCTTTCACAAAAAGCTCTGCTTGTAAGTACTGAATAGCAGTGGTAGGCCGATGATCTGCGAAATGTAACGCAAATACTGGAAGAGTCGAAGACCGAACCCAGGTGCGTAGGTATCTACACGACGAGCTCTACCTCCAGGAGTGAGCTTAGGTATAGGTTGATTGTGATAATAATCCAGACTACCAGAGTAATAAACCCAGTTCAAAACAAGTTGATACAGCTGACTTAATAAAACCTTTTTCGAAGAAACTGGGGTCTACGCTGCTACGCCAACCTCTACGTCAAAAGTAATATTTAGTTTTTTTTACTTGGAGTATAGAAGTAACCAAATTGATAGAGTTTACTGTACTTATCTCAATAACAGCCTATGTTTTACTCCTAGCTAAGCTTTGTCCCACAAATAGGTTGGCTAATGATCAATACAAATTTAAAACTAAGCCACATACTCTACAAACAACTATATCCAACTTACCTTAGAATTTACGCAGTTTCAATTCAAATCCCATATTTCAAAGCCACTATTTTCTGTTCCCGCACCTCACAGGCCGAATGCAATCCATTTCACTACGTTTCTGATGACGAAATATGTGTTGTCTATGGTTTTTCCGTAAAGCGAAGCGCGAAAAAAGTTCTTTTGTTTCCAAAAATACTTCCGCTCGAAACCTTTTTACTTTTTTTGAGTGAAACCTCTTTCTTTATTTCACGAATGCGTAATTTATTTTTAAATTGTGAACAAAAGCGCGCGAATGGGATGGGATCGGCCGGCTGAATGTATAGCACCCACTGACTATTAACCGTTAAATACTGAATAACCACATATTACTGTCGATGGCAAAGCGAGGATTTTACGGAATGAAAGATATTTTAATGGGGATATTCCATACAGTGCTTAAATAGCCAACATGTTCACAATAAACCGCTTTCGTTTATGTATTTTCATATAACAATCGAGATAAAAGTGTTTGTAGCGCCAACTCTTTGGTGAATTTTATAATCTTTTGTTTCGAATTTCGAACGGTGATTTATTTCCGGGTATTTCAAACTCTATGGTGCTTAATCACATTATCTTGTAGGTACATACCTATTTCTGCGAGTCTACTTGGAAATTAGATAACCCTTCAACGCGGATCCACGCGAGAATAAGCTACTTTTATCCCGAAAATCAACAGAAATAAACGGGACGCGGACGAAGCCGCGTGCGGAAGCTTGTTTACAATATTGAGGTTGTCGAGACGCCATCCAATTTTCTATGATATCGAATCCATGCATAGTAGGGTTAAATACTGTGGGAGCATTTCTATTTTCAAATAATTAACCTTTAGGGTACTATTAACCCACAAAGTAAATCAAACTTGTAAAAAAACCATTCAATCTAGTTACTCATGTGGGTGCAAATGAACTGTGCGTGATGGATGCCATGACGCATGTTTACCACACCCGCCCACCACAAGACGGACGTCGTAGGATTGTGGTAGTAGTGATCACTACTCGTAATCATGTCGGTTATGTCATATCATTGGTATCGAGATGTACCTACCCAAGATGTAACCTCTTTTTTATAGTAATTTTTTTTTTAATTTACGAGTTTACGATTACGAGTTGACAATGTAAAAACCGGTGTGAAACGTCCGACGCCCAGCACACCGGTGTGCGCTGCTTGTTATAGAAACACAGCGGATTTTTTGAGACGCTTGGTCTCGTCAAGCTTCCGCTCAGTGTCTCCATACCAGGCAGCGCACACCGGTGTGCTGGACGTTAGACGTTTCACACCGGTTTTTACATTGTCAACTCGTAATCGCCCCTCTGTTCAAAGTCTTCTGTTAGAATCAGGGGGGCGATTCTAGAACGATAGATTTTTTGTCACGATAGATATATCTACCAAGAACTGTCAAAACTCCATAGTTTTTGAAAATAAAAAGTCTATCGGTCTAGAATCACCCCCCTGCATGTTTATATTTGGACAAGCCTCTGACTACCCATCTTGAATTTTCATTACTAAAATAAAATCTGTGAGAGATACTTTTAATTTATAGATTTCTATTTGATTAAGATTGCTATCTACTTATAATTTTCTTTAGTATAAGTAAGTATTTAATTTTATAGGGGTGTAAAAATTTAATCCCGAAAACTTAAGGTTTATGAAGCTACTAGATAAAATTGCCTCTTATCAAGTCAAAAATTCCTTTTTGAGTTCTAATAGCAATGCAATTTTTTTTACACCCTGTATAGACTTTTAAGACGACTAGTACTTAAATAGCGACGTGTTCACTACAAAATGGATATATTCAGTACATTTTCTTATTAAGTCATTAAACCCCGTGTAAAAAACGCTATACCTTTGTAACCCTTTTCGCTGTGGAACTTGAAAAGGCGTATCTAAAGTATTTGTACTGCCAATGGCTCTAATCTCCCGATTGGACCCCACTGACAACAGACGGTGTTCGCCCGAACAAATAACATTAAACTTTCTATTTGACCCGGCCAAGGCCTTCCTTCGAAGGTTCTAAAACCCTAGTTTCTTACCCTCGAATTTATAAACGATGTAGACGGTCTTTTAGAGGCGAGAGTTTCCGACTTCATATAATTTGGATGATCTCAAGAGTGAATCTTCTAGGTAAGCGTGCTGCATGGTCGACCGCATAGATCGCAATCAAACGCTTACCTATAAATTCTTTAAAAAATCGGCACTGCGCTCAGTGAATGCTGTTTATCAATTCAGGGCTCCTAAGTAATAAACATACTCAACTCAAGCATAGATGTTTAGAGTTTGAGCCAAGAAATCTTGAGATTACAAACGTGCGTGAGTGTTTCAGTCTATAGACAAGTTGACACGCTAGAGATAAAACTCTTGCACATGTTTGGCGGATAAGAGTTCGGTTTCAGAGTTGCTATTAGGGTTTTCCCTGATAAATCCTGATTCAGCCTTTAGTAGACCTAGAATTTATGGGAGGTTTGAGCCCCGGACCTCCCACTTTGGATCCAAGGCCCCTAAAAGGAGCCACTATAGCATGAAGGCTTGAGTTATAAGTGTTATAACTTGAGTTATAAGCACTGACTCATCTGTCGGTGGTTTTTGACACCAGTTGGCTGTCGCAATCATGTTTGTCAATACTCAATACATTTATTGCTTTCACATGGTATTATAGTTGTTACATTGTAGGTATCACACATGAACCCTGTTCAGGGGTATTGCAACAGGAAAGTAGGCAGACCGAGGTTTTATTCACGTCAATTTTTCAATTAGTCAATTTCTTGTGTTAATTCAGTATTATTATATTCGCACATTTTGTCATTCATATAATCATTTAATTCATAATAACATTTTTTTAAAAGGAAAGATTTTAGTAATTTTATAAATAGGGTATTAGATTGGGCTTCTTTCATTTGTTCTGTAACATGTGTGTGTAACATGAGTAGTATTCAAAAGCAGTTTCGTTCGTGTGCGTTGTAACGTATTTTAAAGGTATTTTACGATTTTCTGCGTCACGTAGAGATGCGTTACTGCATTCGCTCCACGTCAGAGATGGGACGCGATGAAAAATGCAAAAAACTTGAAAGTGGGTCGCACATCAAAAGGGAGTTTAAATGGCCTGCCGAGGGAGCCGACACGCTGATGTTTGTGACGTCAGGCCACAAAAGTAGCAATAAAATAGCAACTTATTTTATTATACTTACTGATGATGACGAGATTTCACTCGTACATCTACTATTCCAGATGACTAACCCAACTATAAGTAGAGCTCTTCCGTAGAAGCGACGTAAGACCCACCAGATATTTAGGCGTCTTTGCGTAATAGATTTATTTATTTATTTTATTTATTATTATTACAAAAAGTACACATGCTTAAAAGTATGTAGTGCCTTAAAGCCAAGGTATGGCTTGTCTAGGCACTAGGTTCTCGTAAGAATAATATTAATCGGTCGAACGAGCGAGCGAGGCGATTTCTAATCTAGGTCTAGATTTAGTTACTAAATTTTTTTCCTCAACCTATCTCGTCCCACTGTTGGGCAAAGGTCTCCCCAAAGACTTCCAATACTCTCTCCTGGGCCTCCTCCCACCATCTTTCAAAGGCGTCCAGAGGGGCGAGTACGAGTTGACAATGTACAAAACGGTGTCAAACGTCTGACGCCGAGCACACCGGTGTGCGCTGCTTGGTATGGAAACACTGAGCGGAAGCTTGACGAGACCAAGCTTCTCAAAAAATCCGCTCAGTGTTTCCATACCAAGCAGCGCACACCGGTGTGCTAGGCGTCAGACGTTTGACACCGGTTTTTACAATGTCAACTCGTACTCGCCCCTCAGGTCGTCCCACCAGCGCTAAAGTATAATAATAAGCTATCAGATTTACTTACCCTTATTTTTGTCTATCTTCAGCATAACAATTCGTGAATTTCAGAGCCACACAATGAGGCCTGAAATTCATTAGCCCCCCGCATTTTCTTCCAACAAGATATGGTGATTAAACCTTCAGTTAATATGATTAAACTGTATTGCGGTTGCTATTCCCTAAATACTAAGGTTTGTTTCTATTTGAACTAGCTTTTGCGCGTGACTTCATTTTATATGGACCTCGGTTTCACGTAGAAGAGTTTTTATAATTCTCTGGTATTGAAGCATTACTAATTTAAAATAGCACTGGGACAATAATTAAAATAAAAAAAAAATAATATAATTTAAAATAGTATTTTCAGCAAAAGTATATTTCTTTGTAAGAAGCATCATACAAAAAAACGCTAGGAAGCAGGCCGTAGTTTCTTGCCCGTTCTTCTAGGCTCGGTCGCGAGGAACTGCCACCTAGAATCATCTATTAGCTACTCATTTCTCGATTCTAAACGGTTCTTGTGATTTTACTAAATAAAAGAAAAATAACAGTAGATACCTAGGTAAAACGATGATTATGAATTAGATAGATAGATAGATAGATATTCATTTATTTGACACACAAATAATAATAATAATTAGGTAAGTAGTTATAAGGCGAAACATACGTTTTCCACGAATGGGACAAAGTTATCATCGCAATTTGTGCAGCGGTTTAGGGTATAAAATCCTATCCTATCCTATCCTACTAATATTATAAATGCGAAAGTTTAGATGTTTGGATGTTTGTGTTTCAATCACGTCTAAACTACTGAACCAACTTGGATGAAACTTGGCATATATATAGTACGTAACCTGGATTGACACATAGGCTACTTTTTATCTCGAATAATTAACAGGATCTACAGGATAAAATGAACGAAAAGGATTAGCAGCGCCAATTGGCAAGAGGATTTCATTGTCATGTCATGACATGACAAACTGACCTGTCAAACTGACGTGACATGACATGTCATGTCACGTCAGTTTGACAGGGCGTAATACTACCTCTTTGGTCTAACAATTAGCGTTTGACATTCCAGTAGGTACGAGTTCGGTGTAATGAGGTGTAATGTCAAGTTTCTCAAAGAAGTATCCGCTCGGTACACGCACAGATAATGTAATGTACACGGAAACTGTAGACGCGTACGACGTCGCGGGTAACTGCTAGTAAATAATAAATAAAATAAATATTCATGGACTTTACACACAACGCCCTCTAGTCCCAAACTAAGCAAAGCTTGTAATATGGGAACTAGATGGCTGATAGAATACTTAAATATTTTTTTTTTGTAAATACATAGGTACTTATAATACATAGTAACACCCAGACATAGAACAAACATCTATGTTTTCCACGCACAAATGTTTGTTCTCAGTGGGGATCGAACCCACGACCCACAGCACGTAGCAGGTATAATTGTGAAAACGTAACTTAGCCAACAGACAAGCATAAAATTCTTATAAACAGATTTACCAAAACAAGGAAAGTCAATTTATTTTCGTCTGGTTTTGATAATGTGCTGAGACCGCTGAGACTGTTCTGTTTCTAAGTAATTAGAATTTAATTTTGGGTAAACAATAAACAAACACAAAACGCCTCTGTTTACTTCAGAAAAATTATGAATGAAAGTCTTTTAAGTCTCACAATTACAGTAAGTATATAACTCTCACAATTTTTCTAAGTTTCATTTTTTTCCTATTTGACTCAAAAGTTTTGGTCAGTATCATTGTAAGTAGCCCTATTACCTAGGTACCCTACTTATTTAGGTAGGGAGACCATTTCTCCCCTTTAAGTAGGTAAACTACAGTACTATTTACCTTTCATTCTTGTATCATAAAATGCGAAAACACAATCATCATAATTTACCTCACATAATGTACCTAGGTACCTACTTCCCACACGGCAGTTGGCAATAGATATTTTAGAGTGAAATTAAAAGGGCAGGGCCGGAGCAAGGAGTCATCTGTATTTAGCTTCGTTTTTAAACTATAACTATATAAAAAAATAAAAACTTGGCCAAGACGTGGGTGTGCCGAAACCAGGAAGAGCTTTGTTGAAGGTACGTAGGTAATGGACTTAAGAATTTTAGAAGATTCGAGAGCTGAATGCTCTAGGGGTGGGGGGTGTGTCTCATAAAGATAGTGCGCCAAAGTTTGGAGAATTTTAGAATTTGTCTGCGGGAAAACTTCTACCAATTTAGATTGGTCTGGGGAATAGCTACGTTCCATTAAACTTTGGCAATACCTGCAATACAATACCTCCCCAGCCACGGTTGTTTGGGCACTTTCTCTAAATTAGATGTATTTAGTTAACATTTTATTCGTAGTCAAATGTATAAATTTTTCATTAAAAAAATTATAATACTTATAACTTATTATTACTTACCTAGTACGAGTTATTGAAATAATAAAAGGTAATAATAATCTTTAACAAAAATTAGGTAAATGTAAACCTAGTATTTAGCTGTTACACTTGCTAAGTACCTACATGGTAAGTCAAATGATTTCGTATAAAAATAGTTATTGACCTAAGTTTTTGCACGTACTTATAACCAATTTAAATTGGTTAAAATATGTGAAGCTATTTTATACTCAGATACCCTTGTCACTTCATCTATCTTTATGCAAATAAATGAATGGTCGATTGATTGAAGCTTTTTGCCAAACAAAAAAATTCAAAAAAAGCTTTGCAAAAAATGGGGCTTAGTTTTTTAATTTTTGAAACTTTTCTTTTAAAATAGGTATCCCAAATCCTAATGCGTAAGTACTTTGCAAAGCAAGCAATTTAGATGAACTATGCAGATTAAGGGCCAACGCACATCTATCGACAAAACTGTTTTGTCGCGTACTTAGTGACGTGAAAATAAATTTTCTGTCATAACGAAAACAGCAATGACGAATGCTTCCTCGTCATATGCTGTTTTCGTTACAACGAAACTCACATCAATTGACACTACAGACTTTTCTTAAGTATGTTTACCTATCTATTATAGCATTGTTTAATACCTACCTATTAAACATTGCTTTATACGCATATACCTAGAGAATGAACTGTGCTTTTTTAATAAATAAGAATATAAAGTAATTATGTAGTGTACTTAATAATATTATTAAGTACTTAGGATGATTCTCATTAAATAAGCAAGTAACGAAAACAGCAAATAAAAAGAAGCATATCGTAACTAAAAAAGTTTTACTGAGAAGTTTCACATCACTAACTGTTCGACAAGACGTTTTGTCTTTGGTTTGCGTTCTCCCTAAGGAGCTAAGTTCTTTTAATTTTCATACTCCGATACCTGAATCCGCCCCAATCCGACCACATCCATTCGTCCCCATTTCCTATTCAAATGAAATACCAAATTCGTCGGTTAATTGTTTAGGTGTAACAAACAACTCGTGTCGGCTTTATCCGAAGCCATGCGCTGTGTCGAGGGGCTGAGCACAACGGTATGGAATAAATTATCGAGTAGGTAATGTGCAGATGGTCGAACACCACTGGGAAATGGGGATAAAGGTTCTTGAATCAGAAATTCGAAAGTTACATCTCAGAGTAATGGACGCATTACATTACTTGCCTCACGGGGTGGGAAGGCCATCAGATTGTTTTACTTATTGGTACTTCTAACATAAAACAAGTAGGTAAAAGTGCTTTGCCAAAAGGCGCAAGGCCTGCCCAGTGTAAGCTTCATCCTCGAAAATCGAATTATCAAATTCGCAAATACCTACAAAAACAAAATTTCATAATTTCAAAATTTTTAAAATTTCATACAAAAACACGTTTTGATTCGATTATCGAGAACTTAAAAAGACCGAGAATGCTATCGATTCTTTTGTTGCATTTTTCTAAACTAACCTAATTTGACAGCGCTAAAATTATAACTGTCTTTGTCGTTTCAGTTTATGAGAAAGGGACGGCAACATTTTTAGTGCTGTCAAATTATGTTAGTTTAGAAAAATGCAACAACAGAATCGATAGCAATGAATGAATTCGTTCGTGTCTAATCAAGGTATTTTCAAAGAATTAGGTGAGTAGGTACCTACTAAACATTCTGATGTTTGGTCATCGATAAAAAGGTAAAGACATTACATACCCACAACATGGAAGGGTAGGTATACATATTACACATACCTAGCACCGGCATTCCAACAAAACGAATCAAATGCGCGGATCCGAATTCCGAATACCGTATCGATCGTTTACTAGCTATAGCCCGCGGTTGTGCTCACGTGATAAGTATTACCTACCTACCCGAATAAAGTTTCGATATTCTACGTACTGGATACTGGAACCAATAATCAAAATCGGTCCAGTCGATATGACCGTTGTTTTTTTTAAATTAGTAGGTACCTAGAAGTGCTGCCTTGAAGTTAAGAACAGAAAGGTATAAAACCTCCTTGGAAGGTTTGATAACGGAATAGTACCAACCTCCATGCTCACTAAGATTTGCTATTGTCTCTTTTCTTTCCGTGATTTCTATTGGTCAGTGTGAAAGTTTTCAAAGGTTTTCTAAGCATCCGTGTCTCTGTTAGCGAAGATAGATGAATGGACCCAATTTGTTCTCTTCAAAGTGAAGCTGATTGCGGATTTTTCAACGTTCTAAACCCGAAGGTTTAGAATGTTTGTGTGCTTCGAATTTGAAAGTACCTACGCGTCGTCTTCTTTAAGAGTTCAAGTTTGTACAATACCATAGTTCCTATGTAGGTAGGTACCTATTCTATTTTGCTATGGTTACCTTTTTCGTCACTGATTCATCTCAGAGTGGACTGTGGACAACAAAGCAATTGTTTATAATCCTCATCGATTCGCGGGATCAACCTAATGAAGCTCTGCGTGCAATCTCCAATTGATCTCAATAGAGCCTAAGTTCACGGCCAGAGGTCGGCCTTGTCGCTCGCATTTCTGGTGCAACTTTGGATATTATGTTGATATGCGGATATTTTCTAGGCATTATAGCAAAATTATAGTACGCACAACGGATCTGTATCCCTCTGATGTTAGGTGCAAGTGTGCAACAAACGACTGCGCATGTAGGTACCTACAGGTGCGGAAAAATTCACAATAAAAACAAGACAGTAGGTTATTTAGCAGGTTTATTAAAAAAAATGCAAAATAATAAAAATATATCCAAATATTGAACCTTAACGCTAGGGTAGGTTTACAAAATTCAAAAATACACGCACTCACACAAAAAGTCCACATTTCTGATATTTTTATAAATTGGAAACACTGCGAATTACATTTTTGATGCCCTTACAGGGTTCCGCTTGCCAAATAAGGGCGCATTTTTCACAGTGTGGTAGTTTCTTAATATTCTGTCCTAAAACTGACAAACCTAATAGACAATAGATGCCTACAAGTAAACAGATTTTCGTACGTAAAGAAGAAAAAGCCTCAAGCCAGCCTCCGTCACGAAAACTTAGAACATTAGGTTTAGACCTAAATTACAGTGTCGAAATGTACCACAAAGGAAAAAGGTTGAATGCCATTTTAAACAAGAGTCTAAAATAAATTGGCACAATGATTAATTTTGTAACAAACTAGGGACAGGATTGGTTTCGAAAAAAATTATTGTCATAACACTTTCAAATTGTTTTAGTGCCTAAGAAAACAAAAAACAAACAGTTTTTTTAATTTAAATTCTACAAGTGTTCGTTAGTTTAGCATAACACTAAAAATCGTTTATAAGTATGTGTCATTCTCAGTTGTCACAACCTTCAATATCCCTAGTGGTAACAACTGGGATTGTTGTTAGAATGCGTTCCATTTCCCACCACTGGTACCTAATACTTTCATGGTAACAAATGGGAATGCCATTCTTACAGTTCCCAGTTTCCTCGATGTATGATAATCTCAATTCTATTGGTACGAATTAGGTGTAACAATTTACATAAGCTAATAAGATTAAATACCGACGAACCATGATCTCGCGTTACTAACGGACGCTCGTAGAATTTCAACCAAGGATGTAGCTGTCAAATTCCCGCTGTTTCGAGTCTCGATAGTATTTTTTCAGCTGAAGATTCTGATTAACCAGTTAGACATAAAGGTATGCTTCTTGAGAGCATGGTGGTCATAATAGATCACCATCGTAAGTTGTCACAAGATTTTGATCCCACTTGGCTTTGTTTATATCCGTCTCTCTTGCACATGTATGTTTTTAAAAGTTAGAAAAGTTCGGTTGACCAGTATCAATGACGTTATCTCATTCCGCCTTACTGTCAGTGGTTATCTTTTGTTTCACTTTTCTACAGTAGCCCCCTAAAAGGGGGAAATTGTCACGAAATAGAAGTTCTAGTTTAGCTATTATTTTATGCTCTCAAAAAACAAACCTAGTTTGGTAAAACTAGTATCTTGGTAAAAACTAACTTTCCCATATATACACTTTGTGCAAAACATAGTGTATATTATTGTTATTTATAAAAGAAAAGTGCGCTTTGGTGATATTTCATATATTAAGAAAAGTTTACAAAATACTGTATAAAATTATTGTGCATGTTGTATAACCAAAGATTACAATATAACCCTTTTCTGATAAATGTATCTGATATATTTTGATACAAAAAAAACAAAGTGTAACATAATTTATGTATATCGCGTTAACGGTATCATTTAGAAAATAAAACAACGTAACCAACATTTTACTGCATTGCCTAAAGTTTGTATTGTCAAATAGAAAAAAAAATATTTTTTATAATACATTGTATCAGAGAGGGTATGCCACTATTTGCAAAGTCCACTAAAACTAAAAATAAACCTTATCTATAAAAATACCGATAAATTAATACATTTTGATATACTCAAGGCCTCTTCTACCACATTAGATATTACTTGACAAAAAATCATAGATAATTTTTCTTTTTTTTTGTAATTATTAGACCTTCGGCCTACCTGATGGTAAGCGGTCACTGTCGCCTAGAAACACTGACAACACTAGGAGCATGGTTGATACATTAGTTCACTTGACAAAAACATACTCAATTTCTTATTACCCGACCACATCGAAGATAAAAGGAGGGTTATGATTTTATTTATATCAAGTACATAAAGATGGCCATGAATTTAAAAATAACCTTGTTACTAGAAAATAAAAAGCTGAAGACAAAAACAAATAACAGCAAAGTGTTTTATTAGACTTTCTTTTTGTCTAAATATACCTTTTTGACAAAATTGACAATATGAGAATGACTCTTTTATTTGTCCGTGTAATATCTTTTGGAGTAGTATAAGAGGCCCTTAGGCTCGATTTCACCAACACATTTACAGTACAGTCTAACCAACAGACGTTTTCAAATCCCCGGTTAGAGAAACCGCCCGTTTAAGTGTTGATGAAACTGCCGACAATGCTTTAAATGATTTTTTGACTAGTGAATAAAATATACGTTTATATTATACGTAACATTAAGTATATAGAAAGCTTTGTATCTTACCTCTGAGCAAGTTGACATTCTACAATCGAATATATGTCACAAACGTAAACGTAACTGAACCGTATCTGTGCCTTTGATCATGAATAAATGTAGCAAACGTAAATTTATCGTAACGCTAGCGCTACAACGTTCAGCAGTCGAGCTAATATGACTCAAATACGTTAAGTTTACGTAACGGAGACTGTCAAATTTGTTCATGCTCACCCCTTAGAGAGGTAATCACAAACAAATCTGACTGTCACTGCGTTACATATTCAAATCTTATTGCGCGTCAACGCCAGCTCGACTGCTGCACGTTGTAGCGTCACCGCGCAGTGTATATCGGATACGCTAGTGTTACGATACGTTTACGATTGTTTAACGAAAAGTCACGTGATTATTCCCATACATTTCTAGCGTTTTTTATTCTTTCGTTTGTAGAATGTAAACTCTAGAGAGACTGCTCCGTATTATAATGAGATATAGAACGTTCGGATATTG